>JAWNKW010000189.1:3600000-4006036 GCA_035041775.1 Chymomyza caudatula | reverse complement strand
ACTTCGGTCGACAATATTCAAATTCTCAAACACTCGAATTCCAGAAGTGTGCACTACTAGGATGCTCACCTACAAACACAAAAACGAACAAATCAACGAAAATTCAATCGAAATCAAATGAGCTATCTTGTGAATCAGTTGAATAGAAAAGCCTGTTCTCTTGCAAAAGCAATAGAAAGATGGATCACGCTTCATTTCTTCAAGTTTATATAGACATTAAATAATTACTCGGTCGAACTAGTCTTAATTTCACAAAGCTATCGAATCCAGATGTATTTATCTAAACACCATACCTTGATGTTCTTTCTCTATCAACAGAACACTTTTGTGGGACCAAAGAGACTATTCCATAAATTTAACCATCTAGCCAATTTAAGCCAATCTCGCCAATTTAAGCCAATCTCGCCAATTTATGCCAATCTCGCCCCACGTTGGGCGCCAAAAATTATGTAGCGTTCGTCTTAGCATATAACGACACGACCTCAAACCGAAGAACCTTTGGAATAAAACCAACACCCTGCTGTCGATCATCTTCGGTACCTCAATCTTATAAACGTTGTCAACCTTTATATCCATTGTTCTCAGTTGGAGGGTGTAATGCTTGCGTCGGCGTATTATAAAACACGTACGATCCCAGGATAAAGTTTGATTCGTAAGAATCGACGCAAAGCATTTCAGTGTGTGCAAGTAGCGGAGCGGGACCCTTTAAATGCGTTCTAGCTCTACGCGGCATGTGGGTGGGTTGTTGCTACTGCTTAACACTGGACTACATGAACTTTATTATAGAGTCCCTACAGACACTACATGTCTGAAAAATCAAACGAAAAGATATCAAACTACTTACTAACACAAGGATGTACTAGTAACTCAAACCAAATTATACGGGCAATACATAGAGGAATCTCTTACTTTTCAAACTTATATGTGGGGATGACTTAGATGTTATTTGTCCCCCACGTTCTGCACCCACCCGACCATGGTCCTCAGTAACAACTAAAGAACCCCATAAACAATTACGACTACATTATCTTCTTACAGCATTACATCAGAGAGCATTAATAATTAATTAACCAAACATTTTCAAACGGAAATCAATTTCATATCTATTCGTATCATTATAATTCTATACATTTTAAATTTTTTTTCTTCTGTAATATAACTACAATTTTTGTTCCATTTCTTATATCTTGTAACTAAAAACCTAATCAAAACCTATCATATTAACTTCGATATAAATGAAGTCACTGAAAAAACAATAGTGATTAAATTAGCATGATAACTTATAATTAGGACTTATAAATAACGAACAATCTGTATACTAAGTTGAAATTGTTATATGTGCATTACTATTTACTGGGCCGAAATCGGCATTATTTTATATGTAAAACGGAAAAAAATTATTATTCAACACGGACAAAAAAAAGAAATATCTTCAAACTTTTGTTTAAATATTTCTCGCGGACTAAACCATTTTTTTGCTTATGATAAGCATAAGCAAAAGCTTTGTTCATCAATTCGGACAACCGAATTTAAAAGCATATGAGCTTATTATATATGCAATCAGATTCATACTTCAGACAAGCTTTACTTAAACACTTACAATAACATTGCTGCTCCCACGTCGAAAGATCTTTCGCTGTGTAGATGGCTTAAGCGGGGAAAGAGAGAAATTATTAAATTCCTACCTTTCCATGTTTTGTTTTAAATCAATTGATTTCTTTCTTTTCTTAATTTTCTCATTTTTTTATAGTTTAAAGTTAAAACTGCTCTTTATATGTTCTTCATTCTTTGCTGCTCTTCTTGTTTTCTTTTTTTTTTTTTAAACAATAATTATATGTCGTTTATGTTTTTATAATGTTATTAGGCAGCTACCACTTTATGCACGTTATAACATAAACTAATTAATTAATTGAACTTGCGTGACTTCATATTTTCCTCTTCAAGTAATTATAATTTAACGATCAAGTCTCATTCTTGCAAATTAAACCTAATGATTTTTCTAACCAAAAAAAAAAATGTAACAATTAGAATTTTATGTAAGTAACCTTCTTCGAGAAGATTTTGCCATAGCAGTTCTAACTCCTAATAAAAGTTTAAACTCAGCAAAAAATATAATTAACACCAAAATAAACCCATTCGGTACGCAGGCAAAACCTTTATCCACGCCAATAATGC
Organism: Chymomyza caudatula; assembly: GCA_035041775.1. Lineage (NCBI taxonomy): Eukaryota > Metazoa > Arthropoda > Insecta > Diptera > Drosophilidae > Chymomyza > Chymomyza caudatula. The sequence continues at coordinate 4,003,861 of JAWNKW010000189.1, read as the reverse complement.
AGTCTGGGGACAGCTGATCTCAGGTTCCAACGACGAACGTAGCACAAGGCGTAGGCGGCGCTTAAAAAGCTCCGCGCTGGTGCGCAGCCGCGCTTACGTCTTAAGCGAGTACGAACGGTTGTATACTCTTTATTTCGGCAGCGAACACCGAAAATTCTATATACAGGGGAAACCATAATAAGATGGATGGGCTGGGAATCTTATACTTTTTGTAGCATTTAAGCTTACCCTTCTTGAACACAGAATACAGCAGATATTTTCGACAGTAAATCAATCAGCATCAAAAAGATTTAAATAACGCCGTGTGCAAAAAGTGTATCCAACCGTCTGTATGGAGATATCACTTAGAAACTGCCAATATATACATATATATGAAATTAAGAAACAGCACCTATGTATGTTGATTTAGCCTGAATGGCTCCAATAATGCACTTACATGCAGAATTTCATGTATTTCACAGGGAATGCATTTTAGTCTTTTCTTGATTTTATTTATATTTTTTTTCCAATGTTTTCACAGTTTTTGTTAAATAGTTTTGTTAATTCTTTTTAAGAATAAGGTTAAGCACATAAAAAAAATCGAACTCCACTGCAGCTCTTGCTGAACTTCACTCGATGGTGTCCGCAAAGAAAAAGATCGCTGCCACGATGTGAATATAGCTTGGGAGTCTAATTCTAACCAATTTTGGGCAGACTTCCGTTTCTTTGACATTGACATCTAATTTTCTTTTTCGCAACAAAGCCTAATTAATAAACACTGGCATACAGTGATGATTTGACATGCTTATCAAACTTTTATCAAACTATCCAAGCTTTCATCCGATAGATGGCTCTAGCAAAGTTACGATATTCACTATTTAGTTAAACGGCTTAGTGGAACAAAAAATGAGTTTGCAATGTATCGCATAAAGGCGAACATTACATGCTTTGTCTTGGTGGATTGAAGTGAGTCATTAAGGGATGCTGCAAAATGGGTAGGTAACCTAGGTACATATTTCCTTGCAAAACGGTATTTTGTAAATTCAAAATTATGTTCAAGAGTGACATAAATTTGTAAAGAAATGCCAAAAACTATTCTATACAATTTTGAACAACTTGAAGTCAATCAAAGGAATTTGTATGAACTTTGAAACCCTTCATCATTTTTGCTGCTCAACTTGAAGTTCCCCCAGGCTAAAGTCAAGTTCAGCATCAAAATGAGTATAAAAAAAATTTAAAGCTGTTAAACGAACGTCAAGAAAACTCAACTCAGTTAGTAAGAAGAAAAAAAGACCAGGACCAAAAGATGAAGAGCAAGCAAGTAGTAAAAGCGACTTGGCAAATGGAAGCGTAAATAAATGGCTATAACTCAGACTTTAAGAGGCAGTTAAGACGCTGAATATAAAGCGCACCAAGCTTGCAAATATGTGTGTATCTGTGTGAACGAGTATCTCTACATGTGCATATGTGGTTATGCGAAACAAATATGGCTGCTCATACTCACACACACACACACACACACACACACACACACACAGCTGTTAGCCAAATATGCGCAGCGCAGCTGCTGATGGCTCTCAACAAATGTTGAAGATGAGCAGGAAAAAACTACAAAAAAAGTACAATAATGGCCCTATTGATACGTACATACTATGTATAGTATATAAAAAATCTAGCAAAAGAGCGAGCACAATGTGTAGCAGAAGCAAAAAATCCATTGAAAATAGATTTATTATGCAAATTTGCCAAAGCATAAGTGAATACATCCAACATCCACGCCGCGATATGTGAGTCATTGAGTCACTTCTCTTTATACCCTTTGAGTGGGTATATTTATGTGGCTGACGGCTGTATATGAAAAAGCCGTTACTGCCCACTTAAGGGGCAGAATAACGCTAATAGGATTAACACAGCTTTTTGTTTCTTTGTGTCTGGTTCTATGCAACTAATAGAGCCTCAGAAACGTATACCCTCAAAACCTTAGAATTATCGATACTTTTCATCGTAAGAAAGTTTTTTTTTTGCTAATGAAAAAGGTCAGCACTAAATCTTGAACATACGATATGTAGAATTAAGTAGTTTGATCATTATTTCGAAAAAAATAAGATTTATGTAATGCCGTCAAGAGTACATGCTCATCTTTTCTTTTATGCAGACGCCTATATTACATAGTATAAATGCCAAATTAGCGGTGGTTCAGTTCCTGTTCAGGGTGATGGAGCGAGGTGAGTATAGCAAAACCAGCAAAAGATTTGGCAATCTCCGACCAACTTTCACCATGCAATATCCGTTTCTCGAGGAAAAAAAAATTTATATTTTTTTATTGTTTTAATTTATGCAAAAATTTATGTAAATGTAAGAAACTTTTCACGAATATATTTTAAACTTTAAACAGCCAATCCGTTTAAAAGTAAGTAATGTGTTCGAGCAGCCATTTATACAACTTATTATACTTATATTTGACTTAAAAATATATCCTCCATGTGGTGCCCCTGGATAGCCTCTCTAATCGCCCCCGGTCTTAGAACAGCTTACGGAGTTAACTTCCCGACGTCCCCAATTATAGACGACGATGTGGATATACCGCAGCCTAACTATGACGAAGTCGCAATGAAGCGGCTCAAGGACAACAAAACAGCTGGCGCAGATAACCTCCCTGCAGAGTTGTTCGAGACTGGCGGCAATGAGTTGGTAAGGTGCATGCAATAGCTCTTTTGCAAAATATGGCTTGATGAGAGCATGCCTGATGATTGGAACCTTGGTGTCCTCTGCCCTATCCTCAAGAAGATAACAACCCCACGATAACAACCGTGGTATCAGACTTCTTTCTATTGCATACAAGGTCCTATCGAGCGTATAATTTAAAAGACTAAAGTTTTTTGCGATAGAACTGATTGGACCTTATCAGTGTGGTTTTAGACCTGGTAAGTCCACCATTGCCTAGATGTTCGCACTACGCCAAATCCTGGAAAAGACCACGAATACAAAACCAACACCCACCATCTCTTTGATTATAAAGCAGCATTTGATAGCCCATTAAGGAATCGCGTATATGCCGCTCTTTCTGAGTTTGGAATCCCTGCAAAGTTGGTGCAATTGTGTAAAATCACGTTCAGCAATACACTCAGATCCGTCAAGGTAGGAAATAGCTTTTCCAAGCTATTGATACCAAGCAAGGTTCAGACCAAGCGATGCCCTCTCCTCCGACCTCTTCAACTTTTTGATGGAGCATGTGTTGAGAAAGGCCGAAGTACATCGCAACGGGACTGTATTCTATACACCCTGTCCAGTTGCTTGTATACGCAGAAGATATCAATATCGTCAGTAGTACTAAGAGAGCATTTACCAGAGCCTTTGCGACTTTTGAAAAATAATCTGCCAGGTTGGGTCATTAATGACAGCAAGGAAAACTATACTATTTTCTTCGAGTAAAGAGCGGCTGGTCTCTTAGATTAATGTTGAAAACTATACTTTTGATGTTGTCAAGGATTTCGCCTACTTTGGCACCACCGTCACAATAAAAAATGACGCAAGCATAGGGATCAAGCTAAGAATTATTCTTGCCAAAAGATGTTATTTTGGTCTCAGTAGCAAATGAGTAATAGAAACCACTCTCACCAGGCAAAACTAACACTCTATAAGACGCTCATCCTTCCCGTTTTGCTTTATGACGCTGAAGAATGGGTAATGATGCAGTCTGATTAAAATGGAGTGTTTGAGCGAAAAGTACTCCGTAAGATCTTTGGCTCTCTACGCGTTGGCAACGACTACCGCAACCGTTGCAACGACGAACTATGAGCTCTACTATATAGTCAAGCGAATTAAGATGCAGCGGCTGCTGGCTAGGTCATCTTGTACGTATGGATGAAGAAACTACTGCGGGAAAGGTCTTCAATGCGAATGTGGAAGGGAAGCGACTAAGGGGCGGACTATTTCTCCGTTGGAAGGACCAGTTAGTGAACACAATACCGATCTCATGCTTTTAGTGTTTCAAAAACAAATACAAAAAAAAAACATTTTCTAAAAGTGTTGAGGAACAATCAGACAAAATCAAAAGAAAGTAAAAAAAAATTTAAATATAAGAACTATTAGGATTGAGCGTAGGGTTTGGAATTCTCCGCTAAATGTTAACCAGAGTTATTAATCTAGTTTATTAACTTCCATTGCCTTAGAGTCAAAGGTATACGACGGTACATAAGGTACGGAGGTTTCTAAAGATTTACACAAAGGACCCAACGAAACATAATTCGTTGACAATGAGAGCAAACATAGAAGAATATTGGGCAGGAGAGTCCTAGAGATCAAAGTAGAGTAGATAAAAATCTGTATACAAGTCATACGACCCTCAACAAACAGCATAAAGAAAGGGTATGCAAACTTCGTTGTCCAAGTTGAGCACGTTGTTTTGCTCTCTATAGCAACTGTTATTTCGTTTTTTTAACTATACTCATTGAATTGTTGTATGTGCTAGATTTAACTGCTTAATTTATAAAAAATAAAGCAGAAACTGCTGCGGCTTTTGTGTAAAATAAATGTTTGCCCAAATGTTGAGATGCCTTTGAATACTCTGCATGTCATAGCAGCAGAAAGTAATAAGCATGTGTGTGTGTGTGTGTGTGTGTGTGTGTGAGGATTGTATAATTCGCATAATTGAATAAAAACATTTCAACGAAATTGCAGCGAAAGCTTTTCAATCAGGCAGCGAGTTAACTCTGGCAGCACTTTTGCTAAGCATTTTCTTGGCTTAAGACTTGCTGGATTTTTATTAGTTCCGATTTTCAACAATGGAAAATCCACACACACAAGCACTAACACATGCAGCTAAATGTGCTGGAAGCTCATAGAGTCCGGGACCCCCTCCCATCATGGGGCCAAAAAACTTGGCACATAATCCTTTTAAACGTCTACATAGAATTTCAACAAAAGTTTCTCTTGGGCTTGTTAGTAGTTTGCATATGTTTTGTTTCGTTAATACATATTAGTGGCAGCTGGGCGGATCTCTTAACTTTTGGATGTGGGTGGCGATTTCACGCTGTGCCTAATTTATTAGAGCCAGAATTTAAATTAAATAATAAAAGTATTTGAAAGTTGCTGCTTGATGGAAAATTATCACTTAAAATGCTGCCAAAAGGGTCATGTGTGAGTGAGGCAAAAACTGTTCAGTTAAGTTGTAATTTATGTAACTGATGCTGTTGGAAATTGCTTTATGCGCTTTTAAAAACAAATTAATAACAAAAAACTCATATTTAGATGCGAAAGTGTTTCAGGTTGAAGACTTAGCTAAGTTATTGATGGTTATTATGCGCTCTCCGGGCTATTTAAGTTTTAACTGATACTTGAGCATTTGATAGTCCAGACATTCATTTAATAAGTTCCAAGCAGACAATAGTAAGCATCTGAAGCAGTATTGCACTGCTATTCCTTAATTAGAACCTTATAATAAGACATTTGTTTAGGTTTAAAAACAGCTAATAATCGCAGTGGCCAAATCGTAAGAAGTACAATTAATAGATTTTTGATGTGGTCTCCTACGTATATGATAGTTTAGATGATGACGTCATCGATTGTACTTACCGATATGTAACCAGAGCTTTTGGCTCTAGTGGTAAATGAGAGAACAACAAAGTACAATTTATTTTCATAAATAAATAAATAAATATCAGGCAACAGAGTGTAGAAATATGCTTATTTATATAAATTATTCATAAAAGAAAACTTTTAATTTCTCTGTTAAAAAACTAGCAAAACTTTTGTTGTTTAATAAGTAAATTGAAATAAGAGTATTATGAAGTTTCCAAATCATCGTTTTGTTGCTCACCATTTAATCTACGACTTGAGGTGGTCCAAAAGCTCCAAACTCAATCGGCCGAAAAATATTTTACAAGCATTCTAACACTTTATGGCCACTTTAAAGAACTTGGCAGACTAAAAAAAAAAACATTCGAAAAGTTTTCGCCACATTTAATTTTATTGCACATCAGCGATAATCCCAACCGAAATTGAGTTTCTGTAGTGCGAACAAATATAAAAGGCAATTTCGGCAACAAAAACAAAAAACTCAATTTGAAAAACCCACAAAAAAAAATGCCACTCAAATTGACTCAGCAAATATAAAAAATTTGAAAATTTCACACAATTTGCAAAACTTTTGTTTTGTTACTACAGAAAAGGATCAAATATATACTTTATATGTATATCTGGTTTTAGCGTGCACACAAAGTTTTATAGAACTTGCGAATCGATTGTAGAGTAACAAAAAAATGCTTCAAAAAAACCGGTTTTGCACATTATACCACTTTGTATTGTAGGACAAACTTTATTTCCAGCAATTAGTTTGTATTATTTTTCATCTCGTTTGGAATTTACTTTTTGCTCTTGCCAACTGACTGCATTTTTCAACTTTTCGGTTCTATATGTATATACATATGTTTGGTATTTGTTTTGCTGGATATGTATAAGTATTACAGGTAAGCAGAACTATTGGTTTTCGCTCTTTAGTTTTCGAAATGCCACAGAAAGTTTAATTAGTTGTAGACTAATATATCCTCTGAGAAAATTAGCGCAAATGCAACAACTTTTTATTCTCTTTCGAGAGGCTATACTTATTTACGTGTTGTCTTTGTTAACAGTTATAAAAAGCAGATCTACTTAAGCCTATACCTATAACACTATAAAGCGAAGCTCCTGTAGAATAATCAAGTTTTAGAGTTGTTTTTTATAATTAACAGAAGAATTAAGGTAAGCAATACTGCCGATCAAATGATTCATGCCATGATACTAGAAATAAAATGTGCTGTAATTCTTCTTCTTTCTTCTTAACTGGCCATAACAACCCGTTTCTGGGTTACGGCGTGATGTAAATCACTCCTACAGCCGTATCTGCTTTAATCCAGCTGGTCCTTCCTTCATTCATTTCATCCCCGCATGAGGATTGGCCTAGCCCTGACCATGTTTCCTTTAAATTACAAAGGCTTCTTAGATTCTAATCAATTACAACGTTCCCATTTAAGGCCATAGAGTGCTAGTAAATAACCTTTAAAATACTAGGAATATGTTCTAGTAATGTATACTATTGTTATGTTTATGTGTAACTAATAATAAAAACAAATTTGGTGTATTTATTTCCATATTTTTATGATTAAGTAATCAAAGTGGAGGGAGGATCGAAAATGGGCGAAAACGTAATGACATAATATATGGACTACCAAGATAGGAAAATAGTGATACTATCAGACAGTCAGGCCGCAATTAGACAGGAACTATAATAAATTCCAAGCTGGTTCGGGAAACACGTAACAGGCCCTTCTAGGATGACGAGATACACTTTCACTCCGACGAGTCAAACCAAATTCATGGGAATGAACTTACAGACAAACTAGCAAAAAGCCGTGCTGCAAATCCCTTGATAGGACCAGAACTTTTTTATGGCATTGGAAGATACACCGTTAAGCGACTATTAAGAGAAGAGGAGGAATTGGGACAGTCAACGAACTGGATAAGTACTCCAGACCTCAGACAGGCCAAACAACTCTTCGGCACCTACAACTTAAGATATTATCTGCTTACTAAACACTGTTGGCTGAAGTGACATCTGAGAAAGCTGGACATCATCAGGTCCAGCAACTGTAGGTTCTTTGAACTTGAGAAGGAATCGTCGTAGGCCATACTGGCTGAGTATGGTGCCCTGGCGAAAAGACGAATCATTCCAGATAATTAGGTTTATCTCAGAGATAGGACTGACGTGGCAGCTGTAAGCCTAGAAGAGGCCCAATATTATTATTATTAATATATGGACGTATAAGCATGTGTATATTCATTGTACTTTATTTCTTGATCAGTCTAGCAAAAATCGCTGGCTAATTAATACATTGGTCTGGTACTTGTAGCATATTTCTCATTTGATTTAAGTCAAATGTTTCAAAACAAATACCTTAGAAAAGTTTTGATTCATAAGCAAATACAAACAGAATCATAAATCTAAGACGTAAAGTGCAAATTTTTTCCAAAATTATGGGATACTCAGATTGCACCTTGATCATTGTTTGGGATAAGTAATTATTTGTTAAAAATAGTAAGGAACACGATGTTTATCCGCATCCGAATACCGCGTTGGCTCAATTTATAATCTCTTTAAGTCTATGTAGGAGAACGTCTTATTTTTTAACTTTAAACGATACCGATATTGTTCTTCTTTTAGTAGGTTAGCAATGGTCGTTGTGTCTTAATATTTAGCAAAATTACATTTTACTACTATATCTCCTCCTTCGACGATATTTTGCAAAGGTTCGCCAGCTAAACATGTACATCTGATTACACCAATCACAAAATCTTGATTTTGTAGATATTATATAAGTGTGATGGCAAATAAGAATAATTTTTACGACAAATAAACAATTCATTTTTGACCAAAAATTTCTTTGAATGGATAACTGGTATTTTTATAGTTTACATAAAACAATCGGAACATCACTATTATGTACCTGTACCCTCGACTATTCCTTACCCCTGATCGAAGAATATTCTCACAGTATTAATCTGATTTTGATGTGCTTCAAAATTTTTGTCGAAAATAATCATATAATTTTCCGCAAAAAAGTATTGCGATTGGCCAAAAAACTAATATCTCTAATTTTATGCTTTGCGACTCTAGTCGCTATAGTTGGCATACAGTATAGAGGAATAATAAGAGTAAATTATTTTTCATTTTTTTGTTGCTTAAATTTTTCCTAGCTAATTTCGGTTGTTTTGATAAACGTGAGGAAAAGCCTGAGTTGGTTATCAACTGTTTATTTTTATATGGCTTGGCAATAAAAACGCATTTGGGAACCTTCTCAGTGGCAATGGGCTTTAGTTTATCGAACACTAATTTATCGTGCTTTTGGGCTATGTCTGTCATTGATTCTAATGTAAATGGCTTACTCCCAATGAGCGTCCAAGTGTTTCCTACGAGTCTTCTCCTACTAATGGTACGGATTTTGAAACTTGATTAGCGTCCATTAGAAGACAATGAAATCAAAACCACCGCGTTTAAAGTCTAAGTGTAAAGATTGTAGTCCTTGTAAGTACCAAAGTACTATTAATGAATAGCAATAAAATTTTTCCATATTCCATATCTTGTCCAAAATCTTAACTTGTTCATGAGTCTTTCTATAGATTTTGATCCCGGCGATTAGCGGGCAATATTACTTATACAGTGACAGTAGTTACAAATTTTCAAACCGAAGTCATTTATTTTTTTTACAAGGACTCCTTGTCGTTAGCTGTACAATTTAGTTGCTAGAGTAACATGTCCAGCGTTGCCATATTGGTGTTCGTGAACACAAAACAGCTGCTTGCTGATTAATGTTTTTTTTTTTTTAAATTTTAAAATCTTTTATAACTCTTTCAAGCCACCTGAAAATCATTTGTCATTATTTCCGGAATTTGACGATTATCTTAAGATCTTTAAAATCTTCGTGATGCCATTTATGACTTTTAAGAATTAAAAATTAAAAAAAAAAGATAACACATTAACTATCAAGCTCGCACACTAGTTTGTTTCTATGGATAGCTAAGTTAAGCAAGAGATATGTTTAGTTCAATAAAAAACTAACCTGGGAACCTTTTCAATTACCGACTTGGGCTGTTTTGTTACCCAGGAAAAACTCCTTAGTTGTATCCTTCACGAAATACTACTTTTAATACGATTGAGAGAGTATCTAAGCTTTCACAAACCAAGGATTAAATAAAGTTCTTTTTCGCTTTGTCATTTTGCTTTTGAAATAAATTAACTTCAGTAGATCTCGTGAGCTTGAGTACTAAAATAAACAAAAACAAAAATAAACGTAACCCCCACTCTGTGGTTTGGCAAATCCGATTGACAAAACTTTAAAATCGTTTGTATCTTGCTTGATTGAGTTACCATTTCTTTCAGTTGCGTATCTAACCAAATGCCGCATACCTATAAGCACGTGGAATCCCATTTTGCATTTTCTGTCATTCCAAGTGCTAAATTGAACCAAGTTTATAAGCTGGCAACTTTGTTCCAAACCGCTAATTAATGCGCCCGCCAAGCTTTATACATACGGCTGAACATCAGATTCGTGGTAAATTGTGTTGTTGTTGTAGTTGTAGCGTTGCCTGATGCTTTTACATTTTCAAATGTCTTGACTTGCGACCTAGTTAGCTAATTAACACTCTTACGCACACACACATATAGTACATGTGAAAACTGTATATGGTACGTATACGTAACATAGCTGTCGTGGAGTTGCTGCAATGCAGCAGCAGCTGAGTTGCCAAAACTTATTGCCAATATGTTGCTGCAGGGTTGCCAAATTGAATCGGTTGAGTTTGCGAACTATGCATCCATGGTAAAATTAATGCAAAATTTGGTTTACACTTTTAGGGGCAGAATACAGAAAGCCAACTATGAATTGCACTTGATGCAATATACAAGTGATGTGTTGCATTGGATTTACTGGCATCGAAAATATTTTAACTGGATCAATTAAAATTAAAATTTAAATTTAATTGGTTAATACTTTAGAGCACCGTTATTTGCAGCTTAGTTTGAATATTTATCGCTTTTCAACTTCAAAAGTTTGGCAAAATATACTAGTAAAACTTCGATGAATCATTTTGTAATCTATTTACAATAGATTGCATATAATAGAGAAATATTCGGAGATTTAATCATTAAAGTATATTCAATTCGGACAAATAGCTTGGCAGCTAGATTCGTTCAAAGTTGAGCAAAAAAAAAATAAAAAGGAAAGCTTCTTTTGATCGCTATTGCCTGGCTATAGCCAGAATGATACCTGTCTCTGCCTTATTCAAGTTGGCGCAACCACTCCTCGTAGTGCCGCCCTGGTTAGTTACCCTAATTGCCCTCCCAGGCTATAACAAGGTTGTGAGTAGATCTTGGAACTGAAAGATAAAATTCCAATGAAAAATTTGAGTCATGCCTCGGATAAGGGAATACCGAACGATACTTTGAAACATGCAAAGGATTGTCTACTGACAATAAAAGTATGCACATGGAATGTACGGACCCTTAAATGGTGTGGTACCTCTGACCAACTAGAGGATGCTCTTAAGATGAGTTAACCAGATATAAATGCCATCCAGATTTTTATTTCTAATACCGGCACTAAAATAGCTTGTAATTCGCACTCAACTATTCCATACAACAGATTTTGATTTTCCTTTGTTTTGATGATCCTCTTAGTAGTGTTCCGCTGCCATGTGGGCCAAGGAAACACGGTAATGGGATATACTCAAAAACTAGTAGAGCATTTAATTTCTAATTACGGCTCTAAATTAGCTTGTAATTAGCACTTAATTATTGTCATACAAATGATTTGGATAAGCTGTCTTTTGGTAGTTTGTTCTGCTGGCTTGACTCCAAGGAACATGGATTTCTTTTTTAAATAAAGGAGCATTAAATTTTTAATTACGTTACTAAATTAACTTGTAATTAGCACTAAATTATAGGCACTTAGGATAGGACTTTGCTCTGCCAGCTTGACGGACATCGGTGCGTGGCCTAACACTGAACGCGAGCAGATGTCTTTTTCTAAGCAGTCGTGTTCTTATCATTTTTTTTCTTCAATCTCTTTTTACGCTCGTTCGCATGAAAAACATCAAAACAGTTTTTCTTCTTTTTTTCGTTCCACGTGTCGTAAGCAAAGCACTAAGCAAAAGCTAGTTTTAGCTTTAGGTAGTCAACATGGGTGGCCCGTAGCCACCCAACCCTGTCAACTATAGGTACGGTGCTCTGTCCGAAAGTTCGCCATTCAAAAAAACGGCGGCAGCCACAAAAAAAACTCTAAACTATTTTCCTAACCTTTCTGGGTCCAATGTAGTAAAACCTAAAAACATAATAGTGGGAAAGATAGTAGGAAAACGATATCAGAATATTCCTGTTTCACTGTTCATAAAGCTCTCAAATTTATCAACAAGAATATCGCTTCTAACTGCAATGGCAATTTGTAATTGCTAGTTCATTCAGATGAAAATGAAAAAAAAATGTATCAAAACAACCAAACTTCCAGGTATATGCACAATTCATTGCACGTTCCACGATGCTTTAAATTCGTAAAGGGCAAAATTTATGCACCCTACCTTATAAATATTCCTGAAGAGATTGTAGAAGAGCTTAGCACACAAAAGATTACCGCCAAAAACTATTTCAAAGCATCTTTGCCCAAGTCCAACAAAAAAGGCAGCTACGCTGCAGTCGCCGCAAAAAAACAAAACGAAAACTACACAAAAGACAAAATCGTTGACAAAACAACTTCACGTGGGAACACGATCAGATCTGGCGACTCACCTGCTCACAGAAATCCATCCGAACCTACTTCTTCCCTCTTCGCCCCTCCCCACCCAACCGTTTCCCCTACCTAATAACACACTATACTCTACAACACAATTACATCGACAATTTAAAATCTTGAGGATATATAACGCTCACTAATACTAATTATGACACTTCATTTTATCCAATGCAATCTGAAAGGCTACATAATTAACTATGGCGACATAAGAATCTTAATAAATACAAATAGATTAGATATTATAAGTGTTCAGGAAACGCCCTTATCCTCAAACAATACTCTGGTTATTTTACCAATATACCGTTTAATTTGACTGCAGAACAAAGGGTAAGATTTCTTGTCAAAAGATACCAACTCTAGTATCTTGCATATAGCTATTCAGTTAAATGTTAACCAAAACTCAACAATTAGCAATTGTTGAGCCTACCAAACTTTACAGTGTAATTTCAACGTAACACGGCGTTTTGGTATTGGTTGTTGAATCGGCTTAGCCAAAACAGTTAGCTCTAAACTATTTATGTAATTAAGTGGAGTCGCGATAGAATGAACACTCGGTTATGTGTCGTAAGAGTGAACAAATTATTTTTTACATAACAACTATTAGCAATTGTTGAGTTTTGGTTAACATTCATGATTACACTCGATGATAAACTTTAATGCATGGGCCTTCGCATGAGGCTCCAGCTGAAAAAATTATGGAAGCTGTATCTACACAAAACTTTTATTTCTCCCTCCCTTTTACATGCTCATGGACTAATTTTCGACTTTTGCCACTCCAAATGAAGTATCTCTGAAAGATGTAATTTGAACGCGTCCACCGCTTCTTCAGGTATCGAAAACATTGCCACATTGTGCCTATACTTCGGCGGTTGGTTTTTCTGGCAAACAAATGGCTATATTCAGAATTGACGTTTCTCTAACGGCATGATAGTCACATGTCATTACTTTCTAGAGCACCAAGGCGACGTTTTGCTTGGAAGCACTTCTTTTGCGAACAACTTGTGTGGATTTGTTTTGACTTCGAAGATTACTCTTTAGTTTCGGACTCATAACCATTTTTTTGTTCGGTGAGCTAACAGCGCACAGTGAAACTATCTGACTTTATATCGGCTAAAATCATCACTGTTAAAGAAATAAAACTTTTTTCAAAATTTCAAATGCATGTAGCATAGAATTCCTCAGACTTCTGCGTTACACTGCAGAAGGAGTTTCAAAAAACGATCGTAAAGTTCTATATTAAATGCTTCAAACATCTTAGCCTTACATGTTATGGAGAAATTACATATTCTAAATTTTGCTTATTTTTCAATAAATCGTCACATCGAAATTGTCTCCATCTCGTGGAAGTGTGTACACTAGCTTCAAAAAAACTCCAATATCAAAATTTTTTCAAAATGTCATCGATTCATTAAGCAATAAGACGTGCAAGGATAAGAGGTAGTTGTTAAAAAACAATTATTTTGTAATAATTAATCTCTTGAACCTTTAAATTAAAAGATATAAGTGGTACTAACTGATGTAACTGGACAAACAGACCACAAAAATTGCTTGCACCCTGTACATAACCTCGAAAGTAGGAAAAAAAATGCCGTTTTTCGGGTACATAACCTCAAATATCTCAATCCTGACGTAATGGGATTTGACCCCGGATTTGGATTTTACGCAGCAAATTACTTCGGAAATGGCCCTTAGCCCTCCAACAACTCAACCATGTTGACTTCTGTAATCTCATGGTTCATGGTTCAATTATAATTTTTCTCCGAGGTAAACTCTTCAAGAAACATCTAAGAAAGCAAGAACTGCATTTATATAAGACTTGAATTGTTCAATTCCGAAATATAAAATGCAGCACTCATATGTGCTAGACACTAGACAACAGAATATCTTTAAATCATGATGTTTCAATCGTAGCCATTCTTTCCGTTCCTTGGAATATTGAAAAATACAATCATAAATGAATTGACTAAGTTACATAACATCATCGAAGTTTTCCATTTTAACTCTACGACGGCAATATCCAGCGTATGGAGGAAGAGGTGCTATTGAAGGAAGACGACGAGAGGTATCCCATGTCTGCGTTGGAAGGACGGCCGCACTTCCTTTGATATCACAGAGCGGAGCTGGTGTGCCTCAAGAAGCTGTATAATCGCATTCGATAGTTACCTAAGCACGTTTTATTCATTTGTTTATTTATATACGCTTTACTTGTTGGATTATTGTTGTGAGTTCTGCATTTTTAAGCATCCAATCATACCCTGGACTAACTTTAATTAGTTTATCAGCATATCCTAATCAAATGATAGCTCCAATAAGCTGCCTCAACAATTTGAAATTGAAGTCAAAGTCAATCTGCGAGCCACTCAATTGCTGTCAATGGCTTGATGCAGGGGCAAATTAACCCCAACCCGCAATACCCAAGCGTATCTGACAAGTGTCGTATGTCGTGCCATCGACTGTTAAGCAACTTTTCATGTAGCAGCCTCCCATCCCCACCGCGAGACAATCCTAGCAAAGACGCTGGAACAGGCACTTGCTAGGGCATCACGACAGCGTAACGTCTCTGGAGCTTTCAAAGCCCTTTAAACTTGGCAATTATTCATGTTTATGAATGTCAGCGCTTGTTATAGCAAAATTTGCTTTTGACTTTTTAATAATCAAAGCAGCGTGAAACTTGACTAATATCGAAGTAAGTTTTTAAGGTAATAAACAAACAAGTTGGTCCACGAAACTAAGTCGCAGTATTTTGTTAAACTTGGAGCTTAGTTTTAGTTCCCAAAAGCACCCTGTGTTTGATCACTAATTATAAAAGCCATGCATGTTCAAGCTCGCAACGCGTCGTATGTGTAATATGCTATGTATCCAAATGTACTTCTATGTGTGCTACATATCCATATGTGATTACAATTGCATAGGTGATTTTGAAACAGCTTAAACAAGTCATACGCATGCGTTTTTGGTAGGCAATTATACACGTGACACAAAACTTTGCTTTTAAAACGATTTATAAACAAAATCTTGTACCTTGGGATAAAAAAAATTGACATCCTCCAACTACATTAGTCTGGTTATCAAAACACAGAAATGATTTTGTAACAACTTAGTGTGTTAAATGATTATATGACTCTAACTCTTCGAAATCTTCTTGTTTATACGACAAATGGACAGACATACATGGTCCGTCGACACAAATATTGCTACATATCAAAATCCAATAATACTCATTTACACTATGTATACTGGGTATATTAACCAATGTTAGTAGCCTTTGACCTTGGATATCTTCAAACACAGACGTAAAAAGTTTAAAAACTATTGCAAAAGTTTTATTAAATGCCGAAAAAATCATTCAAACATACCCAAATAGACAGACAGGTGACTGCTGGATTCTCTCTTCCTTGCGCAAAGCCATCGGATGAGTGCAACTGCGGATATGGCCTAATATGTAAGACTTGAAAAAGAAGGAGCACGATAAGACTAAGTAATTTATAGTTTAACGTCAAGTTAACATATAAACCTCAATGGCTTTCGAAACCAGCAACAATGTAATGCTACTCGGGAACTTTACTACTGATCAAGAACAACAACAATAACACTTATTGTGTGTAGTCCAATTAAGATATAAGGGATAATAAACTGCTTCTGCTACGTTGATAGTTATATTTCAACTGGCTTCATGCCATCAAAAAATTATCCATTTAGGCTGTGGTGCAGCTTAAAATTCATGTTGAGTGCAGTTCAGCAGAGAGAGCGCAAAGTGCCCTTCCACTGAACTACACTGCTTAACAAAATCTTACAGTTTATAATAATTTTTGTGTCATTGACGTAGTGTTGTTTTAAAATTATTTTGTGTGTTTATCTCCCCGACCACTTATCTAAGCGTTCGGTCGAATGCGCTTGTCGGGTCGACTCCCCAAGCGCTTCGCCTAAGGCTTACCCTGCAGGAAATCGGTCTTCTAGTAACAGCTTCAACTGGTTGTAATTACAGTTGTAGTCAAGTAGTAGCGGACTGGCTCAAAAAAGTATTATGGCGGGATAGGAGAAAACAGTGACGGAGAGCGCGCTGTACTCGGCGCTCTCACTGTTTATTTGTGTTCGCTCAATATCTCTGAAAGAGTCCTAGCACGTTGGGATTTTCAGCTCTTTACCGGTTGTTGTTTGTGTAAATTGAAGAAATTTGTGTATACACAAGAAAAATAACAAATGCTGCTGCACAAAATATGCGTCATTAGGCGTCAAAGTGCAAAGTGTGAAGTTGTGCGAAATTGGTAAGTGCTGGTAGTATTTTGTGTTTTTAACTCAACATTAATTTATTATATAATTTACTAAAGCAATTTTATTTTACGCAGATGAATTTGGAATGTTGGAAAGTTGGAGTGTTTTCAGATAATAAGGTAAGCCAAAAATACATACATATGTACATACTAAGTACATTAAAATTGTTAAAATGTTTTTTATTTTCAGTGCTTTAACTAAAGGGCCCGGCAAACCGTAAGTGATAAGAAAAAAAATGTATAATAAAAGTTTAAACAATTAAAACATAAAATTTTTTGAATAAAGTTTAAATAAGTGGATAAAATATAATTTTAAAAGAACACTAAATTTGTTTTATGCACGGGCGGAATACACTTAATTCCTACCGATATGATAGATATTAGGAGCATTCCACAAGTACCTGTAGTTGTTTGCAACAATACACACCGAACTGGTATTTAACCATTCCCCATTTACTAGTTTCATACCATTTGAAACCAGTTCCTATGACAGCCCCGTGTTAAACATACCACTTGGCTTCAAACAAAAATACTAGTAATGGACCATAATTACATCCCTTTTTTCTGGTTCAAAAGTGGTCCCTAACTGGTATACTTTCCTGCAGGGTCTTTGTATTTTTTTATTATCAAGAAGGTACCATGGCCGAGAGCTGCCTATGGCTCTTACATTATGTTTTTTGAAAAGCAATGAGTATGATGCCTTATAAAACCATGCCCTGCCCTAGTCCATTGTAACTGGCACGGAATCCATGTACAGGGTTACAACGGGATGTTATAATTACCTTTCGAACAGGAACCGCAACATTCAATTACCGACCCCTTCCAGATAAAGTAATAAAAAAAAAACCCGACAACCACATTCGTTTTGTATAAAAGTATTAGTCGGGATCATAGAACTGAACGTGACGCTATAGCCATGTCTGTCTGTTCGTGTTGTCGCACAGCAACCCCACCACCTGCAGTACAGTTACCTTGATTTTGTTCACATCCGTTTTGAATACAAGTTTTAGAGGGGATCATAGAACTGAACGTTTATGTGGTGGGTTGTCGGGTTTTTGGGATATTGGAAATAAGAGTCCTATAGCGCATCAAGTTTTGCTTTCGTTTTACGAAACATACATTTAAAGTGTATTTAACCGACTCGTTTTATATCATTTCTTTCTGTTGTAGCAAAAGTTGGGATCCGACAACATTTTTTACGTTTTTAACGTGTTTTTTATGTCATATACAAATTACAGTTCATCTTGAATTAATCAATCAATTCGAATCAGAATTTTGAAATAGAGATAATTCGAAAACTATGCTAGATAATTCAAAACGGTTTGGGAATTCGCAATCAGCGAACCCAAAATTACCGAAAAATATATGCTTTACGTGTGGGTTTTTTGTTATTGGAAACTGTAATTTTTTCGAAAGTTATAAATGTTTGCAAAAAAAATGATGAAATTTAACGAAAAAAATCTAAAAAATTTTAAATAAACATTTCTTTCTGAATTTACGAAGAACCACTCTCAAAAAATACGTGTATAGCAAAATTTAAATTATTTCCAAGTATCATCATAATTTGCTTAGTTTTATATTAAATATTTTTTAACAAATAATTCCGAAACTAAAATAGGAAAGTGTTGTTTTTCCTTAAATGGCCTCAAATTCCATGACCAGAACTTACACTTCCCATAAAGTATATTCTTCTGAATAAACGTTTTTTCAAATCGCCCATCACTGCTAAGTCATTTATTCGCTTGCTTTCGCACATCAATAATTATTTTTATCCTTACATTCTTCATGAAATAGTTCGAGAACTCAAGGCTAAGATATATTTTTATAACAGCATAAGAATTTTCTTCAAGCAGCAAATAAATCACTACAGATAAATATAATAATATTTTTGTTTAAGACTTTGTAACCGATATCCAAGGTAAGATGAATGAAAATTGAATCCGCAAAATTTGTTCGAATTACTGTAATTTTGGTAATTTTAATTTACCAAAAATTGCATTCCATTCGGATATTACAAAAATGAAACAGTGTGACAAATTATTGAATCAGCAACTTTATTTTGTTCATATTTTATTGTTCATGAATTAGTATATCTATAAAAATTAATAAGTTAAGTTAAAATTGTTTTTTAAATAAAACATAACTGTCCTGACCGCCTGCGAATTGAATTCGCTAAACAAAAGCCAAGTAAATTCAATACAAAAAATGTCAACTTTAAGTCAAAGAGTATCGAAACTAAAAGAGTGGAAACCTTGGCCGTTACGTTTGAACGCAGAAAAAAATCGATGCGGCCATTATAAGCATTTTGCTTCGGGTGCCCTTCGGCTTTTGCGCTCAGTACTGTGTCGCTCATTTGGTCGCTTTCAGTGAGAGGATCAGTTTTTTGTTTCGTGTTGTTATTGTTTGTGTCTTGCTTTGACTTGTGCACTGGATCGGATCGTTTGGTATGAATTTGAAAGAGGGTGCTTCTGAGTAGCAAGAAAAGTATACCTGGTCCTGCCTTGCAAACCTAACATATATACTTTTGCATGATATTTGGAATTCTTGCAGGAAGCAAATTTTTGCTATGACAAAAAATAACTTATTATGGAAAAATATATATGTATGTAAATAAAAAAAATGTATTAAATTGATGGAATTATTTTAAACCATATTTTTTATTTGGGCTCGAAGTGGCCTGAGCAGCTACAAAAATACAAAAATAAAAACAAAACTAAAATGAATGCAGAGCAGTTTTTGGTTTTGCTACTGTTATTGTTTGTGTCTTGCTGGATATTTGGGTTGTGCACAGGATCGATGGA
Organism: Chymomyza caudatula; assembly: GCA_035041775.1. NCBI lineage: Eukaryota > Metazoa > Arthropoda > Insecta > Diptera > Drosophilidae > Chymomyza > Chymomyza caudatula. The sequence continues at coordinate 3,984,493 of JAWNKW010000189.1, read as the reverse complement.
TAGAATTTGCAAGGGGGCGGCGGGTGTGGAAGACAGGTACAATATGCTTCAATGTTTCTGCTGGCTGGGATAACTATATGTGTGCGTATAGACATGTATGTGTATGGTTGTCTGAGGATCGTTGGCTTGTGCGTCGAGCGCGATTTGTGTTTTGACTGACTTTGTGTCGCAGTGACGATTATGTAAGTATATGTGTCCTACTAGACGTGTGCTTGTGCATAGAATGATAATAAAATTGTCGAAGGTAGTGGGGATGGGAAGCAAGTAAAGAACCGACGGCAAAACAGGCTGTCTGGCATTTCAAGCATTTGTGATTGCCTGGTTTCGCAGTCAGTGAAATATGTACTACACTTTTATGATCTTATTTTGCATTTTTTTCTTCTTGTTATTTTCTGAATTGATGAGTTCATGAGTTAGAAATCGTTTGCTTGCAAGTTTCGCCTGTATTAAAGTGGCAAGATTCAATTGGATACATAATCCTGACTTTGGTTTCACACGATTGTAAATAAAATTATCCCGTAATATAAATGTACATAAATAGAGATTTTATGCATGCCCGGTTTTTCACTCGATTTTCCTTAAATTTTGGAGTTTGTTAGTTGCATATTTTTCTTATTTTTGTAAACAAATTATAAAATGAAAACTATACAGGTTATAGTGATCATATTTACACTTCTTGATCAAGAATCGATTCAACTAATTTTGGAAAAACAAACATTTTTTGGTTTAAAAGTTATAACCAGTCAAAGTCAAGTGTGCATTCAAGTGAATTTTAAAAAAGGTTAATATTTTTGAAATAAACATAATACAGCCGATAAAAAATATGTGCATTGCTTGATACCAATTTTTTACTTAATAAAAAAATAAATTTCATAAATACAGTTATATATATACATACTTAGGTTAGATCAGTCATACAGTCAAGCTCCATGTATGCCGACAGAGGATACATAGTGTTTGACCCTGGGTGGTTAATTAAAGATATCGCTTCGTCACTGCCAACTGTTCTCGTGACATAATGTTGGATTAGGTAATCTTTCGTAATACCTAGATTCAACATGACGTCAGAAGACTGGTTGCCAGGGCGTAGTGAGTCGAGTTTACATATTCGTGTTTTTAGCTTAAAGTGCGCTTATTTTTTTGGCTTGGTTTAAAAGAAGATTTAAGTGTATTGTTAGATTTTGAAAATATCTTAATTTTGGGATCTTCTGGCAAGTTGATTGCCGGTTTTGGTGCATTAGCTGGGGGTTCATCTATTCTCGATTCTGGTTTATTATATGTTGTTATTTGAGTATTATTCACATCGGAGTAGTCGACGGGAATGCGTTGGACGGTTGAGTTTTTGCTGGTTGTTGGTTGCTCGTCTGTTTGCGTAGTGCTTCGAGTTGTAGCGATTGTAGAGTAAGTTGACTTGCCTGAGCGGTAACGTTCGTCATAGATGAAGTGTGCTGTTCTCATGTCCGTTTTTTCGAGTAGTCGAATAGCTTGTATCTCCGTATGTTTAATGAAAGTGGTAGTTTCTATCAAACGCAGAGTGATGGTAATTGAGGATGTTATTCTCTTTGCAGTTTATACAACAGTTGAGGTTTTGGCAGGTCGTCATTTCTTCGGGGTCGATGTGGTTGTCTCGGCTGCAGTTTAAGCAAAGTTGAGTGCTTTTGCATGATTTGGTGGAGTGTCCAAGTCTTCCACAATTGCGGCATCGCAATGGTAGAGGGATATATGGTCGTACTTTTATTTTCAAATAGCCAATGTGTAGGTCGGTGGGTAGATTGGGTGTTGAAAAGGTTACAATAACTAGTCCAGTTTTCACGAGTTTGTTATTTTCTTTTTTTATGATTTTTTTGCACTCGGTAACATTTTGTGACCGAAGTTCGTTTGTAATATATTCTTCGCTTATTACTCTTAAGCTATTACAATAAATGACGCCTTTAGAGTTGTTGAGGGAGTAATGTTCAGATACTTCCACTTCGATTGAGTTATTGAGCGAGGTTAATGTAATTAGTTTCATGGCTTGTATGAGGTAATTTGTTTTTATTAATATTGTACCGTTTCGTAAGAATTTACATTCGTTTATTTCGCCATTGAAGATACTGTCTATCACTTTTTTAATCAAGCAGGGCGAGACGTTTGCTAAGGTATCATTGCCGTATTTTCTGCTCATAATAAGGTATTTGGGGCCAGTGGATACATTACTCAACATTTTGTTTTTGTCCGTTATAAATTGTAACTGATTTGTGTTTTTGTTTTTGTCAGGTGGGTCAGCCATGATGTTGTTGGTACGAAATCTATTCTTAGATTTTTCGATGCTCGAATTGCAGCGACAGCTGCTGTTTATTTCTTGTTTGGGGTTTCATATTTGTAACTCTTACACGTTTAAATTGTTTTTGTTTTGTTTTGCTTTGCACTTTTGACTGATCAAGGTCTTGCGACGGAGGTTTAGACAAGTCTGTTCTCATTGAATGCAGATTTGCGACTGAGACCCATATTTTCCTGGCGTTAGTCAAATATATTGCGGCTCGTGATGAATCCAACCAGGGCTCGCAGATCTTTCCTTTTTGGTTCTCTCACAAAATTTGTTTGTTACGCGGCATCCAGTGGAGGTTTCATGTGTTAATATCCATTCAACAAACCTACGAGTCAACTTGAGATGACAAGGGTCCCTTATATCCCCTAGGTGGGATAGCCATTTGCAGCATAGTAACCGATTTCCATTAGTCGAAAAACAAATGAAATAGTGCCTCCAGGAATGCCTACAAGAATAGACGTACAACGACGTTGTTCTACATATAAAAAAAATGTAGTACATGTAAATATTATGAAGGTATTTAAAACCCGTGTGGTGTGCGTGTTAGAGAATACTACCATAGCAGGTCAAAGCTTGTCGTATGAGGCGACTAACAATGACACTGGCTTATACCAGTAGAGCCACCCCAAGCCTTAAAAGGGTTGTACGTAGGGTTTGGGACCCACTTCATAAAACCCCACTTCCAATGAAAAAATGCAAAATAGCCTCGGATGAGGATACCCCGAAGGTTGATAACCACCCCCGCAAACGTGTAAAGGACACTGATTTGACAACGAGGATATGCACCTGGAATGTCCGGACCCTTAATTGGGATGGTGCCTCTGCCCTGCTGACGGATGCTCTCAGGATGTGCAAGGCAGACATAACAGCTATCCAGGAGATGCGATGGACAGGGCAAGGCTGTATTGAGAAAACAGACTGTGCCATATAGTACAGCGGCCACGTGGAGCGGCACGAATTCGGGTGCGGATTTGTTGTTGACCGGAGATTAACAACATCAACTCTGACCATTACCTTGTTGCAACCATGATTCGCATGCGGCTAAGCATAGCGAAGAACGTGCGATCTAGCGCACAGCGAAAGCTGGACGTCACAAGGCTGCAATCACAGCAGACTGCTGAAACCTTTTCCGCTCAACTCTCTGAGCAGCTCACTCAACCTCCCTCTGACCCTGATAGCGCCGAGGGACTTTGAGGGACATCAGGAGTTTCGCGAAGCCACTGCAGTCAAGAATGCCGCCTATAGAAGGACTCTACAGTCGGCTGCTACGCGATCTGTGCGAGATCACTATCGGGAAATGAGGAAGATCGAGAGGCGCCTTTTCAGACGCAAAAAACGCGAGCAGGAAAAGCGTGAGCGAGTGGAGATCGAGATGTGCAGAGGCAGGAATGACGTTAGGAACTTCGATTTTGCAGAATGACCTTTGATACCAAGCGAGGCTTCAGACAAGGCGATGTCCTCTCCTGCAACCTCTCCAACTTTGTGATGAAGAGTGCGTTGCGTAAAGCCGAAGTAAATAGGAACGAGACTATGTTCTATAAGAGTGTCCAGTTGCTGGCATACGCAGATGATATCGATATCATTGGTCGTACAAAGCGAGCGGTTACCGGAGCCTTTGCGGCTATTGAAAAAGAGTCTTCTAGGGTGGGTTTGGTTGGATTCTCAGATTGGTGTTGAAAACTATACTTGTGTCTACCTTGGCACCACCGTCACTATGAAAAACAATGTCAGCATGGAGATCAAGCGGAGAATCACTCTTGCCAATAGATGTTACTTTGGTCTCAGTAGGAAAATGAGTAGTAGAGACCTCTCCCGCCAGACGAAACTAACACTCTACAAGACGCTCAACCTTCCCGTTTTACTGTATGGCGCTAAAGCTTGGGTGATGACGCGGTCTGATGAAAATGCACTTGGAGTATTTGAGCGGAAAGTACTCCGTAAGATTTTTGGCCCTATACGCATTGACAACGTGCAAAAAAGAGACGCTTGGAGGAGATATTTGCATCAGGCCGTAACCCGGTAACGGGTTGTTATGGCCAGTTAAGAAGAAGAACAAAATACACAAATAATGTCTGTGCTTTCAAAATGTTTTTTATTAACAACTGATAATTCCTTATAAAGAAGAAAAATCCTTCCTTTTTTAGTACATTTTCCATACGATAGTGTTAAAATTGCGCATTTATATTTTTTCGTATTCAATCATCGATGTGTTCGTGCTAATAAATTTCTCATATGAAATATCGATGCTTTCACGATGTGCTAAAATTTATCAATGTGACATCTTTTTAGGGATGTAAAATTGGACTTAAACATCGATGTCGAGTTTTATTTAAAAAATTATCAATATTATAACATGCATTACCAAAACTTAAAACATATAACTTTCATGTAAGAAAACATCCTTCATTCTCTACGATAGCGTAAGGTACCAATGTTTATGCAATCATAACTACCAGAGCCTCTGTAATTATTTATGTTTTTACCCCTTTACAACGTAATAATCCATAATTCTGTTATTGTTTCTTAACGTGCGGTCTTAACCCTTCATGTCGGCTTTCCTAGAGCTTATTTTCGGGAATGTTTTCATCATTTTGTGAGATGTGTGCCAACATAAAGTTTTCTTGTTTCTTTCATGTACGGAACGCAAATGCACTTTCATATTTGAGATATTTTTCATGTTTTTTGCACAAATATTATACATTCCCGTCACTGTAACCATTATCTTCAAAAATTTTCTGCAAAAACATACATTTGTCGTTATTCTAAAATCCATTTATTATAATTAATGTGTTATATAAGTAAGAAAAGTTTACTTTGGCATTATGAAATAGTAAGAAAAAGTGATCAAAGTCAAAATATACATAGCCGATGCATCGCGAACTAAAAAAAATCGGCTAACATCGATGCATTGGAATAAAAAAAACCTCGATGCTCAAAACATCGATGTTTTCTTACATCCCTATATTTTTAGCGACGCCTGGAATAACTGTAAAATAAAAACTGCATATAAAAAAAAAAGGTGTTTGGATTTGGAAGAGATATTAACAAATTCTGTCTTCACGGAACATGAACTTCTGAAAAAATTGGTAAAAGAATCCGAATCCTCTCACTACTATTGCACTCATTTACGCAGATGTCCCAGATATGTACGTAAATATAATGCTGCACATGCAAATATGTTAAGCAATAATTTGTTATTCAAATAAACTTTTTTTAAGTCGCGAATAGCTCCCACCGAAAGTTCCTTAAGCTGGAGAAAAAGAGATTGACCAATGTAACGAAAATGGCTGAGGAGTGGTCAGCATTGCATAAGAAACTACTATTAGAAATGGCAAAACAAAATGAAAATGCATTATGGCTTCGAACTAAGGATCTATTGTGTTGTTTTATCTGTTGTGCTGTCATTTTCGAAAACTCTAACGTCTTAACAGTACCGTTTTTATTACTAGCTCCAATTTGTAATGTAAAATCATTTGTGAAAATGGTAAAAAGTTAAAGTTTGCAAAAATTACTCTACTTGTGCTGAGCACGTCGCTAAATGATTGTGTGACTATAGTCTATATAGTATAATTACTCTAGATTCATGTTGATAGTTTTCATACATATTTCAAATTTATTACCTATACCAAAATAAATAGGAACAGTAACCACACTTGAAAAGTATGTAATGTTAATCGTAAAATCTTAACACTTTGTGAACAAAATCTTTTATATTATTAAGATATGAATTTGAAATAAGTGATGAATATACTTTTAAACTAAAGGTAACATATTTATGTTTTCTTTTGTAGGCTTTTATGTATAAGCAAACTTAATAATTATTTAAAATTGAAGTTAAAAAGTCTGCAGACGAATTTGGGCCTTAGCAAGGATTTTCATTTGGATTAAGATATTGTTACGCAGGGATTTAATGTCAGGATTGACATATACATTAACTAAATTATAAATACTACTACATACTAAATTAAGTTTATACTAGACATTGGCTGATTTGCAAGTTATTACATTAGTAACATAGCAATGAGCTATTTTATGCTAGCTAGACATTACAATTTAAATTCAACCAATTTAATCAATTCAATTAACGTAATTCGAATTAAACTAATATTAATAATAAGCATTGGCTATTTTAGGCGCCAACAGAAATCATCGCTTTAGAATCTAGATCTTATGTTAAAAATGCATTATTTTTTTTTTTTACTAGTGACTACATATTTGTATAAAGTAAGCAGCAGGAAACAACAACGACATTAATTCATTACATCATCATCATCTCGATCCTCAAAAAGTGGTAAAGTTTCTAGAGCACCATCTAGAAAGCTGGGATTCAGTTTAATTAGTAAAATGTTATCCAGTTCTTCCTGACTTAAACAATTTCGATAATTAGTTAGCGCCCGTCTTAGGGTGGGAAACTTACGTTCCATCGTCAACTATAATAATATTAAGTTATAAAATGAATCGTTGACGTTTCATGACCAAAGAGAGTAGTATTTACCTGAGTGGCTGGTATTGCAAAGCAAATCTTACTTAACGCAAACAATTCCTCACCATAAATCCAATCATGCCAAAATTTAAGCACGTCTGTATCACATCGTAGAAAGGAAGGAAATAGAGGCTTTTCAATTTTGGCGTATACTTCGATTGTGTCTGCCACTTTGTTTTGTTTGCGTCGCAGCAAGTATTCTTGGAGTAGAGAATCTTCCGGGTCCAGGTGATTAGGTTTAATCTCATTAATATTGTGCCACAGCGTTTTTAAATACCTGATTGCCGTATCTTTTTGAGGATCTGTTAAGGTGCGGTGAAATCTGGGATCCAAATACAAACATGCAATTAAACTCTTGTTGCGCATTAATGCTGTCGTCCTATTCTCGATGGATTGCAAAATGATGTGTCCAATTCTTGTAGTTGAAGCTTGAATTGCCTCTTTAACCAAATTCCTCGTTATTAGTTTGCATTTTATCCATTGCGCGTAAAAGTTACCATAATGCATTTGTTCTTCTTGAAATTTTGTTATCGTGATTTGTAAGGGTCTTAGCACAAGGCAATAGCTATCGACAAATGCCCAAAATGATTCGTCTATTTCAAAAGTATTCTCTAGGTTTTCATTTTTAACTGGCTTGATTTTCGTTAATATGTCTTTTGCTGCTTTTAAGTGCTCTAACATTGTATACGTCGATCCCCTTCTAGTTGGACAGTCCAATTGGGGTAACTTTAGGTTTTTTATTTGAAAGTTTTCACGAAATCCGTTTGAAGTTTTGCGGACATATTTCGTCAAGTTACGGCATGATAAAAGGCATTTTATGTTGTCTGGGGAATTCATCACATCCAGAGCACAAAGTTGAGCTGTGTGAGCAACTGCACGACTAACTGTAATATTTTCCAATGATATATCTGGCATTTTTTCTGCTAGCTCCATTTGTTTCATAAAATCCTCATTAACGCAGTCTTCTTCATTTTCATCGATATCTGATTCGGGATCCGAAAATGCTAGGTTGGTCGCTTCATCGTTATCTGACGTTAATGAAACTATCTGCTTCAAATTAATTTCATATTTCTTCAGGATTTGCATTATTTCGTCGGATAGGCTTATATCTGTATCCTTCAGCTCCACCATCCCAATAAAACGGGATAATATCTGTCCATGGCATATAAATTGGGCACTAATACCGAAAATATATCGGCATTGCTGTGTAGCCCTGTCTATTTTCAAGGACAGCAATCTTCCTTTCACTTCATTAGCAATGCGGTTCTTTACATCGGTTGAAATTCGTTCTAAAGCTTTCGTGCAGTTAGTCGCATTTAGATACACAGGTATTCCGTCCATTGTTCTGAGCGCTTCGCAAATGGGATCCAAAATATTCTTCAAATTTGGTGAATTTAAAAATTTGAATGAAATGCAGTCTTCAATAACAAGTCCAATATAAGACCGCAGTGTTTGTTTTTTGTTAACTTCCAGACTTATTTTTTTATGTTTGTGTATCATTTTTGAAAAACTCGCAATAGCAGTTTCGAAAGTTTTATTATTGGACGAGGTGTTACTATTGTGCACTTTTATTAAATGTGTTTTCAAATTCGAAATTGTATTTTTGAATTTCTTTTGGCAAATTTTGCATGTAGCGAAACACCCGTCTTCAATTATTTCAAAGAAATTTAAAATTTCTCTATCCTTATTAGGCGCCATTGTGGAAATAGTCTACTTGTTATTATGATACGATTTTCAATTTGGCGAGAACGACTGTGTTATCGGAAGATTTTGTAGCAAACTGAAATTTAATACGTATTGTCACATCTTATATAGTCTGACAAATTCTACCTAACCAGTAGGTTTACCTCTCAGGTGCTCGCGTCCTTTTTTTAGTATACCTGTTATAAAAACAATTGTATTGTATTGTACCTAAACGAAAGGATTACCCATCAGGTGTTGCGGAGTTTTTAAGTTAGCTTCCGTACCTGTTATTAAATTTGAAAATGTATGTGCGCAAACACATATGAAATGACGGATGAAAAAGAAGTCTTATAAGTTGCAAAAACAAATTTTCAAAATGAATTGAAAAAAATATGAAAAGGAGGAAAAAATGGCATGGCATCCGTGTTGGCGTTGAATTTGTCCGTGAACTCTGCCAAGAGCCGGGCAGCACCCACGAAATTCGTCGCATTGTCGCAGTATATTTTGCTGACAGGTCCACGGCGTCCAACAAATCTAGACAAACACATAATAAAAGTTTTTGAAGTTAAGTCTGAGACTAATTCAATATGCACAGCTTTGGAAGTAAAACACACAAATACCGCGACATACATTTTTACGGGTGGCTTACCCCGTATTCCTAGCGTTACTCGTATTGGACCACAAAAGTCCACTCCGCTAATCTCAAAGGGTCTGCTCCCATGTAGACGATCAGCGGGTAGGTTTCCCATAATTTGCGATGCTAGTATCGGCTTATAGCGGAAACAATGAACGCATTTACGGACTACTGCGTTACACGCTTGCCGAGCATTGATCAGCCAGACTTGTTGGCGAAGGATACCGATCAGAACTCTAGGGCCTGCGTGGCAGTTTGTACGATGCAAATATTCTATATATAACATAGTAAAACGACAGCCCTTTGGCATAAGTAGCGGAAACTTGGCGTTGTGCGGTAGCGGTGCTTTTAATAACCGACCTCCCACTCGCAGTAGTGACAGCATATGCTTGCCGTCTTCATGTGGGTATAAGAATGGGGTTAGCTTCTGGTATGATGGTTGCAAAGTGATCGATTTCTCCAACTTTGCAATCTCATCTACGAACTCCGTTCGTTGGACTACATGAGCGATGGCCAAAAAGGCAAAACCTAGCTCAGCTGCAGTCGGTACCAGAGAAGTGTATCTGGCAGAATTTCCGTTAATAAACCTGTACATGAAAGACACTATGCGGAGAATTCTCAAATATGATGATGAGCTCTCTACCAATTTAAGTATTGGATTAGAGGTTGCATCGGCTACGGTCATGACAGCCTTTCTCCTCTCTAGCAACAGTTGATCGCTTGTGAGGGTAAAATGAGGATTTACAGGCCATGAATTTTCCTCATGGCGCAGAAAATCTGGACCGTTGAACCAAAAAGATTCTTTAAGGTCAATTGTGGAACAACCTCGCGAGACAATATCTGCTGGATTGTCCTTGGTTGGTACATGCCGCCAAGCTGCTTCTGCAGTTAATTCTTGGATATCGGCAACTCGATTTGCAACAAATACGTTTAAATTAGACGCATGCATCTGCAACCAATGCAGTACCACCTCTGAATCAGACCAAAGGACTACTTTGTCTATAGAAAACTCAAGTAGCTGTCTGATGTTTCCCCACAGTTTGGCCAATAACTGTGCGGCGCACAGTTCCAATCGTGGCACCGATTTTGTTTTAAGGGGTGCAACCTTTGATTTAGCTGTTAGCAATCTCACTAATATGCCCTGACTGGTCTCAACTCGAAGGTACACACAACAACCGTATGCCCTAGTTGACGCATCAGCAAAGCCGTGAATTTGGCACTTAGTGGACTTCGAGACACCAATGTGTCTGGGAATGCTTATAGTGTCAATCTCAGCAAAGCACGCAAGTACCGCCTCTAAGTCTTGGTGCAATTGAACTGGTAATGGGTCATCCCAACCTACGCTGTGGAGCCATAACTCCTGCAGCAGAATTTTCGCACGGGTGATAATAGGGCATAATAACCCAAGTGGATCGTATAATCGAGAAACGAATGACAAGATAGAGCGCTTGGTGGGCAGGACATCCAGCGACAGACTTTTCATCGAATATTTGAAAGCGTCGTCGCTTGGGTTCCAGATGAGTCCCAGGGTTCTCGTTTCCTCGTGACTTCCCAGAGGAACTACGTCGTCAGAGGACTGATTTTCAAGCTGCTCGCAACTTGACGACCATTTTGTGAGCGTCAGACCAGATGCTGCTAGGACATCGACTAGCTCGTTCTTTAACGAGCACAACTCCTCCACCGAATCTGCGCCAGCTAGCAGATCATCTACATAAAAATCATTAGCCAGCGACTTTGAGGCTAAGGGATGTGTAGACGCGTGCAATTCACTTAAGTGCTTTAGGCACCGAACAGCCAGGAACGGTGCAGAAGCTGTACCGTATGTAACTGTGTTTAATCGGAAAATTTGCAGGGTATCTGCAGGTGATTCTCTCCAGACAATTAATTGGAAATTGCGCTGGGTCTCGTCAACTTCGATTTGACGGTACATTTTAGCAATGTCTGCAGTGATTGCGCATGGATGGAGGCGAAACCGTAGCAGAGTAGCGTATAGTGGTGGCTGTATAGTTGGGCCAACCATCAGGATGTCATTCAAAGACATCTGAGACGACGTCTTGCTAGACGCGTCAAAAACAACTCGCAGCTTTGTCGAAGTGCTTTGCGGTCTTAGCACGCATTGATAGGGTATGAAATAATGCGGCTCTCTCGGGATAGTGTTATCTGTTGCACTCATATGTCCAAGCGAGAGATATTCCTTCATAAAGGCAATATACAAAGCTCGTACGTCTAGCTGCTTGCACATTCTTCTTTCTAACGCTAAAAATCTCCGTTTTGCTGTCTCATAGGACAAACCAAGGCACTGTGCGCTAGATTTAAATGGCAACATTACACTAAGGCGGCCCGAGGGTAAACGAGTAGTTCTTTCAACGAACGATTTCTCGCAAAGCAGCTGCTCTGGGGTATACAAGTTTGGGTTTGCAGCATTTGGAATTTCTTCCAACTCCCAGAATTTTCGCAAAGTAGCATCTAAAGAACTAAAGTTCTCTATTGTACTTACGAGCGATGTTGCGTGAGGAACAGTTGGGTTTTTGGGTATGTATTTCCCGGATACCACCCACCCAAAGACTGTGTTCTTTAAGGTTGGCGAATCCTCACCGCCTTTGACGTGCCCATCTGTAAGAAAGTCATAGAACGTGTCTGCTCCAAGTAGCAGCTCAACGCGCTGTGGCTTATAAAACATAGGGTCTGCCAGTTGAATACCATCAGGTATGTCGACATTTACATGATTTTCTGGGTGGTATGACGAAATAGTCTTCAATATGCCAAATTCAGTCATCATTTCGAATGAATTGATGCGTGAGGCGACTGAAGTTTGGACACAATGTCGGACAGCTGATCGACATTCCCCTATACCTAGCAATGATATCCCTTTCCGCTCTTTTGTCAACTTGAGTTTATTAGCTAGCTCTTCTGTGACAAAGTTAACTTGCGAACCAGGGTCAAGGAGAGCTCTGGCCATTTGGTAGGATCCGGACTGATCCTGTATGCGAACGACTGCTGTTGCCAGGATTACTTGTTTCGAAACACCGGCGGCATGGTTGACCGTTGACGGCTGAGGCTGTGCAGAAGCATGAGCAACTAACGGCTGAGTAGCTGTTGCAGTTTGACTAGGTTCCAACGTATACCTATGCAACAGCGTATTATGTGGCTTTGAGCACACTCTACAGCCGCTCGCCTTGCAAGCTGTTACTGAATGGCCTTGTCTTAAGCAATTAATACAAATTCGACAGCTTTTTGCGAATTTGAATCGTTTATTGCATGGGATTGCTGCGAACGACGGACAGGACTGAATGTAATGATCAACGGACTTGCAGAAGGGACACTTTGGAACTAGCGCTTGGCTGGGCTTAGCCACGGCTAGCGAGGTTCTAGCTCCTTTTTTTCCAGTGTCGTGAGTCGATTTGCGGGGTACTGAACGCCCAGCTGATGACTCCTCAGCAGAAAGATGCTGGTAGCGTTTATTTAACGCAGCTTCGCAGTCACTCCATAACGGAAGCTTACTGTAGTCCAAGTTTTCTTCCCACTTTGATCGCGTGCTAGCATCTACTTTGCTCATCACTAAGTGAATAAGGATGGCGTTAGAGATTTCCTTGTCAGTGCCTAGAGACAACAACGACTCATAAATGGCTCTGACAGTGTCGATCATTGTGCGTAGAGAAGAAGCGGACGGCCCTTGCATTTTTGACAGGTCAAACAACCTAGATATGCTTCAAGGTTGCACCCCTTAAAACAAAATCGGTGCCACGATTGGAACTGTGCGCCGCACAGTTATTGGCCAAACTGTGGGGAAACATCAGACAGCTACTTGAGTTTTCTATAGACAAAGTAGTCCTTTGGTCTGATTCAGAGGTGGTACTGCATTGGTTGCAGATGCATGCGTCTAATTTAAACGTATTTGTTGCAAATCGAGTTGCCGATATCCAAGAATTAACTGCAGAAGCAGCTTGGCGGCATGTACCAACCAAGGACAATCCAGCAGATATTGTCTCGCGAGGTTGTTCCACAATTGACCTTAAAGAATCTTTTTGGTTCAACGGTCCAGATTTTCTGCGCCATGAGGAAAATTCATGGCCTGTAAATCCTCATTTTACCCTCACAAGCGATCAACTGTTGCTAGAGAGGAGAAAGGCTGTCATGACCGTAGCCGATGCAACCTCTAATCCAATACTTAAATTGGTAGAGAGCTCATCATCATATTTGAGAATTCTCCGCATAGTGTCTTTCATGTACAGGTTTATTAACGGAAATTCTGCCAGATACACTTCTCTGGTACCGACTGCAGCTGAGCTAGGTTTTGCCTTTTTGGCCATCGCTCATGTAGTCCAACGAACGGAGTTCGTAGATGAGATTGCAAAGTTGGAGAAATCGATCACTTTGCAACCATCATACCAGAAGCTAACCCCATTCTTATACCCACATGAAGACGGCAAGCATATGCTGTCACTACTGCGAGTGGGAGGTCGGTTATTAAAAGCACCGCTACCGCACAACGCCAAGTTTCCGCTACTTATGCCAAAGGGCTGTCGTTTTACTATGTTATATATAGAATATTTGCATCGTACAAACTGCCACGCAGGCCCTAGAGTTCTGATCGGTATCCTTCGCCAACAAGTCTGGCTGATCAATGCTCGGCAAGCGTGTAACGCAGTAGTCCGTAAATGCGTTCATTGTTTCCGCTATAAGCCGATACTAGCATCGCAAATTATGGGAAACCTACCCGCTGATCGTCTACATGAACTCTGAAAATCGATACTGAAGTGGAAAGTGTGTTCTAGTCCGCTTACTTTACGTGTTCATATATATAGAAATTATATACCATATATATCGTTCGAACAAGTTGTCGAGTGCCTGCACCTGGCACTACCTACTCCAGCTAATTGGTTGGACATTTTTTGGCCATCCAATCCATTCGTTGAGGAAATGTCACAAAATCCCATAACAGCTAAAATTAAAAAACTTAAAATATGTAAAGGTAATAACTTGTAATAACATCCGTTACTGGGTTACACGTCTTGGCACGCCTTCTCCAATCCGTGATACCAAATGTAGCTAGTGTGCTCAATACCTCGTCCTTCCAGCGGAGGCATGGTCTGCCCTTTCGCAGGAGCTTCTTCAAACATACGCACAACATGGCCTAGCCAGCGGAACTGCTGGATTTTAATTCGCTTAACTATGCCAATGTCGTCGTAGAGCTCATAGAGTTCGTCGTTCTATAGGATGCAGTAGTCGCTGCCAAAGCGTAAAGGACCAAAAATCTTACATAGTACTTTCCGCTGAAGGGTAATCTACCTTTTCATATTTGGTTTTTTATTTGCCTATTAGTTTGCAAGATGTAGTTGCTTAAATGAAAGTGTTCCCTGCTCTTGCGGGGTCCTGTTGTCGAATGATTTGTGGAAACGTTTGGCGCCTACTACACGACGGAAGATTTTCAAGGGACTGATTTTTTATCGCACTGTTTTTAGGCAAATTAATATTGAACGTAAGTTATCTCGCCTGCAACCCTACATCTGTTGTGGTGTGGAAATCAGCGTTTAAGATGCTAAAATATATTTCTGTAGTGCTGCAGCGAGCTGGCAGCAACTGCTGTCAGGCCTCATACCACAAATATAATGTTGCTTTCGCTGCCGTCAAGACGACTGCTGCGGCTCTACAAAAGAACACATAAATATGTTTACTTTAGTTTATACAAATTCAAATCTTATATTAGAGATTTTATATGAAAGATTTTGTTTAAGAGTTAAGATTTAACGATTTACCTTACATACTTTTAAAGTACGTTTAGTTCCTTTTTATTTTGATATATGCAATAAACTTTGTATGAAACTTATCAAGAGTATAAAACCAAAACCAACCAACGCTACTGTCAGAACGATATGGTTTTTGAAAATAGCAGCACGACCGCTAGACTATAAAAAAGAAACAAAAATTCTTATTCTGAATCCATCCATGGTTTATCTTTTCGTTGTTCCTTCTCCTTTGCCAACTCAAAAATTGTCTTATAAATTGCTGACAACTCCACAACCATTTTCTTTATTATTGCCATTTTCTTTTCCTCAATCTTAAAGAACTTTCGGTGGAAGCTTTTCGCGACCTAAAATACGTTTTTTTTAAATTAGTAATTACTTAACGTATTATTTGCATGTGCAGCATTATAATATAATAATATTAGTTACGTACAAATCTGGGGCATCTGCGTAAAAGGTTGCAGCAGTCCTGCGAGGATTTAAATGCTTTCAAAATATACGTCAGCATATCTTGGTGCATTTGGTCAGCAAGAGTTAAACAGTCTTCCAAATCCAAATCCATATTTCACTTGTTTTTAAACAAATAAATTAAATTCGGCGCAATTTTTATTTTACAGCTGTTTGCTTAAGATGACACATTGTGAGTTTTTAGCACATCGTGAAAGCATCGATATTTCATATGAAAAATTTATTAGCACGAACACATCGATGAATAAATACGAAAAATATCAATGCGCAATTTTTAATCTAGCTCATGAAAATTATATTAAAAAGAAGAAGTAAAAACTCTTAAATAAACACTTGTTAGTTGCTAAGAAAAAGTTAACAAATTGTCTTTATATTGTTGAACACATTCAAATATGGCGCCAAAGCAGCCAATCGTTTGCGCATCACTCAGGTAGCCAAACATCGGCACGCGGTGCTGCCATTACGAGTTTAATAGCAACATCGGCACGCTGTGCTGCCACTACGAGTTTAATAATTGTGGCGTAGCATCCAGCTTTATGTCGTTGTTAGTTTTCTTCGTTATAATATGTTGTGGCATTTGAAAATTTACTATACGCAATGCATTTTGTAAAAATACTTTATGCATTTGTATGTATATATTAAACGGATAATTAGTTTAACATATTTTCAGCTGATAATAAATATTAGGTTTTTTGAATTGTACCTTAAATATATTTGTATGAATATGTCGGCCCATTGCGCGAAATTATCGTTTGTTAAATTTTTTACGAAATTAACTTTTTGACGCAAAGTTGTTCTAACTAATCCACCACTAGCTCATCACCTGCTATATTACTTATTGTTTTATTTGTTTATTCAAAACAATTCTTTTCTCTCTTTATGCAGAGAAAAACAATGCATTTTTTTGTGCATCCCGGCATTTTGCAGCGTCAGTGTCTGAACGTCAGGGGCTTGTACTTTTCAGAGTGCATTAGCTACATCTGCTCTAAACTAAGTGTGTCCAATAGAGATCGTTGTGGTAGTCCTGGCGCAGTCTTTTTGTATTCCATACAACCAGATATAACTTGCCAGATCGATGAACTGCGTCCATTTTTTGGTACGAATATTTATTCTGTGATATTGACTCAACTGGTCTAGTAGATCTAAGCGTCCCATATTTTCCTTATACAGGCGCACAACTTCAGTACGGCTCACTTCGAAATACTTGTTTAACTTTTTGTCCCATCTTGCTGCCATATCTTGTGGGAAATATTTATCGAAAAACAATCTATAGCCGCTTCCATCAGGAATACGTCTCGCTAGTTCGAGAACTATTTTTGACCCGATTCCAACAGTCTTACATAAAATTTCATTAAGATCTGTTGTTGAGCCTTGATAGAATATCAGGTACACCCGAACAATTATTGTAAAACAATGAAAAATTCTAGAATTTTTTTATATGAAAATTGAATTGTTTGTTTTATTTAAAAAATATTTAATTGGTAATGCAATACATTTGGATACACAACATTTTTTGTTTTTCCATCTGGAGCATGAATAAACAAAGAATCTGGAATACCAACTCTTGAAAAGGCCACATGCCTATCCGAAGATCTTATAGAATATGTACATGTGTTTGCTAATTGGAGAATTGTCCGGGGAAACCCCTGTTTCCTGTGCATTGTTGATAAAAGTTAACTTAAATACCATTTTTTGAAGCAACCTGTTTTCATAGCACTTTCTATTAACAGCACTTTGTATTCATTTGCAAACTTGAGACGTTTGTTACCCGAAGAGAATCTCCAGCTCGAGTTTCAAAATATTACAGGAAATCTCACAATGGCAACTATGTGATTAAGATATTTGACAGATCTCGATAAGCGCGGTTTACAATACTTCTAATTCCCATTTGATCAAAATAGGTTTAGAGAATACAAATAAGTATAAAACATATGTGGTTTAGACTCAAAAGCAAAACGTGTCGTTACATGCATCTATCCAACTGGGTGCTGGGACCCAGAGACTGGCAAAGGTTTTAGATAGACCTCGGGCCATACCAAGGTTGAAGTTAGAATTACCCAATAAGCTGTCCCGGACAGCCAGCGGGTGCCCAAATGACCGTTACACTGACGAGGCGTTTGTGATGCCGCTTACATATACATTGCTTCACACACTCCTAACCTCTCCTAACCGACTAAATACAGTGCGGGAACAGCCCGCACGACGTGCCGTCACAAAGCAGCAACACGGAAACGTGGGCAGGCCACCAGTCGTAACTTCGCGACCAATGCACCCGCTTTTGCGTGCTGACGGTACGTTCGGCAAGCAGACCGCAATAGGTTTCGCAGGAAACGTTTAAATAACTCACTGACGCCGCCTGTAGATACTCCTAAAAGGATGTGTACCAAAACAGCACCTGCGGAGACGCCGTGTGTAGACACTGTGGTTACTTCAAATACTTGTTCAACCACGGCTGTGGAGGCAGAAGTGATGAGCAACGACCCACAATATCAGCGGCAGCTGCTGAAGCAACCGGTCGGCAGCCTCACTCCTCCAGCACATTTCATGAGACATATGCTATGATCGCCAAGACGGTAAAGGATGAGATTAGGATGAGAATGAGAAGAGGATGTGATGAGATGACATGAGGACGAGATGAATGTTACATATGGCCCCTCTTTTTTAAGATATGGAAAGTAGTACATATGTGCCCAAAGTCCCAGTTGCACGCATCAGATGGCCTTGAGCAAGGAAAAGAGAATTCAGAAAACCAATTGTATTTTTGGGTATGACTGTACTTTGGTATTCACCTATAAAAGGTGGAATTCGGCGGAAGCACAGCCTATAAAGAACAACATATAAATTTCGAACTGATGGCCTACGAAAAATGTTGATTGATCCTTAGCAAACATTAATGACAAGTTATATCACTGAGCCTTCTATTAAGAATGGCGATTTAAAAGATTAAGGCCATTAACAACCTTACAACCTAATGACGTAATCACTATGTGTTCTCGTATGTAGTGTGAGGAGCTTGCAAGTAAGCCATATTGTGTACACAATATTAACAAGAAATTAAGCCGGTGACAAGAAACTTCAATTAGCCTCTAAACATTTGAATTACTACCATGTGTAGACATATTATTCCCCGTGATGAGCGGAAGAGAATGGAAAATAGCACCTCAACAGGTCAAAGTTTGTCGTATGATACAGCAATGGCATTGTGTTCTTTCGACACCAGTCCAGTCCTTAACACGTAAAACCCAAATTCCAATGAATTAATGAATTTACATCAGGCCGTAACCCGATAACAGGTTGTAATGGCCAGTTAAGAAGAAGTTAGTACACACAGTTGATTGCAATTGAGTGCAGCGACTTAGATAGAGAGAGAGAATGTGTGTCCAGAATTTCAAACTTAAAATTGTGCCAAGTCTGACAATAAAACAAATTCGCCAACAGGCAACTTGAGCAATCAATTTATTGCGGCACACAAAAAGAGATTTTTAAAATTCATGTTTCATGTTTAATGGAAAAAGTTTTTTATAACGCCGGGCAGTAATACGGAGAGGGCCTCGTGGGACGTCTCGTTGCTAATTTGATTGTCATTAGTTGGCAGTAGGCGCTCTGGCCAAGTTAAAAACGGAAAGTGACAACGAAATGAGATATAAAAATCTTGCATAGGCCTTTTAAAATCACATATAACATATATACAGCCAAACATACATATATTTATATACATCTATAATAGAGATGGTCGCGGGCCTCATTTGTAAGGCACGAACACGCCACGCCGCACATTATATCGGCTAGAATCCTGATATATGCAACTTTTAGAAGGCCACTGGAACGGACATACATTATCAGAGCGCCCGCTTGCGTTAGCATTTAAATTCGAAATGACTGATCTAGATTTCCAATCACTCCAACGATCCTTTATATCTGGCTTTCAATCCAATACTTGTTACATCGATATTTTTTTTTGGTTTGGACTGTATGACTTAGATGCTATTCCCCTATAGTGGTTACCCGAAGTAACCAGCTGGAATTTGAAGTTAACCGGTAAACATTATATAGGGCATTATTTCCTATCTAAATATTTTAGTTCTATTGTTAATTCCAAAGAATTTTATGCTGTCATTTGTCATTGCGCCATTCCTTCTAGAACGCGAGTTTATTGGAAGTTTAATACACGTGCATATGAGAACAGACAGAACCGCAATGAAAACCTAAAAGCTCTTTCCAATTTCATTCCTACAATCAGACTTTAATAAACGTAAGATTTAGCGTAAATTAACCCATGGGGCACGAAGAAAAGCGCGCCCCGCGACCATCTCTAGTATATAGGATAAATAGGTAATGCATATAATTGAATTTTTATGCCAGACTCGATCCACCGGAGCCAAAACGCTTGCTTTTCTAGATAAAAGTGAGGAGCGCGCTGCCAACCGACACTCAGTAAAATTAAAGTAAAATTGAAAAAGTTTTATGAGCTTTTCATGCACCAACAACAACAACAATAAGAGCAAAAGTAACAAGAACAAAAATTGAACAAAAATATTACAGCAGCCACTGACGACGCGTAAAGAAGACAAAGGCACTGCCGCCAATGCGGCTATTGTTGTTATCCTTCTGTAGTCCTCATTGTTGTTGTAGCGCGCATTTTTCCGGAGGATTCATCGTCACCACCAGCGCTAAATTACCCTTCATGTAACTTTAACCAGCCCAGCCATAACTTTGTGCAGCAGGTTGCTTAGGTAACAGTTTTATACAGTTATGCGGAGCTTGTAATTGCATAATAATTGCAGCAGAAACGAGCTGAAGCAGCCTCCTGACATTCGACAGATAAAATGAGTGGCTAGCAGCACTCTCTCTCTCTCTCTCTCTCTCTCTCTCTTTCTGTTTGTTTTGCCATCTCACATTGACGCTATCTCTGTTGCTTGCTTAAACTAATTTTCCTATAGAATTACTTTGGATGAGTTTGGTAATTAATGGCAGCGGCTGAAGTAACGGTAAGCAAGCTAAACACCTTGAAGAGAAAAGAAGCCCAACTTTTTTAATAAATAACAAAATAATGTAATTTTTTTCAAAAAAGAAACTTTCTCATGCGTCTGTTGTGAAATATATGGAGATTCTTCTCTTATTCTGTGTTTTCCTAGTAAGCCTTTTAGATGTATATTAAGCAAAGCCCACATTTACAGACTATAAGGTCCGCGTAACATTTTTGAAGCAAATCCAACATAAACCCAAAAACCCGAGTTTTTCTCAAAATAGAACTAAGAAACGAGCTTGATTTTCCTATATGAGAAATCAGCTTTGTTTTGACTTGTATAATCTAGTAGCTTTAACCTTAAGCTCAAAGAATTTGATCCCTCAACAAATATTTCTGTATATATTCGGTGTATCTTGACTAGAAGGTATAATATCTTTTATAGTTTCTGAGACTTTCCCCGATATCTAAAATAAAGAAAGTTTCTAAGGGTAAAAACCAGTGGCTCGAATTTCAGAAGGTTTTTGGCTGATTGTTTGTCTGGATTTTGCACTTTTTGGTACCAAAGTGAGGGCTGACTTTACAAAACGCAGTCTGCAAAGCAACACTGCAATGCATAGTCTTTATAATGCAAAGCAGTGCTGCAAAGCAATTTTGATTTGCCAAATAATACCAAGAAATTTTCGCTCGTTTATAAACGTAATGTTGGTTTGTCGTGAGCTTCGTTTGCAGTGAAATTCAAAATTATAATCAAAATGATTGTAAAATGGATATTCACCAATCGTGCGCTTTTGTTCTGAAAACAGCTTTAGAATTGGCTGAAACAAACTATACGAGCAACACCTCGTAAATTAATAATATTTAAAAATTTTTGTATGAAGAGCACATTTAAGGTATTTGTTACTTAATAATACTAAAATATTACTTGTTAACAATCAGTCAGTCTGGTCTTACATTCACTGACCACTACCGACGTTGTACGAGGATTCTAAGAGCAGCCTGACTGTCTCTACAAATCCCTACAGTTAGCCCAAGGAGCTTTCTTTTACGGATCAATCAGAATTGCATACATTTCCATTTTGAAAACCGATGGCAAACTTCCGCATGTGTAGCTTGACTTAAAATATCAAGATACCAACCGTCTGTATAGAAGACGTGAGTGTTCCCACTTGGTAGGAGTCCTGGACTGTTTTGTCGGAAACACCATATTGCATCTGCGGCCAAACTTCACAGTTGGTATAACCAAAGACGATATAAACACTAAGATGAGTGACGCTCATACAAATGTGCACTGCACACAATTTCTAGTGTGGCTTTTCCCTCTTCACACGCCACGCAAAACAACACGAGATTCTATTGTCTTTGGTACCACACTACCAGTAGCATTCGAGAAAAGCGGGCACTCTGCCCTTAGCTTGGTGGCTATAACCAGAGTGACCAAGTTCCAGTTCATTCGTTCAGAATCCGTTATTGTCGAGTCTGCTAGTTGGTTTCATAGCCTCTTGTCGTATAAACATGTCAAGAGGGCCTAGATTTAACAGTGCTTAGGGGCATCTCTAGAGGTCCTCGACCGGGTCCTACCAACGGCAATGGTTATGCCAATGCGGTCGTTAAGCTTTTAGAGCTATTCATACCATCATTGCTGTGGTCATCACCAGCACATGAAGGGCAAAAGCTCATACTTTTCAACATACAACACCCCTTAGGCAAAAACGTCCCTTGAAGAATGTTTAATATTTAAAGCGTCTCCGAGAGTTGCTTCTTTGATTATATACTGACTGTTTTGCCAGTGTAAGTAAAACAGTGTCAAGCCAATGTAGTAACTGGCGTTAGATGATCGAACTTTGGCCCAAAGATGGCTTAGGCGACTCAATGTGGCGAATACTTTATGTATTGTTACTGCGACTGTCTACAAAAACTATTACGACTATAGACTTAGTCGTACTATTTGTGGGCTCAACCTTTTTGGCTAGTTGAATGCATTTCTCAGTTACCACTTTTATTTTTATTTGCAGCTTAGTTTAAAGCAATATGCAAACGGATTTGACATTTTCCGGACAGTTTCCCAGGCGCATGAAAAATGTGAATTGAAATTGCGAGTAGAGGTTTTAGTCCTGTTGGTATCTTAGCATCAGCTGGCAATACGCCCGCCAGCTACAAACAGTTAAAATGAAAAGAACTCGCTGCACTTGCAGTTTCGAAAGGAGCAACTCTGCCCCTTACTTACAGAGCCTTTGCCCAGGACTTAAGTGTGTGTTAGTGTGCATGTGTGTGTGACTTGTGCAAAACTTTAAATTGCAAATTCAACACAATTTTCTTTCGAATATTTTGTGCGCCAACCAAAAAACATTCCAGTCAA
This sequence comes from Chymomyza caudatula, assembly GCA_035041775.1. Taxonomy (NCBI): domain Eukaryota; kingdom Metazoa; phylum Arthropoda; class Insecta; order Diptera; family Drosophilidae; genus Chymomyza; species Chymomyza caudatula. The sequence goes on along the minus strand of JAWNKW010000189.1, from coordinate 3,961,848 downwards.
AGGAATTCGCATTTGAAATTGCTATTGCAGCGCGCGGGAAAAACTGCTATACAATTTTCTGCAAATAATTTCAGAACCGCCATAAAACACAGCAAAGGCAACATAAATAAAACGTGGCATTAAAATAAATCACAAATATTTAGCATTTTTTTTGTTTACTATTTTGCATATGTGTAAAATTTCTTAATTAAATACAATAACAAAATTATGAGAAATTATTTCTCGGTTTTGTGGCCTCATAAATGTTAAAAGTGCCAAATATTAATGTTAAATTAATTATTATGTTACCTTAGCACATTGAACATTTAGTCTTTAAATCAATAGAACACGTTTCAGATGGTAAATGGACAATATATAGTCTAAGCGGAAACTCAATGAAGCAATAAATGATAAATATATTAATAAAAATCTAATGAAAATAGGAGACCAGTTAAAAAGAAGAAAGAAAATAGAAAACGCAGCAACAGAAAACTCCAAACTCCGTAAGTGAAACAATATTTCAACTTCTTCCTGAAAACTCCTCTAAAATCGCGAAAAGGAAGTTGAAATATGACCACATATCACAGTTATTGAATATGAACTAGTGTTGACCAGTGAAATTGGTGTATCATAGACTCCTTTCGATACTTTTGGAAAAAGAAGTCAGCGCTTAATCTTACAATTTCTTAATCAACTGAGAAGGAAACGCTCACTTTGAAAACATTGTGAAATTTTCAAGATATTCTTATTCTTCTTATTTCTTACCTTTTCGTGTCTGAAACTTAATATTTCCCATTTCAAATACATGCTGAAGTTTAAAATGTATAATAAAAAGTTATGTTTACAAAATTTAATACAATATTTGTTGATTTCATAGCAACAAGCTAATGTTTACCTGTCACGTTAAATAAACCACAAATTCAGCTTTCGGAAGCTATAAACTCTTGTGCAAACAAGCTTTCAATTTTTGTATATATTTAAATGAAATTAGATGACTTTTATTGTTTGCGATTTGATTATGCAGTTTATCTTAATTTTTCATTGCATTTACAGTTCAATGCACATTTCGTATAGGAGACACACACACAATGTTATGTTTTATATTGAAAATGTGAGTGTTTGAAATTATTGTTTGTATACATTTCGCGCTTTATACTTTGCGTTTAATTATATTTTATAATATGTGCTTAATGTTTATTTTATATAATCAATTCTGTTCATGTTACTGCAGCTTCGATAATTCTTTTTTTTGTATTTAGTATGCATAAATATATTTTTAATATTGTACAGCGTTTGTAATTAGATATGGTTTATTATGAGTTTTGTTAAGCTGACGCGGCGTATGCGTAATGTGTTGGTAAGTGCTGCTAAAGTGCTTTTTGATATGATCATTGATGGATTCCATTTTAGCGTATATTAGTGAAAAGCATTTAGTTTTGAAATAAGCTAACATATGGCCACAGCAGTACTAAATTGTATAGAGCTGTTTATCTCTCTCCTTGCGTAAGGAGAAGCCAATGGTATCAAGGTTGCCATGAATCCACTGCATTACAGATGAACCCCGCAGTCGGCTGCTAAGCAATCTTTACGAGATCACTATGGAGCAGATATGACATTACAAAATTATTTCTAAAAGTCAAGCGCCTGGCTCAAGGATTAAGTACACAGGAAGACGTCCGTCCTGCTGATGCACATATCTTCTTCCTTTAAAGAAACAGAGGGAAGTCTGGAAGTGTAACACTTATCTTGCTTATTGTCGACCGATGATGGAAATAATGCCGCTTCCAGAGTTGCCTTCTAGACACTGCCTCCGAGCTAAGCAAAGTATATGTTTTCTTCGCGTAAAAAGACGTGGTGGTTCGACTCTCAGGTTGATGTTGAAAACTACACTTTTTTTGTCGTCAAGGATTTCGTCTACCTTGGAACTACCGTCACAACAAAGAACGATGTCAGCATCGAGATATAGCAGAGAATGACTTTTGCCAATGACCCCAGTAGGGAAACGAATAGGAGAGACCACTCTCTCGAGACGAAACTAATTGCCAACTATGAGTACCGCATTCAATGGTATTCCGAACTAATGAGCTCTAAGACGACATTGGCACAGAGAAGCGAATTAGCATCCAGCGGATTTGCTGGCTAAGTCTCGTTGGATGAAGAAGGTAGGCCTTCAATGCGGTGGTTAAGGGATGGAAGAAGGGACAGGCCGTCTCACTGTCGGAAGGACCAGGGCACTAACTACCTTTGGGGTCACCAATTGGAGGAGGCGCCTAAAGGAGTGCTATACTTCAGTCCGTTACTTGAAGCGTGTTGTTATAGCCAGTGAAAAAGAACTAATAATCCAACAACAGTCAAGTGTTGATCCAAAAACTATCTGAAATTTCAACTTTGAATTTAAATGCATTAAGCAATCTTTAGTAAGTAGGAACAGTTTTGCATGAAGATGAGTGGAGAGTAAAGTAAAGGTGATCTGCTTTCTGAGTCCAAAACGGACTCTCAACTCTCCTCTTGATACCAATAAACGGAAAATTGAACGACTGTAGTAAATGGGACCAGCTTAGGACTGAACTCTAGGATTTTGAAATGTATAACACATGAGTTCGATAGAAAGAGCGCAACGAAACATATGTCACAGACTCCTTTGAAGGGCTAAAGCGTTCCACATTTAAATTTTATTATTATTGAATATTATTTATTCAACTCTTTGATAATACAATCAATCGTTTGGTCGACTGGTTTTTTGGCCGGCTGCTAAGCTTAATGTGTTTTTCAATTAACAGTAAAAACGTATAATGAATCATTAAAAAATCAATTAATTTTTATTGACTGCCATTTGCACGCGCCATTTTTTGTGGTATAACATTAAGCCCAAGGCGTTTGGTTGGTTTATTACCTTGGTTCAAGGATAAACTAGCCCGAAGTGGGTATTGGGCAGCTACATGTAAATAAACAAATATTAAATGTAGTAACACTATGGTTTTTTTTGTTTGTTTGTCAATATTTAATACCCAGCTACAATTAAATAGCATTCTCCTTAATACTCTTAAAAACTTAAAAGTTTTTAATGGACGCATATTTCAGAGCAAAGAAACAAGAAGGCTTCTTTAGACGAAACACACCGTTTTCTCGCTGTACAATCAAGTTCGTTCTAAAGAAATCAAATGAATCACTTAATTAAAGGAGAAAATTTTGGTGTTTTTTACTTCATCTTGTATTCAGAATCATACTATTTAAATCATTAATCAATAAATTTCCTCCATTCAGTTTAATTCATAAACAACAAAGTTATGGCTACTTATATTTTTGGCACATTTTCGATTATTTTGCGAGTTATCGATAAATGACTATTTTTTTAGCAAAGCGCTGTTCCTAAAGCATTTATTTGAGTGAAATCCTTGGCCGTTACATTGAGTAAACTTGCTGAACTGCGATCATTTCAAAGACACTGCATATGTATTTCTCAATTTTGCCTACCATTAACTGTCTAGAATTCCACTCTATTAGTTTCATGCTTTTTGGAGCTCTTCATAGCTGACGCCCAAAGACAGAGATCGATTTTTCTAATGCCATTCGAGAGTATTGAATCTTAGGCCAGCAGCTAATTAGCCAACGTTAAAGTAGCAAATCCCTCAAAGATTTCGTTTACGATTCAATGCTCTCGCATGGCATTCGAATTATTGGTATTAAAGAGTATGCCCACTTCGTCATTATTTGTGCTCTACTTTTTTTGATGTGATTTTGAATTGAAGCGCTGCAATAACAATGCATTATAATCCCTGCCTGAAGCTATATAATAATAAAAATGGCAATGTGACACATTAAATTAATACAAATGCAAATCTATTTTAATATCATAGTAAGTATTTAACTTGTTTCGGCCAATTGAAAGTTGAAGAGATAAAACTCATTTAATTGTTCTACTCTTTTGTCCTTTAAATCAAGGGAAATGTAACCAATAATGTATTCATGAGTGGCAATTTGTTTTGTGTATAAATTTTAATGTATCGTTTCGATACATATGAGTGTGTGTGTGTGTGGGTGTAAACTATAAATGTGTATGTGTATTGGCTTGTGTGTGTGCAACGGACCGATGCACATTTGAGCCAGACGACTGTTGGCTTAAATGAGCCAGCAACTGGAAAAGTGTATTTGCGGTCTATTTATTTAATTGAATGTGAGTAGAGAGCATAACATCGACTTGAGAATGCGCTTCTAGCTGTGTGTGATTCGACTGTGAAGGAGAGCTGCAAAACAATCGATAGTATTATTGATATAAGCCTTTGCTAAAGTTAGAGAAGATTGATAGTACTATCGATAGTATTGAATATTTTCGAACCTATGGTACTACCAAAGATCATGAAATTTAATAGTGGAATCCTTGGCCGTTAAATTTGTTCGACTTCGTAATTTCTTTCTCTTTGGGTCCTGTCGTTAATATCTCACTATCGATAGTATAAACACGCGCTGTTCGGCTAAAGTTAATAAAGATCGAACCTTTCGAAAATATCGAATGGCGCCACTATCTTTATATAGTATTATAAAATTAATTTTTCTTTAGTTCTACTGTGAAGTACGCTAAAAATTTGACTAAACTTTTTCCCATAATGTGAAGTCACAAATAGTAATAGTAATGAATAGTTTATGAACTGACCCCCTACCAAATATGCCAATAAATACCAAATGAGATGAAATCAGCGACTTCAAATTTACCGGAAAAGGTATGTTTTAGACATAAGCTTTTTTTTTGTTGCAAAGTGTAATGAATAAAATTATTCAAATAAATGAAAACGAGATTTCCACATCAAACATTCTTCAATTTTATTTGCTTACTGTACCGTAGCCCACCCGGTCTATGGTTTAGCCCCACTATTTTTGAGATATTCGATTAGGAGCTTAGTGAGGATATTTGTACCATTAAACCAAATGCGATTTGTAGGTAACGGATCAAGTTTTCGAATGGTAGAATGTAATACCGGGAATAAAAGAAAATTTCTCAAGACCAAAACTGTCAAAGTGACCGGTATAGCCACAGTCCCCCCATGATACCATAATTTTTACTTTTCATCTTTAAGAAGGAGTATTGAAAGTCAGGTTTTGTAATGGCCTTCACATTCCTATCAATCATCTCTTTTTCATCGAAACGCGTCTTCAGCGGTATTTGAAGCCATGAAAAGGGCAAAAAATGTTGGCTACTACTAAGCACGCAACTGAAGCTGGAACGTTCTTGTGCCAAGTTATAGACGCTACTTTTGGGACACAGCTTGTGACATAGTGGGAAGCACCATTCTGCTACAAAAGAAAAGGAAATATATTAATATGCATACAATGATAACTATATTTGCCTATAAAAAATCATTACTACAGTTAAAGCATTTTAATGGCAGGAAGATACAGTACAAAGCTCTGCAATCTGCGCGCTGGAACGCAAAATGCTGTAACTGTAAGGCCGATGGAAAAATAGTTAAGTTGCGGACAGACGTGCTGATAAACATGCAGACACAAAGAAATCGTGTTCCTGTGTCGGCAGCCTTAAATCGAAATGTGTGACATATATCATATGCCGAATGTCGGCCCGTCTGACCCTAGCTTTAGTTGTCCTTGAACACTTAGCTTTGGTACATACTCATTCTGTACGCCCTGCGCAGACGTTAGAATTAAAATGTGGCCAGTGTGTTACGTGTTTGTCCAGCCATTTCAACGTAAGGATCTGAAGTCTTCTTCAGAATAGCTGGCGCTATGTTTCAATTCGGTTGAAAATGTGTGCATGACACATTTGAACGGTTTGACGGTTCTGCTGGGAACATATGATGATCTATTACCTTTAACTCTAATTTCCACCGAATTCAACAAAACTCGGTACTAATAAAATGAGTAAGAAAATAAAATTCCTTACTTATACACTATACTTCTTCTTCTTCTTAACTGACCATAGCAACCCGTGTTATCGGGTTACGGCCTGATGTAAATACATTATTTTATTGAAATTGTGGTTTAACGTGGTGGGTCCCAAACCCTACGCACAACCCTTTTAAGGCCTACTGGTCTCGAAAGAACCCAGTGTCATTGTTAGTCGCCTCATACGACAAGCTTTTACCTGCTGTGGTGGTATTTTCTACCCCGCTCACCACACGGGGTACACTATTCTTACTTACAGATAATTCCAGCAAAGGTAACTCGTTTATATCACGAACGACAGTTGTAGAAAGAAAGGCGGCGATTCATCTAACAGTATTTGGCATGGCTCAAGGCATTTTGTTAAAAAATGTTTGCTACAAATATTAATTATAATAATATTAATATTTTATATATTTATTCAGACAAAAAAAGTTAATTCTATGGATTTGACGAATAAGAGATATTTTCAGCCCGCCAAAACCACAAAATTTTTTAATTAGTTTATGTTTTTGCCAAAATGTAATTGATTTTACACTTTACAAGTTTTATTGAAGATATTCTATCATTGATAGTGAGAAGACTATCGAATTTTCGATATCAAAACTACGATAAATTCTATACTCCACTCAACACCAATGTAAAAGTTTTCTGCAACATAATTTTTATTCATATATTTCTTAAGACCACTTGATATTTTGCATATTTTTTTATAGTTTATAATAAAAAAAACACGGTTGGATATCAAACGCCGAATCCAAGGTTTTGGAACTTTAATCATCTTACTATTTGTTACTAAAATAAAAAACAAAATCTTCGAATGTGACCAAAAATGTATTTGGATTCAAAGTGTCCGTCCTAAATACGAGAAAAGCTCTTTTGCTCAGCCCTTCACTTGTCAAAAATCATGGTAACATCATTTATTTAAAACTGTTCGAATTAAATTCAGTATAGTATAGTATAGTATAGAATTGTGGGGTTACCTTCTTTTAAAGGTAGTTTTAATTTATTACCAAAAAGTAATAATAAATAATAAAAACTTGCCTAACCAACAAAGTCCCGTAAACGGAAACGTAGGGTAAAACATAACAGTTTTAATGAACAGTGCACGCAATTGCCTGTATGTAAAGCAAACTGTACATTATTAACTATGTTTGTTTTACATATTTTAAGTTAATGCCATAAAATTGTAATTCTCGCACGTTTTACGCATTTGTCTGTGTTTTCCGTATGGATTCAGCGCCGGTCACCGTCCGCTGTGGGGTCATCCGTGATCCTACTAAATAGACCAATTGCAAACGGTTGCCAATTTCATTTCTATTATGTGCACACAGAATGACATTTGTTTGGTTTTGCATTATTTGTGCATTTAAAAGTGAGATACAAATTATTTTTGACTGCAAAACATAGTCGTATATATATAGTTTAGAAATGTACGTACTTATCTATTTATAAAGTTGTGAAATTACTACTTTTTGGAGGCATCAAAAAGAGCAATTTGTTCAATAGTAAAGTCTAGTAAGCAGCGGGAAAAAAGCGAAATCTCCGATTAGTACACACCCATAGTAAAAGAATACAAGGTAAGCTTACTCTGCTGCGAACGTCAATGAGCATGTTTTTGCCCTGTCAAGCAACGCATGGCAATATTTGCGTGTGCATGTGCATCTATTGCTTGATGTTGAAAGAATTGTGCTATGGCAGTGATTTTCGCCTCTCACTTTAAGATACGAAGTCGGCAGAGTAATTACATTGTTATTTTACTATGGTACAATCAAAAAGAGGTTGACCTGCAAAACTATCGATAGTTGTGCCATCCGATATTTTCGTTAGTTTCACGAAAAAGATTCGATAGTAACGATATCGTCGGTTCGAAAAGATTCGTTACTATCGATATTACTATCAGTCTTTTTTCCTACCTACCTTCTTAAGCTTATTGCGCAGTAACACTGGAACCGCTATATTTCGCTGCGGCAAAGTCTGTCAAACTGGCAAAAGCGGCACAGACAGAAATGCGTCTACTTCATATTTCAAAATTCGTCGATTGTGTATCGTGATTTTCTTTCTCGTCAAATCCCTGAGAAATATGGATGAAAATACATAAGTGGACTAATTACAGAATTATGAATATCTTTAAACAGTACATAATATTTAAGGACCGCCACTGCAACTATTGGGAAAATTATGTGCCCATAGTAAGTGACTTTAGATTCAAAGAAAGTTTCAAAATGGGAAGGTAAGTGGATGCCCGCCTTGTGTCAATTTTATCGCAAATGGCCAAGAAAGACAAAAACTTTCGAAGATGCTAGAGTTTAGGATTGTGTGCGGGGTCCGAAAATCTTGGATTGGCGCAATGCTTTGGTGTAAGCAATGAGTGCCACATTGAGATGAAATCCCCTGTAAAATATGCTGGTGGTTATTACAATTATAAGAGCTGGTACTCCACCGCCACGGGGCTTTTTTTTGCTTGCAGCTCATTAGCGGCTCCAGTGTGATAGCTACATTGGCCGCTTAGTGTTTCTTTAAACTATCGATAGTTTTGCAGCTCTAATAAAAGGAGTCGATCTGTCGAAAGCTAGGATGGTTAAGGCTATATTGATATGCACGATATTTTTATTTCGGATCAATTTTTAAGTGAACGATATCACATATCGTCATATTTTGTGTCAAATATCAAATATCGGCTATTATGAAGTTCTTTCAATAAATGGCAAACGTGTGCGGTAAAAATTAAAAGGTGTACAATATTTGGTTACATAAAACATGAACCAATTAAAAATATATTACAATTCTGTATCGGAAGACTGTGGAATGTTCATAATCACATAATCCAAAACAGAAATAAGGACAACTGTTTAGAGAAAAGGTCTGGTCCAATAGCTAATTGGATATCTGAGAAGATTGAAAATCAGATTTCACCAAAGTGAAAGAGAACAAAAGTAGGGCCTTACATGAAAATGATAAAAATCCCGTGTTTGTAAAATCACTCAACGCAAAATATTAGACTTAGGTAATATTTTTAAAATTTTGGATATTTTAGAATGGATATTAATGATACGGCGATATTGTAAATAGAAAAGTTTCGATATAGAGAAATACGATATATTTTAAAATATCAACAATCCTATCGAAAGCGCAACAAACTCTTCGAGTTTGAAAAAATAACGAACTTAGAATCTTCTTACGACCACCAATAGTAAGTGCTCCCATCCGTGCCGCTAACGGTAGTTGGTGTCGTTCTGATCAAGCCCGTGCAGACGCTTTCGCTTCGCATTTAGAAGAACGTTTCAAGCCTCTAAACCTAAACACTAGTTATGACGTGGCCCAGACCGATGCAGCTATTACGTCGTCCCTCCAAATGGATCGTCCCATTTCACCGGGAGATATCATGAAACAATTTCAAGCACTGAAACCCAAAAAAGCACCTGGCTTGGACAAAATCGATGCAAGAGTGGCCAAAGCGCTACCAATGGCGGGGATCCTCGCCCTTACCAAAATTTTTAACGCGATTTTGCGTCGGGCTTATTTTCCGCAGGAGTGGAAATGTGCCCAGATCGTAATGATCCTTAAGCCTGCTGCCGTTATTCTCCAAAGTATTTGAAAGAATACTTTTGGACAGAATTTTAGCAGCAGGTAAGTCGGATACACCCATTCCAGACCACCAGTTTGGTTTTCGCCCAAGCCACAGTACACCGGAGCAAGTGCACCGTGTAGTGCAACACATCGCAAACGCTTTCGAGAGAAAACAATTCTGCGTAGGTGCTTTTATAGATGTGAAGCAAGCTTTCGACCGTGTCTGGCATGAGGGTCTTCTTCAGAAACTCAAAATGGCTCTACCTGCCCCGCACTACCTGGTTTTAAAATCCTACCTGGCTAACCGATCATTCAGAGTCACTGTCAAAGATGATTTATCCAAAGAGCACACCATTACAGCCGGTGTACCACAAGGCAGCGTCCTCGCCCCTTTCTTGTACACTATGTACACTGCTGACATGCCATCTCCAGCTATTGAGCGGAACGGGGAGAGGCACATGCTTCTAGCCACTTACGCTGACTACTCAGCAGTTTTGGCTACAGCTTCTAAACTTCAAGAAGCCTCTAACAATCTGCAAGCTGAGCTAGACAAAATCGGTACATGGGCTAAGAGATGGAACATACAGCTTAATGGTGAAAAATCAAGCTGCTTCCTTTTTTCCCTGAAGGCTGGACAGTGCCCACCTTTTTAATGAATGGTTCTCCAATACCAATAAAAAGATCCCAGCCTTATTTGGGAATTCATCTCGATTCAAAGCTACGGTGGAGCGACCATATTCGCGCTATAACATCGAGGTGCACAACAAAAATATCCAAATTGGACTGGCTTATAGGCAACAGTAGTAAGCTCTCGACCCGCAACAAAACCACCTTGTACAAAAGTCTTGTGGTGCCCACTTGAAGGTATGGCATCCAGATTTGGGGTACTGCCGCCAGATGTCACGCAATTGCAAACGCCCCTTGGTACATTCGAAACCGGATCATACCGCGACGCGGCATACCATTTGTGGGCGATACACTAAACAGCCTCAGTAGCCGCTATGCAGAGCGGCTTAGGTCGCATCCAAATTCGCTTGCATCAACCGAGAAGACGGCTGTAACGCCTGCACCCAGCTGATCTGCCTAGCAGAAAAATAATTTAAACGTTACCTTTATTTAACATAGTATGTCTTAGTGTAAACTAAATGTAAATAATGAAAATACCCCTATTAATCGTATAAAATTTTGTATAAAATATTTGTTAATTAGTGTGTAATTTGTGTGATAACCATATTACAATGTAGTATTATATATGTTATAGTCTTAATTAAAAAATCAGCGTTATGTTATAACGTGTAATGATGTAATATAGTGCAAATATTGGATTAAAGCCGGCTGATTGCCTCTACAATAAAAAAAAAAAAAAAGAATCTTCTTCGAACTTTGCTTCTTTTTGTTCAAACAGTTGCTACCTTTTTCGGTATTACAGGACGGACAAGCATTTATTTGCACGGACTTTCAGTTTTTTTTTTATATAATCTAGATCTAAATCTATTGTAAACGAGTTATCTGAACGTATTTAAAATCATAGAACAAGACATTACGATATGAAATTTCTTGAAATTAGAATACATTTCTTAAATTGTTTGAAAGTACAGCAATCGGTGTGACATAAAAAATTAGTACACTGATCACTCTTGATATGTATAATTCTGTGCGCTAGCACTGTCACGTGACGATGGGTGACTGCGGAGTGCTGTCTATAAATACTGCAAGTTTTAAACTTTTGACTAGAGCGTCCAATCGAGATAAGAAAGACCAAAACCGAGAAACATTGAATGTCCATATATTCAGCGTATATATATCCTGTCCATATAATTAGCGCATCTTTTGTTAAAAAAAAAAAAATCTCGCAGATGTAGCCACTCATACAGACGGACGGACATGGTCCAATCGCTACCCGAGTTAATGATAAGACTTTTTGACCATGGAAGTTATGGTCTGCAATGCCTTCTTCTTCTTGTTGCATAAATTGCCCAAATCAACAATACCCTTTACACTATGTGTATATGGTATAGAAAGCTAAAGAAAAATAACCATCAAATCGTATAAGACAAGAAAATCGGTGTAAAAATACAGATACTCAGATACTGATACTCTTGATTTAAGTCCTGAAGTCTATGTGGAATAGTGTACACCCTTCGTGATAATTTCTTTGGCGTGTTTACAAACGCAACCAGATAATCAAAAGTTTTCTTCACGATGCCGCACAATTTAAGCCAATTTAAATTTCATGATAAGGCCCACAACAAAAACAAATCGTACTTGTACAACAACACGCAAAGCGACTTGTTCAATAGTAAAATTTCTAACAATGAAAATTTCCTTTTGGCATGCAAAAAATAAACTTCCTATGAGTAAACAAACAAACAACGTAGAAAAATAATATATTAACACAAATGCAAAACAAACATATTGCAAAAAACAAAAATGAAGAAAAAAATACTTGTAGGCCAGTTACAAACGGGACATACCGACAGCAATATACCCTGCACGCTCGACCATTAATGCTAAATTAATATGACTGAGAATTTAATAACCGAAGCCAAATCTTGGCAAAATTCATGAATTATATTTTTGGCCAATGGCTTTTGTCGATTTTGATGTATTTTTGATGAATAGCTTTTTACTGAAAATCTATTTAAATTGATATCTGGTTGAAAGAGATTCTCTATATCTTTATCTATTTTAAACGAGAAAGAGAAAATTTAGTCTGCAGAAAGGTTGTTGAGCGCAACAGGTGGACCAACAAGAAATATCTTGGTTTATCAGACCACAAGCTGTTGGAATACCACCTCTGAGCTTTGTGAGTTATCTACTCGTATTGCCGAGGGCCTAAACTGTCAAAGTCCTCATGCAAGATCCATATAGATCGGCTTAGATGAGGTATCCCGCCCTCCAGGCTGGAATTCTGTCTATATGGATGGTTCACAATCCTATGTCTAATTCCGATGGGTTTTTATCAAGAACCCACCTGCTGTTCAACTTTTACATCTCTACTATGCTCTCCCATTAAATTAGGGTTAAATTAGTCTCTTATGCCGATGATTTCACTATCGTACCCACTCTTATCGTGAAATCAAAGTGATAAAGCAGGACCGCCAAAAAATATTTCATTAAACTCAGTAATTATGAAATGGCACAGAAAATTGTAAGTTTTTTTCTGTTTAGAATATCTTTGCCCAAGGGCCATAATTTGAGCTTCACACGTTTCTTTTGCTGAAAGAATACTTTAGAAGATTTCTGTTCATTAATTCATTTTTTTCTTCAATCAGAAAGTACTTGTCGTTCTATAAACGATAACTCGTTGGAACGACTGGGGCACAAATTATGATATAAACAGATCAATTTCAAAAAAAATTTGCTAAAAAACAACATCTTTTTTGTATCATATTGAAAAACAGAATGAACCAAATCACTTTCTATAGACGCCAATGCTTCGAGATATTGCGCACACAATGTGTTTGCACTAATTTAATGAATACCCTACACTTTGTATTCAGAGCATAAAAAAACTACATACGCAAAAGAAAAACTAACAAATTGTGAAAATTTGCGTGTTTGTGTCACAAAATAAGCAACAAAACCCATTTGCATAATGAGGCTATTATAATTTCAATTAAAATTTCTCTTGCCTTTTTTCCAGACATGCATGACTAACGGTAAAGCAAACACAAACAGACACACAGACACACGCACACCAACACAATTACATAAACAGTGTTGGAATTGTGCGTAGAGGCCGACAGTATTTGAATTTACAACAACAACAAGCATAAGGGGCTCCTGCGACTTTAATTATGAAAACGTTGTAAAACAACTGCAACTAAAACAACAACTAACTGTTTGTTACTAGTAGAGAAATTACAGCCAATATTAAGGTCAACTTAATAAATGGACAAAGGGACGGACGCAGTTCCTGTAATAATAAATTATAGGTGCATAAAAATTACGCATACGCCGTGTTGTAAGATAAACACATTTATTTATACAATAATGCTGCTGCTTCGATCAGTTCAGTACAACGTACAAGGTACAACTGCTCCTTGACATCCCCATAAATTTTTTCAAATTTTAAATTCTTACTGCTCGGCCCATGTGAAACATGGAAATGCTTTGACATCATCTGGAGCAGGGTAATAGCTTTTTCCAATCGTTGTATGCTTTAAATTCTAAAGATTCGGTGGTAATTTCTAATAACAAAAGTGGATGTTGACATCAAGCAGAGAGAATGGAGCTAGAGCGGTCATACACTGAGAAAACCAGATGTAAACGGAGCGAAGCAATGCTTTCAATGTAACCCTCAATATTTGAGGAAAGTTGGTAGACCAAGGACAACATGAACGTCAACTGTTGTGCCAGAAACTCAGGCCCGAGACTCAGGAAAGACCTGGTTGTCGCTCTATGCTACAGTGTTTCTGCCAACAGCAGCTTCCAGAAGAGAAGATCTCTATTCTTTAAACCAGGTAGAAACTACTACAATGCTCACATCAAGTACAAATGATTCTGATTAAAATATATAAACATACTACGGAATGGGTTTTAGGCCTGTTAATGTTAAAATTTTTGCTTATCCGAATTCGCTTAAGTGAATATGAAATTTAATAGTCAATAGCTCTTTGAACTATACAATAGATAAAATCTGTCACTTAAAATCTTAAGCAATAATATCATCATTTAAGAGCCAACTAAGATCTTTGGCCATTTATCAAGAAACTCTTGCGAGAAAGCAAGGTGACGAAGGAGCAGATCATGTCTACGTTGGAAGAACAAGGTAAAGAGCACACTAGCTACATTTGGTGCAAAACAGAGGCATCTGTAGGGGTGCCCTAAGGACCAGTTGAGAAGAAGAATAGCCAACTAAAGTGATGTCCATATGTGCTCCTACTGGCCGTCTGCACTTACGTTGGGTAAATAATGTGTCTGAAATAAGACAATCACCAAAAATTTAGTGAACTAATTGAACATATTGTTTTCCGAGCATATATGTATATGTATATATATATATATATATATACTTATCTTTAGTCTCCTAGTACTGATTGCTGCAACACATTTGTGTTATTAGTTTGCGATTCAAAAAATTAAAAAATAGCATCATCGGCTGGGATGACACCAACGGATGCGTGGCTAGTAAGCCGCTCCTGGACCACAGCCTATATAAGAGAAGAAATTGTAACATAAGATCAACTCTTTACAAGACATTTTTAAATTAAGGAACCATGGTTTAGGATAGTCTCTTAAAAAATCACCGGAAAATCTGTTTAAGAATACGATTTACCCCTTGTGTTTTCAGTAAACTAGCTAAATCTCACGAAAATATTAAACAAATTCTTAAAAATATAAAGTCCAAGAAATCACATTTAAAAAGTTAGCTAACCGAATAAGCAAATTTTCAATATTATTTTTGTATTTGTACAATTATCACAATCATTTGGCTTAAAGTATTTTTCTAATAGTAGTTCAATGGTTTATGTTAATATATCGCAGACAGAACCTGATCGGTTTTTAAATACACGATCAAAGGTACTGCCTGTGAAATGATAACATTAACCTTTAGGATTCTCGGATGAAATTATTAAAAAAATAAAAGAATTTTTTGAAGTTTTTTTTTTTGCTATAGATAAAATCACGATAAGTTTAAAGATTCCAATAAAATACTTGATAAAAATCTTAAATAAGATAAAACATTTGAATAATCATGCCAGAACTCTTCATTCCATTCAGATTTCAATTGCTTGATTTACCACGACTATTCATAGTCATTTCACACACACGGAACCGGTTTCGAAATCGCGAATAGAATAAAACAAAACATGTTTTGAAACATGCTTTTTCGAAGACAGAGGAACTAATGCCGCCCAAAGATATTATAATCCTTTTCTATTAAATAAATAAAAGAAATTCCAGAGAAACCAAAACGACTTTAATCATTTTGTGATTTAGAGGCACGTTCAAAGTGCAGCATAAAAAACCACAATGTCATTTATATTCTCTTGGATGTGCATCCAATGAACAAAAACCAGTACTAGAAAAATTATGGGATGTCCCTCGAATAAACACTTTTTTAACAAGTTCATTTAGAAGGGCAACCCATAATTTCACCCAGCAAGCATATATAATAACATTCGTTTCTGAGCAGCGTTACATATTTTATACATATATTAATTTTGGGAAATATCCGTACAAAAACGAAGTTATTAATATATATATAATATATATATACATATATACTATTGTCTGCAAAGGTTTTGACTTAAGTCTCACCAAGTTGCACGTAAACTCAGATGCTTTTTGTTCTTACTCCTCTTACTTTTGGGTTCATTGGTTTGTATTTGTAAAACTTGAAACTTACCATATCTTCACTTAAGGTCCAAAAAAATTAAACTATCAAAATGAAAAAGTAAAACAGAAGATTTCACCCACCAAAACCACAGAATTCGTTAAATAATTTTTTGTTGTTTTTTTTTCGTCACATTTAATTGATTTCACAGTTGTATGGCATTGCCGTTTTATTCAAGATATTCTATCATTGATATTGACTAAATGACGATATTTCGATATCAAAACTACGAAAATAATCGAGATCTGGTCAATACCAACAATCTTAAACTCTAAAACAGGATATAATGTTAGTTTGACTTTTCGTCCAAGATGTTGGAACGGTTCAGCATACAGACCACAATATCGAAAATAACTGCAAAAGTGAACAATGACGCTGAGAGCAACGATCGTGATGGTTATGTGCACAAATATTTACCCTGCTTAAAAAACTCCTTAATCAGCAACTTTTAAAAGTTACAGATAATGGCGACAATGCATTTTTTTTGGACTAAATGGCCCATCAATATATTATCGTGTGAGTATGTAAAAAAGTTTGAAGGTAATAATAAAATCTTCTAAAAAGCATCTAGGTGTGTATATACATATGTTATAGCAGTGACGTATTTAAGGGGCGAATTTAGGAGATCCAAGCCCCCAAGAGCTTACGAAAACATCATATGTATCACCCCCAATGTCAAAAAGATACACGGACAGACGAACTGAATGTCATGCATTCTTATGCTTGCTACTTAACTTCAGTTATCTAAATGTTAACTTATCTGCCAATCCGAATCCTGTAAATGAAATATGCATTTTGAGTCAGGAGTGAATAATAATAGTTACTTATCAGCTTTAGCAATTTTTCTTTTAATACAAAGTTCAGTTTAATTAAAGGGCCTGAAATGGCTAATTGCTGAATCAGATTTGTTATATTACTTTTGAATTCATTGGTTTGCAGTTTCTGGTAACTTAAAAGCAGAAGACTCTTCCGTCTTATGACGGAAACCCAGAACATCAATAAGGTCCAATGAACATAAGGTCTAGTTTGTGCATCAAACTAAATATAACATATTTATTTAGTTTCGCGGTGAGGATGGCTGTGAATCTCCCAGCTCCTGGGCCTGGTAGGTCTGCTGAAAGTTTAATTGAGTCTGGTCCAGAGTCTTGAGACCTTGACGCCTACATACCTGGCAAAATACTACCAATAACAACAAGTAGAACATTTTTATTAATAAAATACTCATAAAGTATTCATATTTAAAAAGGAAATATGGAAATAGAGCACTATAGTTTATTAAAATTATCACAGTAAGTCAATCATATTTTTTGCAGTACATTTCTAATAGCAATTGAGAAGTTTATGTTAACACAAAACCGGAATTACATGATCGGCTTCTAAATACACGATCAAAAGTACAGTCTGTGAAATGATAACATTAACCTCTCGGAGTTTTGAATTGAATTCTAAAAAATTAGCGCCTAAGCAAAATTAATTTAGGTTGCATGGAAAAGACTGACTTTTATTTCAATTTACTGTTTTCTGATCCCTCAGATGCTCAGTGCTCTCCTGTCGACGTAATCTCGCTTGATCGGAGTAAAAAACACGATAATTCACTTGTCTCTAGTTACTAACCCAAACAAAGCTAAAACTGAAGGACACCTGTTGCTACAAGCTATATTATGTCTTGTATATTCCTTCGTAGCTATAAATATATATATAAAATATATAATTAGTTTATTATAAATTATATCAAACCCATCTTTTAGTCGCATTCAGACGCATTCCGTTTTTGTGGCAGAACTATATTGGAGAGCATTGTAAATTTATCTCAAATGCTGTTGAATGGCGGATGTATGCATATATATACTTCGAAGACTATTATTCAGAACATTGTTACTTCATCCTCTAATGCTCTTTGGTAAATTCCTCGGCAGTTTTCATAAATTGCGTATGAACGCTTCGCCCACATCGGAACGCACAGCATGTTCCGACTGAGGATTCTGCAAAAATGAAATCAGAGCTTGCAAGACATCCTGAGCACGTGTTGTGAACTTCCAGTTATTAGATCCAAAAAGTTGAGAAAAAGTTATTATTTACTTAATTTGCTTCACATTTAAATCCAAATCAAGTTCCACCAATCCACCAATACATCAAATATACCGACTTCAATTAGGATTCATATTCTGTATGTAATAAGCTTCTTCTTTCTTAGCTTGAAGAACGTTTTGTGCCTTTGCTTACAACGGTTTGATTAACCAACTTCGACTTACACTTCGGCTTCGAGATTGGGAATAAAATAAAACATAGTATTTGAAATATTCTTTTTCGAAGGCAACTCTCACCTATCTGCAAAGAAATGGGTTTCAACAAGTTTCACGTAAACACAGATGTTTGGAAGCCAAATGACCCATTCCTCAGAGATTGATTGCTGCAACAAATATATACGTTTGCTTTTGGGTGTATTGGCAAGCACTTTAAACTTACCTGTAACAGATTTTTACAATGAAAGCCCGAAAGATTGCATCTTCACTTAAGGTCCAAAAACAGTAAATTATCAAAATCAATAAAAGTTTTTAAAACATATTCTTAACACCTACAAGAAATTCCAAATGTCGTTTAGGATAGTCAATTGGAAAAAAGAAAACTCGGCCAAAGAACTAGCAAAAACGCTAAATTGAGTCGATATTTCTTCTATTACTCTCTTTTTTGTCATTAATCAACTCAGTTCAGTTGAAGTTTGCTTTACCTGGAATGGAATCAATCCTTCAGCTATTCCCCATGAAGGTGTATTTTTGCGTCATGGTAACGGGCGAAGTGCTTATTCTTGTTAGCTCTTATGTCTCTGCACTCCTGAAGCTAAGGCAACTTTGTTGGCTTCCTCGGAATAAGTTGACGCTGGCGAAGAGGTTAATGCCTTGAATGAAAAAGATCCGTTTCTTTAATTTATTTGGTTGGAAACTTTACCGAATAATCCCTTGAATAATTTAAGTAAAACATTCTAGTACAGTGTAATTACTGTACTTTTATATATAGACATTCTTCAGTAATTTATTTATTTCTTCTTTAATATACATATACTGGGAATATGATAAATTCGTCGGATATAAAGATATAAAATTCATATTTTTTATGTTTTTACAATTGCGACACCTTACATCATGACTCCTTTCCAATTTCATCGATTTGATGATGATTTTCATAACTTTTAACCTTTGTTTAACCTTCAACCTGTTAATTTATGGCAGATTTGTAAGAATCTACTTCGAAACAAATATTTTTACGAACCCCTCATAAATTAGGAAGTAAAAAGTTTCTGAATTTGCTTTGCCAAATATTTCGGATTTTGTCACACAGTTCGATTTACAAAAAATAAGCTACCTTATAAGATGTTTAGTAAATTTCAGTCAAAAATTGAGCACGTTCTTGAAAATTTACATGCTTTCGCTTAACACCTTGATCTTTTTTTCTGGTTTTAAAGGGTAAAAGAGTTTTCATTTTAAAGGGACCAAATTTGTTAGTTAACATTGTGTTTAAAATGATCGCACTAAATCTGCAAAAGTGACATGCAATACTTTTTAAAATTAAGTAGTTCACGTTTCCTCGGCATACTCAAATACGACAATTTACTTCAATTTTTAAAATTTGTCACTAGTTTTTAATATTATTTAGAGATCGACTCATACACAGCTGCTCACTTGATTAGGAGCGAGACATTTTTTTTGCTTACATGTCCATATTTGCAAAATTAATATTCTTACACTTTTTACCGAGTCGGGAGTTGAATTTCAAAAATTATCGAGCACTTCTGGCTGGATTTAGCTAGTTTTCGAAGATCACGACTTTGTTACTGTTTTGAAGCACCGCAAGAGTAGTTCTTCAACTTTTTTTGTATTAATCTATGCCCGCGTTCTTATCAAACAAATCTGGTGATAGAGATGCCTTAATCTCTTATGATTTCTGGAAAACAATTGATTTCGGATAGCCTTCACGTAATTCGGTGGCCTGATGGATTTCGCTGTATCGACAAAGTCGAAAGTCCAATCGTCTTTACTCAAAATATGTAAATAATAAATCTGTAATAAAAGAATCACCAAAAATTAATAAAATACATTGTTTAAAGACTTGTTGGCAGCTTTACTTATCTGTCTATTTGTAATTCCAATATTCTCAAGGTCCTAAATATAAAAGTTTTGTTGACTTGTTTTGTATGTTCATGGAAAACTTAGAGAATGAAAACACTATTTGAATATAAATCCAAGGTTGCTGCAACAGATTTTTTTTATTATTTTTTAATTCATGTTTGGAGTTTCACATAACTTACCAAATATAAGACTTCCCTGTCTCGAAAAGTCGGAAGATTACATGTTCCAATAAACAGGCGCTTTCGTGTTCGAATCCCAACTTGGTGCCGGATGCCTGCACGTATACCGGTTAACGAGCCTGGAACGAGCGCTGCCTTTTATGTTTCTATAAACATTCTTTTAGCCGTATTGGGTCCCAATTAACATTTCTATTTAAAATTTTGGTATATAAACTTATATAAAGCTTTTTGTTGTATGATCAGTCGTTTTTTTTCTATATTGTCTTTTAAAATTCATCTGGGAAGAAAAAAGGAATTGATTACTTAAGATTAGCGTACGATGATTTATTAAATATTTCGAGATGAATTTTCATGGCAGGAATGCTTCGACTTAGATTCATCAACTTTTGAAGATGAAGCACACAGCTTAGTCACTGAAAAACTGGTACAACGATTTCCCCCGGCACCATGAATCGCTGCAGAATGATATCCGTGAACGTCGTTTATAAATCTCAACAAAAAAAGGTTCGAATGTCGTAGGACAGTGACTTCTGAATAGTATGCACCAGCCAACGCAAATTCACAGATTTTTTGGCGTGTGGTATTCGTTTATACTCATAAGTGGTTTGTGAACTGGTTCAAAAGAGCGAAGTCGTGTGTGTGAAAATAATTCACTAGAGAAGCAATGACTGATCGGAGTAGAAAACACGATAAGTCAGTTGTCTCTAGCTAACCAATCCAAACAAAGTCTTTTGTTGAAGGCAATAAAACTGGAGGTGCTGACAAAATGGGACCTGATGCTAGAATGTTTATAACCTTCTATCTAGTTCCTTTCGTAGGCATACAATTAGATCATTATAAGTTATATTCGTTGGTTTGCGGCTATAAATATTACGAACTATTAGAAATGAAGGACTAGAAGATAGCTTCTTCACATAAGGGTTCTTCAAGTAAACACAGAATTTAAAAATTAAAACGTTCCACGTACAATAAAGTTGATATTTGTAATAAAATTAGATCAATAGCAGATGAATATGTAGAAGAAAAGCTAGATAAAACTAGCAATTCTTGCATTAGTTATTGTCTTAAATTAATTTGCTAGAAAAATAATCACTTATCAGAACAAAAATACAATAAGTCATTAATCTCTAGCTAACTTACCTAAAAAGAGTAAATTTTCATTTTTAAAATGAACACTGTAAGTCACTCATTTCGATTGTAGTATTTTTCTAATAGCAATTGAATGGTTTATGTTAATATATCGCAGGAAGTACTTCATCGGCTGTTAAATACACGATTAAAGGTACTGCCTGTGAAATAATAACAGTAACCGGAAGGAGTCTCAGACAATTCGAATTTTCATATTGAAGGCAAACAACACGTATAAAATTCGGATAATCATGCCAGGGCCTTTTATTCGTTCATTTCACAATGAGCTTCAAACTGTTAGTTCGAGCACACGCAACCGGCTTCAAAATTGGGAATAGAATCGAACAGAATATTTGAAATATATACATTTTTAGAAAGCAGAGGAACTGATGATGGCCAAAAATATCGCACTCCTTTTATATTAAATCAAAAAAGGGAGGACGATATCTTAGCAAGCATGAAATTCCAGAGATACCAAAGACCAAAAGAACCTTGACCATTTTGTGCTTTAGATGCAAGTTCGAAGAGTAGCATAAAAAACACGATGTTATTTATCTTCTCTTAGATCTAACGTCGAAAAAGCCGTCTTAGAAAGATTAAGGGATAAAAAATAATTTATCGAATAAATACTTTTTTTACATATATAATCAGAAGGGCTACCCATAAGTTCATCCAGCACGCATATATAGAAGCATTCCGTCTATGATATAAAAAGGTTTATGGACAGTATAGTTTCCTAGCAGCTATATTAATATGGTATATTGAGCAGTTAATCATTTAAGTACACACTCTTACCTGTCTGCAAAATATTGTTTTGAGTTTCACCAAGCTTCACGTAAGCTCAGATGTAGTCCAAACTCGATGACTCATGCCTCAATTCCATTTATTCACGTGTTCCTGAAGGTTGTATTGCGGCAACAAGTATATTTATGTACTTTTAGATTCATTTGTTTGTGATTTTAAATGCTGAAAACATACCACGTAACGGAAACAGCTGATAGCAATGAAAGTCCGGAAGATATCTTCATTTGAGGCCAAAAGATAGTAAACATCGATATGATATTCTAAATCTTTTCAAGACGAGACATTATAAATTGCTTTGATTGTTTGGGTAGTCAATTGAAAAAAACAGAGAAATTGTTTTAAAAAATACGACTTATCAAGTGTTTTCCATAAATTTATGAGTTATAGCACATATTTTTACAATGAAAGTCCGGAAGATAGCATCTTCAGTTAAGGTCTGAAGAAACGAAACGAAACATACAAATCTCGCTTCGTGTAGCAGGCACCTTACTACTATTAAATAAATTACAGAAAATCAGCTACGTAATAAGACATTTAGTGAATTTGAATCCACAGGTTAACAATTTGTATATTTCAGGACTATAGATTAAATTGTTACAAATATATATGTATATGTGTACTGTGATCGATGATGTTTCATAAACAAATATCGAAATCGGTTCATCGATACACGTTTGTTGATATAAGTTACGTCAAATGGAGCAAAGTCAAAACGGTCGAAAAATGCCAAAATTAACGTCGATCTGGCAACACGAAGAATACGCGTTCTCGAAATATTAAATTGAACCTACGCTATTTCCATAATTTGAATTACCATTCAATTTTTTAAAGTGTACACTTTGTAAGGTCGACATATATATTTAAATCAGCAGAGACAATGCGACTTACTCTTTCAAAATAAGTAAATCACGATCGCTCTACATACTCAATTACAGCACACAATTTTAACATTTACAAAAAATATAAAAGATAGTTAATTAAAGCGCACATTTTTACATATTAAGGTTTTAAAAAAAAACACCAATAAAAAAAATTTACGCAAAACGAAAATAAACACAAAAGATCGGTATTTTCTCGGGTTCTATGATGGCTTAAACAGAGCTTAATTAAAGCGGAAAGGAACACTTTTATAATAAATAAAAAAATGTACCAATCTGCTTTTATTAAGCAAAGTTTCGAATGTATTATTTGGTTCTCTTTCAGAAAAATGCTTCCTAAAAAAGTGAAGCTCCTAAAGTAAGTAAGTAATTAAAGCAGAAAGGAACACTTTTATAATAAATAAAAAATGTACCAATCTGCTTTTATTAAGCAAAGTTTCGAATGTATTATTTGGTTCTCATTCAGAAAAATGCTTCCTAAAAAAGTGAAGCTCCGGGCTTCAATGTGATTTGGTTGGAACACTTGAACTTATTGAACGCTAAATCTGAACATTTTAAGTACTTTTATTCAACGGCTTATTCGTAGCTCATAAACGCACATTTCAAAATGTAAATAATTTGTCACAGATTAGCTAGAAATAGTACTGAAGTTTATAAGTTTTTGAATTTATTTCACGAATAGATAGCACCAAACATAGAGATTACAAATGTTGACAAGTAAAGTAAGCTTATGCACAGAATAGGTAAAATCAATGGTTATACTCACTATTTCGGAATCGATAGAGAAGAATACGCAGAATACGCATAGAACTATCGGTATTTCTTCCTTAAAGAAGAGTGAGAAATGGTGGAGAATTAGGAATGAGGGCGAGTGAGGGAGTGATGGAAAGAAGGATTGAGGGTAAGTGAGGAGTGTGGAGTAATGAAATTATGGAGAATGAAATTATGGAGAATGAAATGTGAAGGACACTGACGACTGATGTACGATGACGAGTGGGAGGGTGTGAATAGTGAAGGAGAGAGAAGAGTGAGGAGTCAAGAGTAAGTGAGAAGTAAGGGTGGATTGGGTTCGGAGTGAATGATAGTGTGGAGAAGAGAGGGAGAGTGGGGAGTGAATAGATTTCGGTGTGTTTGAGTAGGATCTAAAAGAGGAATTGGAATTTCGGGGAGGTAGTGTGCCAAGGATATTGTCAGAACGGTGTGGTTGGGTTTTTGCAGTTATGTATGATTAAGATTTTGTCTATTGTGGAGTACTATTTTTTGTAGTTTTTCATGGTGTTATATAACTTAGTTAAGGAAAGTTAATTTTTTAGGTTTATTGGTGCTACTTGGGCTTCGTACAGCACACTGCTTAATAATCGTACAGCTGAATTGACAATTTGATTGATATTGTATCATTGATGTTGACTAGACGACGGTATTTCGATATCAAAACTACTGAAATACTTGACTTCTAGTCAACACCAACACAGATAATCGTAAAATATATGTATGTCACTTTAAAACTGTACTCCAAAGATAGTTTTAATTGGCGAGTTGGTCACGGAACGACCCGTCAAAGAGACCATATCTCGCTCTATTAAAACCGAGAAGGAAATTCCTTAAGAACTCTTCTACCAATTCAAATTGAGTAAAGTGCACATGAATTTTCAAACAGGAGTAAATAATATATGTTAAAATCTCTCACTTACCAGCTCTGGCATACTTTCTTTTAATGCAAAGTTTAGTTCAAAATGAGTGAAATTGCTATAAAAAAAAAAAATAAAAATAAAAAAAAAAATTTTTGTTATATTACTTTTGTGTTGATTGGTTTGCAATTTCTCACACATAACTTACCCAGTAAGAGACTCTTTCGTCTTATGATGGATAGATAGATAGAATCAAGAAGTCCTATGAACATAAGGGCCAGCAGTTCGTACATAAAACTAAACATAACATTCTTCCATATTCATAGCTTTTTTTAGCTTCGAGGTCCGGATGTCGGCTACTGGACCTAGTAGCTCTGCTGTAAGTTTCCTTGAGTCTGACGCTGGCACCACTCTAGAGTCTTGAGACCCGACATAATACTACCGTAGCGTTGGTGCACTTTCGGGCTGGGTGAACAGTGGTAAACAACTGTTACAGACGCGACAGGGATCAAACGGCTGACCTGCTTCTTGAGCAATTCTTCGCTTCGTCCTTCACGATCACGGCTGGCAAGCCGCAGGGCAACTTATTTGGGAATGGTGGCAAGATGAAGAGGAACTGCATAGCGCCTTTCTAAGATATGTGTAATGAATTTTCCATAACTTAAAACAGACTATTAAAAACACTGGAAAACCGCTTAAAGAATAGCTAAATCTATCGAAAATATATTAATGGATTCTTATAAAGTATTCATATTTAAAATGAAAATCTGAAAATATAGCACCATTATTTTTTGGTTTATTTGGTTTGTATTTTTTTAAATAGCAATTGAATGGTGTTTATGTTAATATATCACAGGAAGTTCCAGATCAGCTTTAAAATACAAGATCAAAGAAATTGCGTGAGTAATGCTAACATTAACTTTTCACAGTTGTGAATTAAATTCTCCAAAAAATGCGCCCAAAGCAAGCGCTATAAAGAAAATATTAATTTAAATTATGTAGAGAAGACTGACTCTAATTTCAATTTCTAATGTTGAATGCTTTCCTGTCGGCGTAATCGCAGGCCTCGCTCGGTTGCTTGTACTGTTTACGATCCGATCCTTATTCTTTCATCTTCTTATCTCATACTCACGAGCGAAGTAGTATGTTTGAAATGATTTTACCAGAGAACGCTGCCCACAACGTGTAATTATTTTTTCATAATTTTTATAATCTGATATTTATCTTGTTAAATAAATAAATAAAACTACTTAAAATCCGTTAAGGCATAGAATTCAGACTTAACAAGATTTTAATTAATTCGCTAGAGAAATTATGATTGATCAGACTAAAAACAACGATAAATCATTGATTTTTGGTTAACTAACTAAAAATGACTTGAAATTATCACAGTTAGTTACACATTTGAATTGTAGTTTATTTTAAATATCAATTTTAGGGTTTATCAAATCACAGGAAATACAATCGGCTTTTAAATACGCGATCAAAGGAACTGCCTGTGAAATAATAACATTAACCTTTAAGAGTCACGGATTAAATTTTCCAAAAATTGTATGGAAAATTAAATTAGATTTAATTATATTTTCAGTTTAAATAATTAGAAAGATTCCAATGAAATCACTCCTTCTTCTTCTTAACTGGCCATAACAACCCGTGTTATCGGGTTACGGCCTGATGTAAATACATTCTGTCATTGGAATTGTGGTTTTATGTGGTGGATCTCAAACACTACGAACAACCCTTTTAATGCCTGGGGCGGAAAAGAAAGAACCCAGTGTCATTGTTAGTCGCCTCATAAAACAATCTTTGAGAGTTGATGTGGTATTCTCTAACCCGCAGAGGAACTGATGCTGGCCAAAGATAAGCTAGCAAGAAATGAAATTCCAGAGAATGCAAGGTTCAAAATATCCTTGACTATTTTGTGATTTTGTAGTAAGTTGTAATTGCAGCATAAAAAGCACGCTGTCATTTATATTCTCTTGAATGTGCTTCCAACGTAGATAAAGCATTACTATAAAACTTATGGGATGACTATTAAATAAATACCTTTTAAATATATTTAATAAGAAGGGCAACCCATAATTTCATCCCGCAAGCATATAATAGAAATATTCCAGCTGGAATGTAAAAAGGATTATATTAACTGACATATTAATTTTGGCGAAATTTCCCATGAAAAACGAACAATTAATAACAATATATGTAAGTGCATATTCTCACTTATCTGCAAAGATCTTGTATTGAATTTTACCCAGTTTCCCGTATGCATGGATTTCTTTAAGTTCATCAGAGCTTTTCACGGATTGATTGCTGCAACAAATATATCCATTTACTTTTGGGTTCATTTGATTGAGATTTCAAATACTTAAAACTTATAGAAAACAGATTTTTACTATGAAAGTCCGAGAGATCTTCTTAAAGTCCTAAGAAACGTTACTATCAAAATCGAAAAAAGATAATCTTGACATTTTTATCACTAACAAATTCCAAGTGTAGATTAGGATAGTGGAAAACAGACTAATCGGTTTAAAAAATACGATTTTCAAGTTTTCCAATGAACTAGCAAAACCTCTTAAAGACATTATAAATATTTACAACATATTCTCAATGGATTTGGTATAGTTCAGGATAGTCTACTGAAAATGAAAGGCCAATCGTACAAGACACAACACTTTTGTCTCCAATAAACTAGGTAAAAGACTAGGCCTTGATTGACTTTGCGTAGACAAGGAAAATTTTATAATCAATTTTTACTGTTTTTATTAACTCTCTAACAGCTCTATTCAATTGATAAAACAATATAGAACTAAGGCGCTAGCAGTCCCCAATTTTCTACTGGGCTGTTTTGTCACTTTCCAGTGGCTATTCTTGCTTTGTATGCTTGTCTCGCTCACACTTTGCACTGAATGCGCTGGCAGCTACTGCAGTTTGCTGCATGCTCAGTGTATGAGACGCATTGACTGAACGCGGTCAAGGCTGCATATCGTGAGGCGCAGGCGAATGACAAGTGTGAGAACGAATGAAAAATAAAGATTTAAGGCGTACTGGAAATTGTACAAGTAGAAGGATGTGTTTTAACTACTCGACGATAAAAGAAACTGTAAAGTAAAAAATAAAATTCATAGTTTCGAGTGTTTTAAAAGCTGTTGGAACTTAGAACTCACTGTTAACTAACCTAGTTATAGTGTAGTAAGTGCACGCGAAAATTGCTGGTATATGTTTATTTTTTATGGTTTAACATATATTAATTTAACCCAATTTTATCAAATAATTAAGGATAAGCAGAACTATTGAGATGCTCGATATTCATTTTTGGTATTTAATGTTTATTATTGATAACTGAGATACTACCGATCATTCATTTCCTTTTTTCCCGACTTTCAAAATGTATAATTTATTTGACATTAGTCCAAAAAATAATTTGAATAAACTTAAATAGATTTATGATTTACATTAATTTATCACAGAAAAAAGCTGATCGGCTATTAAATACAAGATAAGAACTAATGGCTGTGATATGACATAAACCTTTGTATCAAGAAGTTGTGCATGATCAGGAAGTTAACCCTTTCAGGACCGAATTAAAGTGGGTGGAGCTAAAGAATATTTGAAGCCGTAAATTTATTAATATGACCATAAATAATAACTGACATAAATTTCAAAGTCCTAGGTATCCTGGTTCGTCCTATTTTAGCATACGAAATTTTTTTTTTTTTTTAAATAAGGATATCGCCCAAGACCAATGTTGCATATAGGCAAGATTGACTTTAAAAAATTCTTTAGGAAGGTCTTAACACTTTTTGATCAAAAATTTCCATTTTATCAAGTAACTTGCCTTTTTTGATCAATTTAGATTTTTTTTGGTAATCTGAAAAATTGGTTTTTTACAACGGCACGTGAAATCACAACAAAAACATTGTCCACACCCGAAACTTTCCAAAAGTGAAAACATTGTAAATACATAAGAATATGCAAAAATGATCAAACAAGCGAACAAAATCAAAACAAATTCCAAAAAAAACATACGTATCGGGTTTTTCCTCATTGGAAGACAATGTTGCCTATAGGCAACAACGGTCCTGAAAGGGTTAATTAAACTAAAGTCCTATGTTAATGGAGAAAAAAACGTTACACTACAAAAAACGACACAAAATCCATCCCTTTAGTTGTGTACACATATCATATTTAAACATTTATAACCAGATTTGGATTGACTTATAGTCATCAGAAAGAAACTTGGAAAGAAATACGATTTAGCTGTAGAAGCCACTATATCAAATCATCTTCTCTAACTTGTTAAAACCGGCATGAATCTTAATAGAAAATATAAAAATAAAGCTAAAACAAGTTGGTCCAGCGTAAGATATTTTTTAAATATGAACCACAAGTGAGGATTATCGATTATCTGATTCTTCTTAGTATAGAGAATTTACAATTTCGAAGATATTTAAACCTATTATTAGAAGAATTATTTATATTATTGAATACTTTTTTAAATGCCTTAACAAAATGAGTAAATTGTGAAATCTGACCTGGTCAACTTAACTATTGGCAACGATCCCCATATAGGTGATATCCAACATTTTCGTTCTAAGAAATGCGAAATTCTCCAAAATTACGTCAATGAAGACGACAAATCCCATAATAGAAGTGATAATTAAAATTTTTGCCGGTCGTATATCCCGAAAATTATCGTTCTATTATACATTTTTATACGGTCAGCAACATCAAAGTTAAGTTTTATCTGGAAGCATATGTAATGTTTTACGTATTTTTTGTATTATGTAATTACAAAATTTGGGGTTGGGGTTTGCTGATATAGAGTCCGGTGGTAAATGTTTTGGATCTTTTTTTCTTGTGATAAACATTAGGATTCAGATGCTCCGAAAGCCAAACGAATTTTGTTGTTTATTCTCACTTGAAAGGTCTTCCTTTCCAAATACGTGTCAAAGCAAAGCGAAAAGCATAAGCGATACAACACAAAAAACGTAGAAAGTGCATCGATCCTTAATCCTGCTGCTGCTCGCCCATTACCCATATTTCCACGCTGGCCATGTCAATGCAGCAACTAAATGCAATAAATTCCCATGTGAGACCCGGAAAAAGCCACTGCAGAAGCAATATCAAGCAACAACCACGGGCCTATGCAAAAATGCCCCTAAAGACAGTGTTGCCATAGTAACCAAAATGCAGCCGCCATGTTGCGCCTCGCTGACTTCAAGGGGCATAAATTTTATGCCAATAAATTTAAATTAGTGGAACCCGGCGGCGGCTGGCATGCCATGTCTGGGGCGCACTATTTATGACAGCACTTCCCCGGAGTATTTGGCTATGCGAGCCAACGGGAGATGTGCGGGAATATGATGAGCGCGTAGTGGACAATCAGTTACCTTGGTTAGTGGAAGTCAAGCACGTGATGTTACTACTAATTAGAGTGGCCATGTTGGAGTCTAGTATCACTAATTGGCCAGCAAAAAAAGTTTTGCTGCTCCAGAACAAACGTCGCTGCATTCTGTGGCATACATTTTTTACCATTTAAAATATATGGCTAGTATTATTCGCAGAGACAACTTTTGTAAATTTGATGTTATCGAGAGAGAAACTTAACTTCTGGTTGCTAAATATCTGGAAATTGTCGTGCGCAAATCTAAGTAAAAACAAAACTTCGAAACAACTTGAAGAGGACATATCTGTGGTTATATCGAAGTGTAGCTTAAAATCCCCAGTCTCTTTCTCATCAAATTGTGATGATTTTTGGTGACGTCACAATTAAATAGTCAAAAAATGCAATTGAATATTGGTTTTCGTGGCTTTGCTTTGGCGATTTCTGATTTCCCATTGTGGGGCGGGAGTAGGTCATCAAATTGTGACGATTAGTAACTAGGGTAGGGGATGTTTTTTTTAATCATGTTGATGTAATTTTTGGACTACTTAAAAGCAGGCCCAAACCATTGTCAGGAAATGGGAAAGTCACCTAAGGATATCAACTAGCGTTAGCTGAAACTTTGAGAATGCAACTGTGTCTTCAGCAAAACGATACTCTGTCCAGCTAGCCAGCAGTGCCCCGAAAAGTGGTTTGATGACTTCCACCATTGTCAGAAGAAGGCGATCTCTCAGCCAGTATATGTACTTGAAATACAGTTTAATCTTGGATGACGCATTATACAACTTTTAATTTTTAACTTTATTTCATGATGGGCATATTTTATATACAAGAATTACTAAAGAATGACTGAAAATTGTTGGACTTATTATGCCCAGGATTTCATCTGAAATCTCACGAAAAAAGGCTTTCAGACTAGATTTTCGATATAGCTGTTAGAGCCAAATAAGTTGTAAGCGATGTATAGAACATCGACGGGTTGCTCTTGTAATTCAGTTAATAGGATTTTTTATAGAATTTTCGATGATTATATTCTAAACTAGAAACGAAATTTGTGATACTTTTATTAAACTGTTAGAGTTGTCTAGGGAATTGAATAAAAGCAGCGGGAAATGGGAATCGATCACTTTTTGTGTAATGTAAACATAAATGTGCCAAATTTCAATCGGAAAAGAGTGAGCTATCGACATAAATCGATAAACTTGCTCTTTTTCGGGAATATGCGCATCTTATGGTAAAATTTTTTTTCTCTTACTCTTATAGTCTCTAAGAAACACGTTACAACACGGACAGACAGACGGACCGACTTCTGCGACCCCTCAGATCAAGTTCTATTAGGCCATAAGTTGTATTAGTTTCAGACCAAAATATGCGCAGTAAAAGTTTAAGATACACAAGTTTTATTTTAGAAATTGTAATTTTAGACACACCAAAAGGTGTTTGTAAAAAAAAAAAATTTTTTCTTTCTTAAATTTAAAGAAAGTAACGAAGCGTCGTAATGACCTTAACCATAAGAGCATATAACAGCTCTTTGTTTGTAAATTTGTATGTACATATGTACATATGGGAAGTATGTATGTACATATATGAAACGTTACTTGCGTTATATGCTCTATAATGTTGTGTATACACATATAAATTGAGATGACTAAGGATTTGGTGCGTTTTACGTAAATTGCTGCTATGAGAAATAAGATAAACGCCGCACACATCAAATATGCTAATATGTATGTATTACTTAATTATGTGTCAACAAGGAATCACTCGAGAGCAACTCCCTCACGTCCAACAATTAATGCGCAACATGCTTATTATATACATATCTATGTAAAATGGTGCATAAATAGGGGCGACTCGACCAACTTTTCTAAGCAAAACAGCGGTGGCAGCAACCAAAGCAGTTTATCATTCTTGGCAACAAGCCTGGTCAAGCCAAGTGAAGCGTATGCTGCTGAACAAGAGAAGAAACAAAAGCGTTGACCAACTGCTGCTCCTCCAAGTCCTGGAACTGACTTCATTTATAACCAACAAGAAGCAATGTTCAACTGCTGGACCACAAAACACTGCCGCTTTCTCCTACTACTACTCACTATAGACAGGCGCTGCACTCGATTGTAGTATGAATGTACACTTGCAGTTCTTTTTGCTGCAACAAACCCTGGTCACCCTGTTAACTGTGTGCTGACAACAAGGCGGCTGACAGCTGTCGTCAAGCGCAATAGAAATAGAGTAACAGTAAATGGCCAACAGAAAAAAAAAAAAGAAAAAGTACGTAGTATCAGTCAAAAGTGTTAAAAGAGTGTTAGCTAATTTTTAGTGCTTGCTGTGGGAAAAGAAAGATTGTTGCATAGTTGTGATGCAATTTTGTAAATTATTACAAAGAGTACACTATTTTTGATAAAATACGAGATTCGATTAAATATCTCAAAGTGGCGATATTGCGAAATAGCTATAATATGAAATACTTATATGTTTAATATCACTTAACTTTATTTACATTTTTTAACATACAGTTTTGTCTATAATACTCGTTGCGTTTCTAAGCACGTCAACAATCCAATTTTCAGCACTCAAAAATGTTGTATATAGCGTTCACTTTAGAGTCCATTATGCAGCTGCATTAAACACTGTTATACACTAAAGCTGCGACCAGCCTGTGTTAGAGAGTGTAAAGCAAGAAATTCATATCCATCCATACAATTCCTTGCGATCTGGAAAAACACTTGAATTGCACTAATGTCTCGAAAAGATACTACTAATACTAATTTTAACTCTGGCAACACTGCTGTTCGATAAACAAAGCAGAAGATAACTAACTAAGATATAATGATAAGAGTCATACTTATAAGTATACGTTGGTCATAACTGTTGCGATGTTATGTGTAACACCATGGGTTCCATCGGGATTAGTTATATCCACGTGAACCGGTGGATATGAACGGCCTTGAGGTCGAGAGCAGACAGCGGAGCGGGACCCTTTGATTCCCTAGCTCTTGGGCGTGTGGGGTAGTTTGCTGCCTCCCTGACCTCCCGATTACATAATTTTATTTATTATAGAGTCCCTACTTTATTTTAACAGAGAGCTACGCTCTCTAAACGGAAATGACCCCATTGGTGGTACTAAACACGAACGACAAAAAAAAAAATGAGACTTTGCTTCTTAGGGGTTCATCTGAGGCATGGTCTTAGATGACAGGCGACTATCGCACTCTGTACCACACCCAACCATGATTGGAATTCCATCAGCAACTCCAATCCCCTTGATAAGTATTTGTCCTACACTTTTTACACCTTTTTATTTTAATTAATTACTAAATGTTTTTTCTTTTACGTTATTTATCCACTATTTATTTGGTTTCTATATCTATCCATTAGGTCTTACGGTTCTATATTTCAAAACATTCTTAAATTCTTACAATTATGTTCCGGTGATGGTACTTCCGTGATTGTTTTCTTAATGGCTAACATCAGTATTTAATCTGATAGAGTCCCTTCTAAATACATACCGTAACTAATAAAATTTAACTTTCAGTAATTTCATAATTAAAAAAAAAATGTACTATTACTATGCTAGACAAAATCGGGACATGGGCTAAGAGATGGAACATACAGCTTAACGGTGAAACATCAAGCTGCGTCCTTTTTTCCCTGAAGGCTGGACAGTGCCCCACCTTTTTAATGAATGGTTCTCCAATACCAATAAAAAGATCCCAGCCTTATTTGGGAATTCATCTCGATTCAAAGCTACGGTGGAGCGACCATATTCGCGCTATAACTTCGAGGTGCACAACAAAAATATCTAAATTGGACTGGCTTATAGGCAACAGTAGTAAGCTCTCGACCCGCAACAAAACCACCTTGTACAAAAGTCTTGTGGTGCCCACTTGGACGTATGGCATCCAGATTTGGGGTACTGCCGCCAGATGTAACATGCTAAAAATCCAAATCATGCAAAACAAGGCTCTACGAGCAATTGCGAACGCCCCTTGGTACATTCGAAACCGGATCATACACCGCGACCTCGGCATACCATTTGTGGGCGATACACTAAACAGTCTCAGTAGCCGCTATGCAGAGCGGCTTAGGTCGCATCCAAATTCGCTTGCTCATGCTCTAGCTGGGCATCAACCAAGAAGACGGCTGAAACGCCTGCACCCAGCTGATCTGCCTAGCAGAAAAATAATGTAAACGTTACCTTTATTAAACATAGTATGTCTTAGTGTAAACTAAATGTAAATAATGAAAATACCCCTATTAATCGTATAAAATTTTGTATAAAATATTTGTTAATTAGTGTGTAATTTGTGTGATAACCATGTTACAATGTAGTATTATATATGTTATAGTCTTAATCAAAAAATCAGTGTTATGTTATAACGTGTAATGATGTAAAATAGTGCAAATATTGGATTAAAGCCTTTTGTCCGGCTGATTGCCTCTACAAAAAAAAAAAAAAAAAAAAAAAAAACTATTACTATACTATTTATTGTTTAAGCAAACTTATAATAAATCAAAAGCGTAACAAAAATGAACTTTAGGCTACAGCTGATTAGCCCTTTACGAGCTTGGAGTGAGGGAACGAAATGCAGATCTACCCAAAATAAAACAACAAAATATATATGTACACCTATCCCTCGATTTACGCGGTACTTGATTTTCACGGTTTCGCTTTAACACTGTTTTCAAATCGCAACAAAAAAATTTTTTTTCCTTATTCTGATAGATTTATTTGTATAAGTTTGCAAAACATATGTAGTACAGGTAAAATGGTACAAAAATAGGGCCATCTGACGATTTTTGGTATGACGGCTAATTCTTTTTGATTATTGTTAAGTATGTTAAAATAATGAAAAAAACAGATTTGCGGACTCGGGGGGTTGCGGAAAATCCGCCATCTTGAAAAGAAGGTTGGTAGTGTTTTTTTTGATTTACACCGAAACCATTCATTTTTTTGAAAAACACTCAACTATTGTTTTGTTTAGAATCAATAGATCTACATTTATTACAAACAAATTTTTGGCCTAACATTAATATTTAATTTAATTTAATTTTTTTTTCGCTGATATGTTGTTTTAATTGTAATAATTTTTTTTAGCGCTAAAGTTTGTGCAACACATTTTTTTTTTAAATTTTTTTATGGTATTTATATGTATGGTGGTTCTTTTTATTGATATTTTAAAATTTTTTTTCTTTTTTTTTTGGTTATGGCACCCACGTATACGACGATTAAACTGACGCGGATTGTCCGTCCGCTGCAAGAAAAAATTTTGACAAAGAGCCTTCTGAGGTTGCAACAGGTCTTTTATACAAGAAAAATCCAGCAAAAAGCTTTCGTACGACTTGCAGCTAGCTGCACTGTGCACTTTAAACGGAGACATCTTGCTCGATCGCTGCTTGACAAAAGCTGGCGTGTCGGCAACGAATTTTTCTCGCATGCGCCACTTGCTGTCGACAAAGGGCTTGCGAGAAAAATGTGCATATCTAAAAACGTAGCCAGTCACAGAGGCGCGACCATTACACATGAATAAATAATAAAATAAAAATGAATATTGTTAAGCAGAAGCTTGAATATGTTAATAAATTATACAAAAGCTAGGGAGCTAAACCTTCTAATGGGCAAACTATCCACTAAAAAATTGGCCAACCTGCTAGCACGCTTGGCAGCTTGTCATTATGCCTCAAAGCTGATACCACAATTTGGCCAGAAATCTCCTCTATAGGCAGATCATTTTGTAACGGGCTATTTGACACATATCAGTTGAAACTTAAATTTTTGTTCAGTAGGATCAGCAAACGCTTTCAGTTGCTCCGACAAACAATGCTCCACATAGACATCAGGAGCCAACCCACCTTCTTAATCCATGCTCATACAGTGACAACTTTAACAGCGTTGTGCTGCTTAAATGTAATGAAGTAACAGATCTTTGTATCTGTCCTTGACATCCGATAAAATTGTTATTTTAGTTTTCAAGCATGCAATTTAGTGGATGTAGATGGGTGCTCAACTGGAGCCTTAACACAGACTCTCTCAGCCGCTCCTCTGAGGGGGTGGTGGTTTATAACCTTTAATAAACGATCGTTGTCAACTGCCTGATCATGCTAATTTGGGTGTCCTGGGTTCTGTTGAATCTTCCTGATGCCAGCCTGTATCTTAATAAAGTTAAGCGCAAAACTTTCAGGAGGTGCCTCCTGGTTAGCTACTCTAGTCACCACCCCGTGAGCTGGCGGTTAGCTTATGTGCGCAGCGAAGTCTTCCTAGGACTTCGCGTATGGCTTGGGACCCACCAGGTAAAATGAAAGATGTTACGAGGAGAATGGTAGAGAGCCCTTCGTGCCCAATCTTAAGCAATTCCTTATTGTTTCAAATAGGAAAAAGATGACAAAGAAAAACTCGTTTGCGATGAAACTAAATATTCTGCAGAGTTGCAGAAAGCACTGTTGAATAACCACAACATTGCCGCTCTGGACAAAGAATAAATAAATAATCCAATAATTTGACCGAATAGGGTTGCGGCATATACGCGATCGATCCAAATGCGCTTTAAATTGTAGCTTTAAAATTGAAAAAGAGGTGATGTTGGGTGTCGATGTGATCTAGCTCAGGATAAGGCATAGTGTGAATATCTGGTGAACTCGCCAGATCCAAGTCGTACTCAATGCTTTTGCTTATGGCTTTAGGTGATTGCCCAACACGTCTTAAGCATATTGTAGGGTCATCCTTCTAGAGGATAGGTTGTAATAATGGATTGAATACATTGCACTGGAGTAATTAGGCTGCTTCTATATTTGCTTTTTACGATTCCATTAAAAAAGTAATTGAAATTTTGTTTAAAATGCATAAACAAGCCGTGAGTTCTTTCAAATTTGCCATATTAATGAACAATGTATAATGCAGCACACATACAAATGCACTCACTTATCAAAGAGTACATTGGCAGTCAGTGAGTGAGTGTTTCAGTTGTGGACGCCGCACACAATTTTGTACTAGATGGTATCACAATACCGTAGAAACGCGCACAATTTAGACAATTTCACACAACAGACAATGCTCGAGCTAGCAGCACGACAACGACGCCGACGCCGAAGCTGACGACGACGTCGACAGCGTGGCGACCGAAAGAAGCAGCAGCAGCAGCAAGAAACACTTCCGTTTCCGCTAGCTTGCACTGATTGTTTTATATCCTGTCAGACATGCTGCTGCAGCGGGCGAGTGCTAGATGTCGCCTACGCCTCAATGCCCCCACACTACCTCCACGTTCGCTGTCAAGCAAATTCACAAACTTGTTTTGCAATTTCTTGCCTGACGCTCACTGGTTGACTTGACTGATGGCTGGCGTGGTTAGCTATTGCCACCATGGTGCCCAGGAGACGTCGTAGACAGACGCTGACGTCGCCGCCGCAGTTCGCTGCTGCATTGTTGCCGCAACAATTCAATGCGCTGGTCGTCAGCGTCGTCTCCCTTTGCGGCATTGCATATTTAATCAAAGTGAATTACAAATGCCACAAAACGACGACAGTTAAAACTTGGCAAATGACGGCTTATTTGGTTGTGCCAAATTGAAAGTGTTATATAGAAAACAGCTGACTGAAGCAGCACAACAAACATCAAAGCTTAAAAGTCAACAATAGCATTGATAGTACTGCCCAAAAAGTAGGCTATAGCCGTGTCCGTCGTTCGTCTTCCTGGCTGACAAGTAATTTGCTTAGTTCAAAAGGTAATAACAAGGAAACATTTAACTACAGTCTATTATTCAACACATTTCTGGGAGTTCTGATGGCGAACTGGTTTGCTTTGGGTTTGGCTTTTGTCTTATTCACTTAATTTATGCATTTCATTTTTGCCGTGCCCCAAAATTGACTAAAAACAGCTCTCGCCAAGTTAACTTTTGCGGGCTGCTACCTTTTTTTGCTTGTCCTTACTCGGGAATTACTACCTTTTACTTGCTTGGGTTTTTTGCTACTTTTTAATAATTACTCATTTGCTTTAACCAAATTACTTTGTGAAAAATGACAAAAGGCGCGGCGCACTTCTTTCCCAAACAGTTAAGAAGAAAGCGAAAGTACAAAGAATGGCCAGCTATTATTTATAAACTTATTTTTGGCAACGCCCCTTTTTATTGGGTTAATAAGATTTCTGGCTACAATTGTTGGGAGCTTATATGGCTTTCCTTTCTGTACAGTTTAATTAAAAATGCTTTTCAATTAAGCAATCTGCTTAAGTATGAGATGGGCACTTTAGGTTTGCTTCTCTTGCTGCCATTTGTTAGATATTTCTTTGAGCCTGTTTGCAATTTGTATGCATGTTTCCATTGTGTGTGTGAAATGACTGTTGCTGCAACAATTTTTCATCGATTTCATTGCTCTACTTAAAATTTCTAGACCTTTGTGAGCCGATTACCCATCGTCAGCATAAGGGATTAGGGCAAGTCGACATATATATCTCACAATATTGTTTGTTTGTATTTTCTCGTACAAGCGCTGTTTGAAAGTTTCGCGTTTTGACTTTTCCGCTTAGTAAGTTTATATATAACCCTGCTACTATCAGCTGGTTAATAGATTAGCAATAGTAAGTTTTTGTGACTTTGATAACTTGTGTTGTTAAATGCTATATGGACTCTGCACTAACAATTTCAACGGTTTCTAAGTGGTTTACTGAATTCTGGTCCACTCGCCCAAAAGAGATTGTCAAGCCAAAAAACTTCGCTTAAAACCATGGATTCATTCTTAGTTGTCTTGCCTGCAACCCTGTCCGACTTACTTCGTAACAGAGCACATTCTATTAACGTGTATCAAATGGGGGAGTTGATAAATTCCAATATGGCTATACTGTTCTAAGATGTGTTAAAATAAACGTTTGGCACCCATTAAGATTACAAGCCGTAAACACAACACGACTTTAATTAGCAAGTTAAGTCATTCCTTTAAGACATTGTCTTGATTACTCTGTAGTCAGTGCAACTATTATATATATATATATATATAGAAGTCTTTAGAAAATAAGACCTAAACAAATGCTTCAAAGGTACAATTTTCCAAAGTGACCAACGACCCAGCAGAAAATCAATGAAAAATGTGCTCTTTTTTTCTGTTGTAGCCATTGAAAACTTTACTGTTTTTCCTGCGAAGGACCCAACACACACACGCACACAACAAAGCCGCATAGTTTTGGCGCATAAAAATTTGTCTGAATTTGAAATCAAAATGTGTAGTTTTAGAGGCAAACACAACAATAACAACAAAAAGGGAAAGGGAGTCGCAAGAAAAGCCAAATTATATGGGAAATCCCTTCGGGTGTAATAAGCAACAAATGTCGACAGCCGCAAAAGTTTCCTTTTTTAAATCAGAAAATTATTTTTATGCACTACGCAAACAGCAGGACATAAGGACATACACACGCATACTGTCGGGCTCTGTTACTCTACAGGGCATTGAAAAACTTTATGGACTTTGATTTTCATGACCAGACAACAACAACTATACAAACATTCAGGCCCGGACTAAAGGCTTCTCTAGCCTAAAACGAATCTGTATAAAAAAATTCGAAAATGAATCTATAGATTGACAGAAATCAACTTGCCTTACTTAGTAACATCACTTGCTCTTGTAACTATCAAGACTTTTGCGACACGGTAAGAATGAACAAGTGTTCGAAAAATTGTTATATGATAATAAAAAATCAGTTTTTCTGATTTAATATATGTATTCTGATCATAATTATTGTATAGAAAACAGTTATTTAAATACGATTTTTAATGTGTTCAATTTGCTCGCAATTTGATAGAAAAAAGAATGAATTACTGTAGATATCGCTTATACGCAATGACGAAAATGCATGTCAGTTATTGCATATAAGCGATTATTTCATGTACGTGATATTCGCATATATGCAAAAGATTTCAAATAAGCGAAAATCGGTTACAATATATATCGCTCCTATGCAATGACAAAAAGGCAGAACAAATTTTGCATGCAAGAATGTAACCTCTATATGTGATATTCGGACATATCTCTTCTATCGAAAGTGTTTAAAAGCATAACATAACGAATAATTTTGCAATCTTAAGCCAAAAATGGTAATTTTAGACTTATAAGTCATGTAGCATGTAAATGAAGTGCAAGCGGCTCTTGGGCGCCAAAAGATGAAGTCCACTACTGTATTAATTGAGAGGCATACTTTTTTTACATTGTGTCATTAACCCTTTGACATTCAATTTACTTTAGCAAAGTCAAATTTAAAGCACGCTGTTTATTACCATTTTGACTTGGCTTAAATTGAGCTTAGCGCTCTTGAAATTTCAGACGCTAACCCTACATTGTAGGTGCCACCACCCAGTACAGCCTACACACTCTCGCTGCCAAGTCTTAAACTTAAGTCTGCTCCTGTTTATAATTTAATCAGCTGCCATGCAACCAAACCAGTCTCAGCCCTTCCCATAAACCCTTCCAACCTCGTCCTTTCTACGTCACAGCGCTGACACAATTTTAAGCCAATAATTTACAATGTTTTGCTACTTTTTTTTGGGGCTGACTTTTGGCGCGCCTATTTGATTTGCATTTTCGTTTTTGAAACCTCCCCAATGGCAAAAAGTTTGAGTCAAAATTAAAGTGCGCGCAAGTGTAATTAAGAACGTGAATTATATAAATCCTGCGCATACTCCACATACCCTAACCTACTCCAACCATTAAACAAAATGGGTCTGGCCATTGCTTGCAAAGCAAGTCGACTGTATAAGGGTTAAAGTCATGGAATTGTAATATATTTTTCAATTAGCAGCTGCTAAGCGCCAATATTAAAAATATTTTGAAGGGTAAGAACACTTGATGAAAGTGCAAGACTTTTATTGAATTATATTTTTAAATCAGTTTACATCTTTTGAGTCGCTTATTTTTATATTATATGTATGTACATTATTAAATGTTAGCGAAAAAAAACGTTCCCATAGACGAGAATGAGCCCACAATTAAAATGATCAAAACAATAAAGTAAATTTATATATGTACGCATTTTCTTAGGAATATTAAAGAAAAACTGCGGATCAGAAGTCAGTAGTCCCCTGGCAGAAAAGGCAACCCCTTTAGTTTGATAACATTTCAAAAGATTTAAGTACATATAATCAAGTTGCATTATGCATAAAGCAAAATAAAACTGTCGAAACGCAAGAAATCGCATGGATCATCTGAAGCGTTTAGAACCCATTACCACCGATTGTTGGACGTCAAAGTCAAATGAGCCGTATATTGCGGAAGTTGCCACTTTGTTAAACATAGTTTCGAGCTTAACTCGGCAATTTTGACAACTTTTAATACGAACTGACTATACCGCTGACAATATAGCCGTAAAATTGCGCGCTGTTCTCATTGTGTGGGACAAGGTCGTTTCTCAGACAAGTTTTGTAGCGAGTATATCGGCTTTTTCGTAAATTTCATAAAAATAAATAAATAACCCCCAACCCCCTGCCAAAAGTCACATTTAGTGATCGAACCAAGTGTGTCCAATGTAGACAATTCCCTTGATTTTATCAATGTTTCGCTTTAAAGACATCGAAACATCGATGATCGCGAACATCGCAGGTTGTCCTGTTCTACATAGAACTCAATTACTCATCTTAAATTTTAAAACTTAAAGTTCCGACTGACAAATGTATGGTTTTAAAGCAATATGGAATCTCAAAGAATTTGATTCGACGTAGAATAAAAATGTGACAATGGCTTAGAATTAAATCATTTTTTCTTTTCAAGATGTTTCACAAATGAAAACATCATAAGAAAATCTAAGGTCAACTTGGCGTTTTTTTTCAGTCCTTTAATAAGGCTTTCAGTCAAAGGTAAGTATACTAATTAGATAAAAAAAAAGGCAACAGCTTTTAGATAAGAAAGGAACTTACCAAAAAATAGTTGCTTGTTAGATTCCACATCATTTAAACATCAAATCCTCACAACCTCTTGAATGTGATAAGTTTCAGTGGCTGCCCATTACACTTTGTGGTTGTATGGTTTTGTCATCTAAAAAAAAAAACATTGAAAACCGTG
Organism: Chymomyza caudatula; assembly: GCA_035041775.1. NCBI lineage: Eukaryota > Metazoa > Arthropoda > Insecta > Diptera > Drosophilidae > Chymomyza > Chymomyza caudatula. The sequence goes on along the minus strand of JAWNKW010000189.1, from coordinate 3,919,910 downwards.
TTGAATTATTCAAAATTATTGTGTTTATCTTACATATAATTTCCATAGAGGGATATTCTTAGAAAATCGTGCAAACATTGGCAAAAAGTACTATATACATTTGGTAAATCGTAATTTGCCAGTTCAAGCAGGCTCAGTTTCTGTTGAAAGTTATCAGTGCTCTAGGAGAGATATTATCGAAAATACCATATAGGGGCACAACGAAGCCACAAAGTTGCCCCTCTTATAACTTTGTGCGGTATTTTACCCCTTACCGAGTAATGAACAATGTCCGTGGGAAGTTTTACGTTGAACCAATATTTATGAAGTGTTAATGGAAATGGTTAATTTCCTATAATGGGAAATTTTCTCAAAATACTCCTCTATAACAAGACGTAGTCCGCCGCTTTTTGTTTGTGTGCTGGATTTTAGAGCTTGCCACCATTTCAGACTTTCTTTTGTATTTTAACATATATTGTTTTGTGATAACGTAAAATTTGAATTCATTGTTATGGACTCTTGGAATTGATGTGTTTAGTGTGATGTGCAACACGTTGACTCTTCACAACAAACACAGCGGTCAATAAATACTATTGAAAGAAAAGTTATACCATTCCAATTTAAGCTGGCATCGGAATTGATAAACTAATGGAAACTATTAAAATATGTGAAGGTAACGATCTTGTTGAAATACATAACACTATTTTTGGCGGTTAAGTTCAAGTTAGTCACATATCGATAGATTTGCACTTATATGTATTTTCACTTAAATTACAACTTCTATATTTATAGTCTAATTTGGTTGAAACGTGTTTATTTGTTTCTTAAGGGTTTAAGAAAGGCAAATCTGGTCTAGATAGTCTAATTTATATAGACCATCTAGCAACTGAAGCCATCTCGACCAAACGTAATTTTTCCATAATTTCCTTACACTTTTCCAAAGCATTTGACAAGATAGGAGTTCATACACCAACTACGCGAATGGAAACCAGGTCCCGAAATTGTGGCCTACGTAAAACATTTTATGCTAAACAGCAAAATTATAGTAAAAACAGGCAAATCATTATCAAATATCCTTCCCCTTAATAATGGCATCCCACAAGGCTCTCCCATCTCAGTTATCCTCTTTCTCATGTCCCATAACGCCCTTACAAGAAAAATAACTATCCATAAAAAAATAACATTCTGCGCCTACGCCGATGACTTCCACCTTCTTACAATAGACTTAACCCAACTGGTGCTCCTACTCATGCGCTGCCCTATCCACAGACAAATCAAAACACCTACATATCTGCCGCAAACTTAGATGCTACCACAATATTCCATTTGACAAACTAATCATCCCTTCTGTACACTCTAAAAATTCAGAGCCCAACTGTTAACAGAAAATACAGATGGGCCCTGGCAGCCAGTTTTAACTTTAGTTTAGCATTTTTTAACTAAATAAACATTCATAATTAATGTGTTCTCAATTAAAATCCACAATAACTTTAAAAAGCTTAAATTTGTTAAGCGATGTTCAAGTATTTGAGGTAAAACGTGTTTAAGGTCTATGGAACGCATCTGCTGTGCTTACGAATGCAATCACACATTCTGTATCTTCTTCTTCCGCACATCACTGATGTATGTACTTGTTCGTTCATGTGTATGTGCGTACATACATTCATAACCTCAAATTGCGCAAGTACGTCTGCGTTTTTTATATGCAGTCTTTTTTTTTAGCGACTCACTATAGTATTGTTTTAAATTAATTATTTAACGCTTTTAAACGGTACTAACCAAAATAAGGTTAGAATTGATCAATTAATCCGCAAACATCACTCATAGAGACCACATTTTTTATTATTTTTTTAATGGTTTTTAATTTAAACAACTTTATTATAACTTTTGTACAAATATTTTTAATTAATTCACTATAAAATATTTATTGTTTAAACAAATTCTTTCACTTTGACAGCTGCCGATAAAAAGAAAAAAAGGTACTAACCAAAATGAGGTTGGAATTGATCAATTAATCCACATACATCACTCATAGAGACCACATTTTGTATTAATTTTTAATGGTTTTTAATTTAAAACAACTTTATTATATCTTTTGTACAAATATTTTTAATTAATTCACTATAAAATATTTATTGTTTAAACAAATTCCTTCACTTTGAGAGCTGCCGATAAAAAGAAAAAAAGGTACTAACCAAAATGAGGTTGGAATTGATCAATTAATCCGCACACATCACTCATAGAGACCACATTTTTTATTATTTTTTAATGGTTTTTAATTTAAAACAACTTTATTATAACTTTTGTACAAATATTTTTCATTAATTCACTTCAAAACATTTATTGTTCAAACAAATTCCTTGAACGTGCGTTCACTTTGAGAGCTGCCGGATAAAAAGAAATCCTAACAATAATGAGCGCCGGAAGCTTCCTGTTAATAGTAACAGCCAATGTACAGTAATAGAGTTAAAATGGCGATCTGCTGCTGTTAATTTACATTTAACTTTATTTTAAACTCTCAACAACTAAAATATGTAACATAAACTAAGCAGTATAAAACACAAATAGTTTTGAAAACAATTGCTATAACTTATAATTAAATGTTTTTATATAAAATAGCAACTGGGCAAAGAGTTACCACACTTCAACAATCAGTGTGGCAGCTCTTTGCCGTTTCGTTAACATTTTGCGAGTGTGGCAACCTCCTGCTACTCATCAGTATGAAATTGGCATTTAACAAACATAACTTTAAAATAGAAAGAAAAAATAGTATTTAAAAAAAACGACCGAAAATAAATTATTGTATGCAGTTATCCTTTGTTATAAATTAGCCATTGGCCTCAGCAACCAGTGCTTTATATTTAAGTTTTTTTTTATGTGACAAATCGTGACTTTTAAAATAGCCTTAAAACAATTTTGTATGTGCATACCAATGCGTTTTATTTTAAAAGAACAGCATTAACTATATGATAAAGCTCAAATACTCAAAATATGGCTCAGTTTATATCAATTTTTTTGTATGAAATTAAGACAATGGCTTCGCGTGAGCAGAATGATTGGACAATGTATAGAAACAAAAAAGAGGGTAATAATGTGAGTATTGAATGATAATAAAAATAAGTTAAGATTTAATTGCCAATATGCAAAAGACTAATAAATTGGCATTCATAATAAGGGGGAGTGGCAGAGTAATCTTCTTCTTCTTCTTAACTGGCCATAAAAACCCGTTAATACAAGTTAAGGCCTGATGTAGAGCACAACTCCAGGCGCGTCTGCTTTGCTGGCGTCTTCTCCAATCGATAATACTAAAGGTAGCTAGTGTATCACAGTAGCTTTTTGATTCATACGCACAACATGACCTATCCAGCGGAGCTGCTGGATGTTTATTGGCTTGACTTTGTTAATATAGTAGAGTTCGTCGCTAAATATATTACGGATTACTTCCAAGGGAATTTTTATCTGACTGCGTCAAAACTTGTATGATGAGCTTCTTAAAGAGTGTTAGTTTCGTTTGGCAAGAGGGGTCTCAGTCATCCGAGGGCGGTTTATCCTAAATCAAGTACAATTCGGATTGATTCCAATCTATATATTTCAATCCGAAATTTCTTGATTTAATCCCTTTTTTAATATTAGTGAGCTTGCTTTGAGTATAGAAGTGGGATCGATTTGAGTGCATAACTGGATTGGCTCAAGAATTCCGAGCTTGGTAAATGCACGATTTTTGTATTCCAGATTACATTTATCTTTTGCAATATAAAAAATAATTGAATTTGTTTTTGCACTTTTACATTTATTATTTTTTAGGTATAATATAACAGCCCCCCGCGTAGTAAGCGGGTTAGAGAATACCACCTCAGCAGGTAAAAACTTGGCGACTAACAATGACACTGGGTTCTTTTAAGACCAGTAGAGCTACCCCAGGCCTTAAAAGGGTTGTGCGTAGGGTTTGGGACCCAACACGTAAAACTACAATTCCAATGAAAGAATGTACATCAGGCCGTAACACGATAATGTTATGGCCAGTTAAGAAGAAAAAGAAGACAATATAACAGTAATAACATAAATATTAACATAAAATATAAACTAATATAGACTCCTTGTCGCTTTAATACCTCACAAAAATTACTATGTTGTACGTTAACATTTAAAAATATAGCGGGGGGATAACACAAAATTTTTTTTTTTTATCATTTGTCGCAGACTTCCGTCTAGTCAGTAGAATCTCTGTTCAAACCTGTTTGAAGACCTACAACAATCGATGCATCGGTCTCAATGACAATAGCCGTGGAATATGGCTATTCCAAAAAATTCGAGATTTCAAATGCTTGTTTTGATCCCAATGCAGTTAATTCAGATGCATGGAAAGTCGATCTAACAACAATAATCACAGGAATCAAATAATCCTAAACCATCCGTTAGAAATGTATGTACATAGAAGTTGTATTTTTTATTATTTGTTTCAAGACACACATTTTTAAAAGAAAAATTCCCTTTTTTTTTAAATCTAGAAGTTTGTAGACTCGTCGACACTTCTATATTTAAAACGCTCGTGCCAAATCGTGTTTTTCAAACATCGCTTCACATTTCTCAAAAACGTTGCACAAGTACATGCAATTTTTTAATATAATACTTAATTGTAGTCCATTACACTTCAAACCGACTTTCGCCGGATTGTCTTTTATAAAGCAGCATTTGATTACCCGTTGAGAGATTGCGAATACGACGCATTGTCTTAGTTCGATATCCACGTGGAACGACCACGCAACATGACTTCAAGCAACATACGCAGCTCCGTCAAAGAAGAAAAGAAACTCTTCGAACCTTTTGATAACGAGCGAGGATTCTGATAAGGCGATGCCTTTTTCTGCAACCTCTTCAACTTTGTGATGGAGAATGTGTTGCGAAATGCCGAAGTATATCGGAACGGGACTGTATTCTATAAGGGTGTCTAGTTGCTTGCATACGTAGATGATATCGATACCTTTGGGTGTACTAAGTGAACAGTTATCGTAGGCTTTGTAGCTATTGAAAGATAATCTGCCTTGGAAGGTCGTTTAAACTCTCAGATTGATTTTGAAAACTATACATTTGATGTTGTCAAGGATTTCGTTTAACTTTGCACTACCGTCACAATGAAGAAATTTGTCAGCATGTAGGTTAAGCGCAGAATTACTCTAGCCAAAAGATGTTACTTTGGTCTCAGTAGGCGAATGAGTAGTGGAGACCACTCCCGCCAGACGAAACTAACACTCTATAAGACGTGCTTTCCATTTTGTAGTCCGATGAAAATGCCTTTGGAGTCTACGACGACATTGACTGAAAATGCTACATGGACAAAGATCTTCAATGCTGCTGTTAATGGAAGGCAACGAAGGGACAGGCCATGTCTCTCCGTTGGACCAGGTAGAGAGCACCCTAGCTACTTTTGGAGAAGGCGCGCGCAAAACAGAGACGCCTGGAGGAGAGCTTTACATCTGCCAGTACCCCGGTAACGGGTTGTTATAGCCAGTTAAGTAAGTAAGCCTAGTGTGGAAACAACGGAAATTATTTTGGATTAATCTGGTTAATAACCAATTCGAGACGCGACAAATCTGATGATTGAGTCTGTTTTCTTTCATGATATTATGACAAAGTTGATTTTTCTTCAACAATAATAGCCGTTCCCTTGTACAATTTTTAAGATTTGTGGGGGCTTTAAGTTGGCGAAGACATCTAACTTTGTGATTGACGCGTCGGAGCAACGTAATTTTATTCCGGCCAGGGCGTTCCACTGTCGGGAAATTTCATATATGACGTCACAATTGACGGTGATGAGGGAGCCCCCTCCTAATTGTTATGATTGATGACTATGGGTGAGGGGGGTCACAGCTAAACAGTCAAAAATTTAAATTGTTAATAAATTGTTTTTGCTTACGCGAGTTGTGACGTCACATCAAATTGTGTCGATTTGTGACTATGGGGAAAAAGGGGTTTAGTGAGCCATGGGCTCAACTTTTATATACAGCCCACTATCACATGTTTGGTTATTTAGTGACCGCAAACTTTTAGTGGTGAGTGTAAGCTCCTGCATATACAAACATATAGTATACATATGTATAAAGACAGATCTCCCAAGTCTTCCTTGTCAGTATTTATAGGCCCTTTTTAAATTGATAATCTTTTTAATTGCTTGTCAATTGTTAAATATTTTATTATCTTATTCAATTAATTTAACTGACCTCCTTACATAATCGTTTTCTCTGTTCATTACAGATTGCGCCTATAATAAGCAACACTATCAACTTTTCATTGTTTTCATATTACAAATGAATAATGCATCTTTTTGAAAGTACATATGAGTATGTATGTTTATATATATATATTTATGTATGTACGTTCCATACATTGAAACCTACTTTATGCCTTATTGTGCAAAAAAAACACTCAGTTGCACTTTACAACTCACTTAAAGGCAATAATGTAAACAGCTGCCCCAAAAAACAGTAGCAGTGTCCGAGTCATCGACATGAGCACGGAGACCGCAGCTCTCAGTGCCCCCGCCCTACAAGCCATCTTATCAATTTAGTTTTAGTTCCATGTGTTTTTTAATTTTTTTGTTTTCAAATGTCTCGCTTAATGCACTGCGACTCATTCATATCAACTACAACTACAACAACATAACTCAAAACACTTACAAACCGCCTTGATAAGCCGCTGAGTACTGAGTATTTGTATTCGATTAAGAGCAACAGAGAATCTGTTTGTAGCTTCTAGCTGATAATTGCTCTAAACAAGTACTCCTAGTAGGCCGAAAAAAAAGTATTCAGTTAAAGCCCGTCAACTGCGCGAGGCGGAAGCATAGCGGTTCTACTAAGTGAAATCTGAAAATGGATGTACGCGTTGGTATTACCGATCTGGTCAAGCTGGGTGCCAAGTAGGTGTTTGTGTCAGAAGGTCGAACTGCCTCTGGCTATGAGCTAATTTAACAAATTTAAAATAAATTTGAACTATATTTTTAGTTTTTTTTTTGCTTTTTTTAAATAATAAAGATTGCTGATTACTGATAAGAGTAACCACCATGCTATGCTATCTGCCATATATGGCCCAACTTATAAGATTAACATGTCAATAAAACACAAACTTGGAATACTTTCAGGCTTATTGCTCACAAAGTGGTTCAGTATCGTCTGGGAACCAAGGAAACCATTGTGGTCAGCACAAAGTACGGTCAGCTACGCGGACTACAACGCAAGACACTCTATGATGAAGAGCTGTATTATGCCTTTGAAGGCATACCCTATGCAAAACCACCACTAAATCAGCTGCGTTTTCATGCACCACAACCGCCAGAGCCCTGGCAAGGCATCAGGGATTGCACCTATCCGCGCTCAAAGCCACTACAAAAACACTTTGTGCTGAAAGTCTTAGAAGGATCGGAGGATTGTCTCTATCTGAATGTGTATGCCAAAAAGTTAAAGACAAGCGAGGCGCTGCCGGTGTTGGTATGGATTTATGGTGGGGGCTTTCAAATTGGTGAAGCCTCCAGAGATATCTACAGTCCGGACTATTTTATGAAAAAGGATGTGCTGCTGGTCACAGTGAACTATAGACTGGGACCACTAGGTAAGCAAAAGCAGCGCAGCACGGAATAGTTACTCATTATGTTTGTTCGTAGGTTTTCTTAGCCTAAAAGACCGCGACTTGGATGTGCCCGGCAATGCGGGTCTCAAAGATCAGGTGCAGGCTTTGCGCTGGATACGCGAAAACATTGCCGCTTTCAATGGTGATCCCAATAACATTACACTTATGGGTGAGAGTGCCGGCGCTGCTTCTACACATATACTAATGAGCACGGAGCAGACTCGTGGGCTCTTTCACAAGGCCATTGTACAGTCGGGCTCTGCGCTTTGCAGCTGGTCTTCGCAGCCCAATCTGAATTGGGCCTACCGTTTGGCCTGCAGCTTAGGCTATAAGGGCAGCACGAACGAGAAAGAGATTTATCGATTTTTGCAAAAAGCGCCCTGCAACGAGATGACCGCGCACAGCACCAACCTTCTGACCAAAGCAGAACAACGAGACTACTATATATTTGCCTTTGCGCCTGTAGTAGAACCTTATGTGGGTGCAGATTGTGTGTTGCCCAAGCCAGCGGATGAGATGCTGGCGCAGGCATGGGGCAATGATTTGCCGCTCATCATAGGCGGCACAAGCTTTGAGGGTCTATTCTCTTACAACTCGACCATGGAAGATGCGGAACATATGCTCAGCGCCTTTGAAGCACTCATACCCAGACCCGTGCGCGATAGCAGCACAGAAGCAGAACTACGCGAAATGGTGCGTCAGCTGAAGCTATCGTACTTTGAGGATGCCACACGCGGCAGCATGGAGTTCTACGAGTGCCTGCAATTGCTGTCCATCAAGCACTTTTGGCATGATATACATCGTACTGTGCTAGCGCGTCTCAGCTATGCGCCCCATACGCCCACCTATCTCTATCGCTTTGACTTTGATTCGGCACACTTCAACCACTACCGCATACTCAAGTGCGGGCGTCATGTACGGGGTGTCAGCCATGCCGATGACGTCTCGTATATGTTCTACAATGTGCTGTCCAGCAAACTGGACAAGTCTACGCCGGAATACTGCACCATTGAGCGTATGATCGGCATGTGGACAGCGTTTGCTGCAAATGATAACCCCAACTGCAAAGAAATAGCACCAACTACTTGGGAAGCGCTCGAAGCAAATAGTGCCGAGTTATGTCTTAACATGAGCAAGAAAGTAGAGTTTATTGAACTGCCTGAGTCCAAGCAGTTCAAGGTCTGGGATAGTTTTTATAGCAAGCTAAATTTATACTAGAGAGAGTACGTATTTATAATGGGTGGCACGAGTAATTATGACCTCCAACCTCACGGCTTACTCGCTTTGTGTAGTTGTAGTGATGTAAATACCGGGGACTTAGGTGAATACCTTCTGATACATTGTATTTGTGCATTTGAGTAATTTTAAAGATTACAGTAGCCAACAAAATTGTCAAACAAAACATACATATATACATAATATTTGTCTCAAAATGTGATCATACTTAGCAGTTTCTTGAGAAATGAGTATCTTATTTATCCCATTTGTATATACAAAAGTTTCTTTGTTTTGGGGAAAGTTCGAATATGTTGTTTTCGATGATTGTGTATTCAACCTTGCAACGAAACGAGCCCCCTATATTTTTACATTATATGTTTCTTCTACATAGAGTCAAATATGTAAGTCAAAACAGTTGAACACATCAAAAAAAGGGCTGCCCGGCTCAAAAATATTGTTACCAAGTGAAGTTTTCCAATTTTAAATGAACACTTAATCATTCCCCCACATTCCTCCACCCATTGCAAAAACCTATCTACATTCCTGGTTGTTGTTGTAGTTCGTTAAGTTGCATTTACCTTAAATAGTAAGCTTTAAGGTTGTTGCTCGATAACTGCAGTTTTTTTTCAAAACCGGTTTCTTGTTATTAATTTGTAATATATATAGAACAGAACACACTCTGTCACGGTAATATGGCAGATCAGCTTAAGTGCAATGATCATCTAATAAAGTTATATTAATTATACTGCTTTTTCTTACAATGTCTCTAAAATGCCTTAATTAACTATTATTTTTAGAGGTCTTACGTACCTACTTAGATGCATGGCATGTTTCCCGTGTTAACTTATACGATAAGTAATACAATCGCAACCCGGCTAAATTAGGCACTTCATCATTGGTTTGATTAAACCCAAAGTATTTATACAGTTATTACAATTATTGTACACTTGACATTGTTAGGAGTTTCTATTTCTAATTTAAAAAATATTTTTTTTTTAAAGTCTCTGTTGGTAAGTTTTTATTGTGAAGTAATTTTTTCTCTGTAATGTCTTGAAGTTCATATGGCCGGCTAATTACACTAGATAAAAAATTTGATCTCAATGATAGTCCATTGCCTAAAAAATATATTTTCCAGTGGATATTTCTCGTGTTTTGATATTAGAAAATCTGACATTACTCGGGAACCTCACTCCAGTTTGAAATGAATTGTAACTTAAATTATAACTTGCTCAATGCTTTTCAGATAGTTCTAGTCTACTTTGACCCAATTGTGATTTACCGAACTCAAATTCGCAAATTTCTACGTTTTATTTTTCTTAGAAAGTAATTACAAGAAGTCTACATGTTCCTTTTAAAGTTAATATGTTATGTACATTAATTCTTTCGAACATTTTAACACAAAGAGCGGTAAAAAATCAAAATATTTTGATTTTTTTGCGTCCGAAATGTACTGGGAAACGATTGATCGCCGATTTCCAATCCGAAAACTGTTTTAGGTTTTCTCGTTTTTAAATTTCGTAAGAATTAAAAATGTTGAAACATAAATGAAGTTATATATGAAAAAAACCTACATTCTTGTGGAACAGGGTGAAAGCGTTTGATCGCCATGCGCTGGGGAATAGCCAGAGAGATACCTGCCTTGACGCACAACCTCTACGTGGTACCACCTGTATAGCTACTCTAATCACCACCCAGTGGAAGAGTAGAGTCTAGAGTCTAAATGGGTTGTGCGTAGGGTTGCGACCCGCCGATCAAATCATGTAAAGCCAAAGTTAAGATATATGAAAGGCTAAATAATTTATCTAGAAATCTGCATTTCATTTTGCATCTATAGCTCGATTGGTTTCAAGTTTTTAATCAAAGTATTTTGATTACGATGCTGAGTCTTACTCAACCCCCTTTAAAAAACGATCAAGCTTGCTTAGAGTTCTAATTTTTGTACACTATTTCGCACAATTCGTTTATCCGGACATAGCTTGGGGGGAACACAATGATATTGCCTCATTGCTGGTAATCTTGTCCTACTGTGTCTAGACAGTGTGCTGAGAAGGACGCTTATTTCTTCTGAAATGAGTCCATTTGAGATTTTCCATTTACGTAAATCACTTCATGGTGGACATTAGCAACATATTGTATTCTACTCAAAATGCTTGAAAGTGTCTTTTTGGCAACGTTATAAGAAACTTAAAATATATAGTGTTTTGATTGTAAACAAATCTTGCAGCGTTCTGGATTAAGCTATGAAAAAGCAGTCCGCTTCCATATATTACTGGTTCGGATCAAAAATCTGTTCTCGCATAGAAAACAAAGGACACATTTTTGCTTGCCAATTGGATCAATTTAATATAAAGGTGTATTAAAGATTTTTTCTATAATCAATTATAGCGCGCAATAATTCACTTAAAAAAGTCTAGACGAGCGAAAGTTTGTTAATTAAAAGTTTAAGAAATATGCGAAACATTTTACATTGACAGTTATATTGAAACATTTTCGATTAACTTAAAATTATTATGTAGACGAATTTTTGTGACCATTTACTCAGACATGTATACATTCATATAAAGTATTTGTATTCGCTACTTTTTCCACAGTATGACGTTTTTAGTACAAATCATCTTTATCATAGAAGGAATCCCATACGGCTAGTGTGTTCGCTTCAGGCAGCTCCATAAGTTCTAGTTTGTGGTTAATATTAAAACATTTATAAGCCGTATTTGGTTTTATTTGCACCGGCAGCCACTCAGCCTCCAACGTAGCTGCACAATTCGGGTTACCACTAGCCGCAAAGCTAGTCCACATGCCCACCATGCGCTCTATAGTGCGATATTCTGAGGAGCATTTATCCAACTTATCTGACACGAGATGACAGAACAAATAGGAGAGATCGTCGGCATGAGAGACGCCGCGTACTTGATCACCACAAAGAAGACGCCGAAAGTGATTAAAGTGCGGGGAGTCAAAGTCAAAGCGGTAGAGATAGGTGGACTTGTCTGGAGCATAGGTGGAACGCGCCATAACCATGCGGTGTATGTCATGCCAGAGCAGTCTGTGCGACAAAACGTTCAGTGTCTCAAAGAGCTCCATAGATGTGCGTTGCTCGTCGCCAAAATAAGTGTGTTTAAGGAGCTGCACCAGCTGCTGCAGCCGCTCGGGCGAACTTGCCTCACGTATGGGACGTGGAATGATGGCCTCAAAATTACGCCTGATGCTGATATCGTCATGCGTAATTTGATAGTATAAAAGTCCCTCAAATGAGGTACCGCCTATTATAATGGGTATGCTGTTGCCCCAAGCCTCAGCCAGCATTTCCTTATGCGGCTTTGGCACCACGCAATGCTCCGACACATAGGGCTCTACTATAAGACCAAAGGCAAATACCGTAAAGTTACGTTTGTCCTCCTGTGTTATAAGTTCCTGGTCATGAGCTGCAATTTGACGTGCTGGCGCCTTGCTGAGAAATTGTAGCACATCTGCATCCCGTTCGATGCCCTTGTAGCCCATACGGCGTGCTAGACGATATGCCCCATTATTTTGTGGCATCTGAGCCCAGGTCGATAGCGCACAGCCCGACTGCAATATGGCTTTGTGGAAGAGACCGCGCGTATGCTCAGTCGTCATCATTACATGAGTAGAGGCAGCACCAGCGCTCTCACCCATAAGTGTAATATTATTGGGATCGCCATTAAAGTGGGCAATGTTTTGACTGATCCATCGCAGCGCTTGCACTTGATCCTTGAGACCAGCATTGCCGGGCACATCCAATGAGGGATCTTTCAAGCTCAGAAAACCTATGGGAAACTTTTTCTTACATGACAATGATTTGGCTAATTATATTAGAGCTTACCCAGCGCTGCCAACCTATAGTTAAGGCAAACAAACACCACCTGCTGCTGCATAAAGTAGTCGGGGCTATAAAAATCCCTAGAAGCCTCTCCCTTCTGAAAGCCGCCGCCATAAATCCAAACTATGACGGGAAGTGGCTGCTGCGATTGCATGCTCTTGACATACACATTCAAGTGCAAGCAGTCCTCAGAGCCCTCAATCAGGCCCAACACCATATTCCGCTGCATGGGCTTGGCTCTATAGGTCGTGCAGTCTAGTACGCCTTCCCAGGGTTCCGGCGGTTGTGGTGCACGAAAACGCAGCTGGCGCAGCGGCGGCTTAGCATAGGGTATGCCTTCAAATGCATAGTAGAGCTCCGCATCGTATAAAGTCTTGCGTTGTAGTCCCCGCACTCGTCCGTACTTTGTATCCACTTCGATTGTGTTATTAGTAGACAGTAGGTATTGCCGCATTCTATGACCAATAGCTCTGCGGGGGAAAGTGTTTTTTATGTAGGTCGTTTAAAATACGCAATTTAAGCCGAGATTAGCTTTGGCTTTGGGTATCGCCTTTGTTTCTCTTAGTGACGATAGCCTTCAGACAAGGTCAAACATGCAAAACAATCAAAGCTTAATGTGAAGCCATTGAAACTGTGATTAATCTTTGTACTCTTGGATTATGGCTAGGCGGACTTTAAATAATTTGTGCTTACTCACTTTATGCCCATCTTCAGTAGTCTAACAATTCCTACTTGCACATCCATGATTTGCTCTTTAATTTTTAATTGCACTTTTTATTTAGCTAATTATTTTTGGGCGCAGCTTGCAACTTTCCAATAAAATATGACTGCAAATATAATTTGCATATCGCTTTTGTATCTCTAAAGCAGCTGTTCATTCTGTTATGTGTATGTATTTGTTGCTCTTCTGTATTATGCCATCCTTCTTTGGACCATGCCCATGACTAGCCGGCAACGCTTAACATAACGGTGCTTATCTTGCAGTGCTTTAACATTTATTATTTGCAGCTACTAAAAGATGTTAACAGCGCAAGCAATTGCATGAACATGACGCTTGCAAAGAGCGAGAGACATAACAGCTGCTAAACAGCTGTTGTGCATAAGGTCTGTTCCAAAGAGTATGTTAATCGTTTGAAAGCAATTTAAGCGGCAAATTTTTAGTTCAATTTGAAGTTATAGTGAAATATGTACATAAATTTTTGGCGAACAAACTTGATGATTTTATATTCATAACCTTTTTTACTTTTAACGTTTTTAAAAAGAAAATTGAGTTTTACAAATTATATAAAATTGGTATTTAAGTGTTTAGTGAAACTCAACAATTTTAAGCTTAAGCTAAACAAGCACATTTTAGTTTAGTTTTGGCGCATAGTTGTTACAATTTGACTTTTTCTAAAAATTGCTTAGCTGTAAGATTAAGGAATATTCTCGTAGATGGCAGTTTCATAAATTATAGTTTTATACCGTGATAAAATTCGAATTAAAAATGAATGGCAGATTTTAAAAAATTGAATTCAAAATTTTTTTTATTTTTTAGACGAGTTTTATAAAAGTCAAAAAATGTTATAAACAACTATACAATAAATTAAAACTTGAAAAAAAAACAATGAGTTTTTAGAGAAAAGGGGATGAGTTTTGGACATTATGGGAATTTAAGGATCTATTTTTGTATATACCATTATAAACAATTGTAAAAAATGTACACTTGAGTGAGTGAATGTTTTGTGTGTAATTGTGTCGCACAATAAATAAACGAGTTATACTGAGTTATCGTACCTTACTAGGTCTATCCTGGCTGCATGCTCGGCTCCCTTTTTCCACCGTAATGACTGCCTGAATTTGCGTTTTCGCTGACTGATTAGAAGCCCAATCATTTCCAATAGAAGATTTGAGTATTTTTAGAAGACAGTAGCACAGCAAATTAAAACATTAGTAGCTCGTCAACAAGATCCCAAACTGGCTAAGTTTGAGGTTTCGAATGGTCACACTATCCACTAAAACATTGGCCAACCTGATAGCATGTCATATCGCCACTCCGTGCTATTACCTGAATATGTAGCAAAGGTCTAAGCCTGATAATTAACTGAGGAGCAAACTCAATTTCTTAGTCCTGGCTCGCACAGTGGCATCTAGCCAACTAAGTGCAGCGCAAATGAAGGCCTTCTATCCAAACCTCTCCACATATGTAATATTATATATATATATATATATATATATATATCATACACATATGTAATATTGTGTATATATATATATCATACACATATACACATATGTAATATAACATATACATATATCAAACATAAGGGTTGGACTACTAATTTTATTTTAAATTATCTTCAATAATTATTTTTAATTCTTTGATGCACCGAATATGTTATAGTTGTGTCTTCGTTTACAAATGAATAATTTAAACAATATTGATAGCTCGTTTAATTATAGAACTCATGTTCTTGTTCGTCCTTCTTGATGTTGTTTTTGTAGCCCATCTCAAAATCTTTGGCTAATACAATATAACGATTTTCACGTACAGCTTGCATGCCAGCTTCCTGACAAATCGCATTGATATCAGCACCGGAAATTTTGTCGGGGCGCGAAACAAACTCTTCCAGATCCACATCCTCGCTAAGGTTCATTTTCGAAGTAATTGTTGAGAACACCAAACGCTTTTGACGCCGATCAGGCAATGGGAATTCAATTTTACGATCAAGTCGCCCTGGACGCAACAAGGCGGGATCAAGGGTATCAGCACGATTGGTAGCCATGATTACAATAACATTTATGTTTTGTTCAAAACCATCCATTTGATTGAGCAGCTCCAATAAAATGCGTTGCACTTCACGATCGGCACCAGTTTTGGCATCAAAACGTTTCGTGGCAATGGCATCAACCTCATCAATGAATATAATGGACGGCGCATTCTCCTTGGCCAAGCGGAAGACATCGCGCACCATGCGTGGTCCGTCGCCCAAATATTTCTGCACAAACTCGGAGCCGACAACGCGTATAAAGGCAGCTGATGTATGATGTGCCACAGCCTTGGCCAACATGGTCTTGCCACAGCCAGGTGGACCATGCATGAGCACACCCCGCGGTGGTTCAATGCCGATTTGTTCGTAGAGCGCGGAGTGCGTTAGCGGCAGCTCAACAGCCTCCCGTATTTCCTGCTTTTGCATGTCCATGCCACCAATATCCGCATATGTGACATCTGGCTTTTCATGTGGTTGCAACAGGGCTATGCTGCTATCTGCCTCTGGCGGCAGAACATCCACTAAGGAATTACTTTGCTTGTGCAGCGCCACGGAAGCTGATGGTTTCAGCAGTTCTTTATCGAGAGTCGAGAGTATGCGTACATAGTAGTTGGACCCCGCTGTGGAGGCTACAATGCCCGTATTCTCATCTATAGCTTCCATAAAGTGTCCAATTACCAAGGGCACTGATTGTATACGCTTGACTTCTATTTGCGCATGCAAATACTCATTGTTAAGATTACGTTGCTCAACTTTAATGTATTCCTCTTCCAATTCCACAAACTCCAGCGTTTGTTGTAGTTTCTTATATTTCACATACAGATCATCAATATCTAGCTCACTTTTAGAATTCAATTTGTAGATGAAGTGCCCATCCTCGTCGTTAATAAGCGTATACATGTTGATATATAGTATGAAAAATATTATACGCTTGTTTGTTACTTAAAATGCTTAAAATTGATTTTTTTTTAGTTTTTCTCAATAAGAATTTTATTTGTAAAGAAAATTTTTCTATGAAATTAACAAAACTGACATGAGAAACGTCGCGAAAAATGTGGCATCTCTCTTTGCTATTATCGGTTTTTACAGCTCTGCCTATCGATTTATCAGCTCTGCTTTACTAATTGTAACATTTTGTATCAAAGAGCATGAAATTTAATAGAGTGGAATCCTTGGCCGTCGTATTGACAATCGTTTCTTTGGTCTTCCTCAATTTTGCCTACGAGCGAGTCGGCCTGACAGAGACAACTACACATCCAGCCTCACACTTACTCTGTCTTGGAAATGGTTGTTTTTCTGCAAAAATGTTGATTTTTTTAACGGTCCAGTATTCCACTCTATTACTTTCATGTTTTTGATTTATTACAGTTGCGAAAGTAATGTACCTGCCATATAGGTAGCAATCGGTTCTTGTGGATAAAATGTAATGCGATTAGGCAACCGATTTCATTTGAAAGCTCGCCTGAATTTTGTAGGGTATATATAAAATGTTCAAATAGAGCCAATCACACTAAAAAATCGGCTATGCAGCAGTAACTGAGCACTCCATTTTCAGTTCTTGATTTGTGCTTAAAACACAATCTTTGATAGCTGCTGTCGCACTCCATTCATCATAACTGTTTTGTAAAGAGAGTGCTCCAAGCACAGTTGTGTGGTAGACGATAATTTTGCTGTGGGTAGTGTTACCATAAGTTGTCAAAAATACTACCGATGTGCTATCGATGTTAGTGGCAAAACAGCTGTGACTGGGATTTTCCCTTCACCAGCAGAGCGCGCTATTGGTAGTACATACAAAAAGTAAACAAGGACATCTGATTTTTTCTGTTGCGTGTCGTTGTGATTACTATCGGCAACTTATTAGTTGCGCCGATATTTTTTCCCTGTCTGACGAGAGCCTTAAGTTTTAAATGTATTCAGTCATTTGACTGTACCAAAAATTAAAAAAAAAAAATCTTTTTAGCGCTTAAATCAGCTTTTAACAGATGTCCAAATAGATGTGGAAGTGAAAGAGGCGTTACACAGCTAATCGCGTTTTCAGAAAGAGCAAACAGCAAAGCCAGATAAAAAAACAATAACTCGTAAATTTCGGTTTAAACTCGTTGGCTTTTATTATAAATACCGAATTTTCAGAAAACAATATCAAGTTTATATTATCTGGTCACACTAATTGCAAATATCTACAAGACGTTTTTTCTTCCCAACGCATATTGTTTGACTTAATAATCTAGCACTTATAAATAATTATCTTTGATAAATTTTGTTGCTTATTATTTACTATAAATGCAGCCCTAGTCGTCAAACGGATAAAGAGAGAATCAGCTGTGCAGTGAAACTTGCCAAGAGCAGCTGACCGCAATATTTGCTTTGTTTTTCTTGTTTGTTGTTGTTTTTTCTTTTCTTTTTGTTTTGTTTATTGCGTTTTCTTTTGTTTTCGCTTCTTATCGCAGTGAGTATAAACTGCAGCCACGGAAAGAGCGAGAGAGCGCGCGCAGCAACAAGTTTTAAATTACGCTCTGTACTTAGCACACAACATAAAATCAAAGAGCAACAAACTTGAAACCTGTAGCAAACTTTCTCAGTTTAGTTGTGCTTTTTCACTCGTCACAACGACAACTAAATTAGCTGCGTTGCTCCGATAAAATTATAAGCGCAATAAATGTTTTACAAGCGCAAAGTATCTTAAAGATAAACCGCAAACTTATCAAAGTACATTCATTACGCGCTGGGCAAGCAATATGGACAGGTGAGCGGAGCTAGCAGTTGCTGGCTAAGTGTGCGCAAGTTGCTTATCAATTGAGTTTACAGCTCTTCGGAGGCGGCACCTATTGAGGTGCGCACCAAGAATGGTATTGTGTGGGGCAGGCGTTGCACAGGCGTCTATGACGATGAGTACTTTAGTTTCGAGCGCATACCATACGCGCAGCCACCATTGGGCGAGCTGCGCTTTAAGGCCCCGCTGCCGGTGACGTCATGGACGGAGCCATTGGATTGCCGCATAAAGGGTGATAAGCCGCTGCAGTTCAATCAGTACATGCAGCTCTTGGAGGGCCAAGAGGATTGTCTTTATGTGAACATATATGCCAAAAAGGTAAGTGTCATTTAGATAACTTAATCAAATACTGAAACTAGCTGAAATATTTATTTGCACAGCTTGAATCGCAGGAGCCTTTGCCATTGATTGTATTCTTCTTTGCCGGCGGCTTTGAGAAGGGCGATCCCACAAGAGAAAACCACAGTCCGGACTATTTTATGATGCAAGACGTGGTGGTAGCTACAGTATCCTATCGTGTTGGTGCCTTGGGCTTTTTATGCCTAAATGACGCTGACGTCAGCGTGCCTGGCAATGCGGGTCTCAAAGATCAGCTGCTGGCTTTACAATGGATCACACAAAATGCGGCCAGCTTTAATGCGGATGCCAACAATGTGACTGTGTACGGCGAAAGCGCTGGCGCGGCTTCAGTTCATTACCTCATGCTCAATCCACGCGCAGAGGGTCTCTTTCATAGGGCCATAATGCAGTCGGGCAATGTATTGTGCTGCTGGGCACTGTGTCCACTGCCCAATTTGTCGCGACGCTTGGCTGCTGCCTTGGGCATGGATGGCGTGCAGTCGGCTAGTGATGCGCAATTGCTGGAGTTTCTGCAGCGCTTGCCAGGCGAGCAACTGGTAAAGCCTTACTTGCTCAGCCAGGCAGAGAATCTGGATGATTGCCTATTTCAGTTTGGTCCTGTTATAGAGCCATATATAGGTAATGATTGCGTGCTGCCCAAGCAGCCCTTAGATATGCTGGCCAGCTCTTGGGGCAACAAGATACCCGTGCTTATGAGCGGCACCTCGTTCGAGGGACTTTTAATGTATGCGCGCGTACAGATAGCGCCTTTTTTGCTGACCACGCTTAATGATGAGCCGGAGCATATGCTGCCCGCAGAGCTAAAGCGCTCTTTGCCAGCCGCACTGGCACGACAACTGGGTCAGCGACTGCAGTTTACACATTTTGGTAAGGAGCCCATTGGCATGAACAGCCTACTGGCCTACTGTGAGGTATGTCTAGCCATATATACACCTTTATTGTTAATAATAAAACCAAATATGTATATAGTACGCCAGCTATAAGGTCTTCTGGCATCCCATTCTGCGTACTCTCAAGGCGCGACTAAGCTACGCTCAAGCACCCACTTATCTATATCGCTTTGATTACGACTCGCCCACGTTTAATCATCAGCGCAAAAAGTATTGTGGCGACACTGTGCGGGGCGTGGCTCATGTGGATGATCACTCCTACCTGTGGTTCGGTGATTTTTCATGGCTTTTGGAAAAATCTTCATCGGAGTTTAAGACTATAACACGTATGATTGATATCTTGACCACTTTTGCAACCACTTCGAATCCGAATTGTGGCAGTGTGCTATCCGAACTGCCCGAGGATCGGAAATGGGAGCCCCTGGATAAGTGTGCCAAAATTGTGGAGTGTTTAAATATTTCAGATGATATTAAAATAATGGAACTGCCTGAACTAAAGAAGCTTGAAGTATGGGATAGTGTATACGAAGCTAAAGATATCAAATAGTTAATAATGTCAATAAGTTTATTCTATTGTTATAATAATAATATTATTAAATGGCCGGAAGCAGTTTATCGCATAAGATCACGACATTTCAACAAGTTTACGCTGATTTGAGTGGAACATGGCTATTTAATGTTTAAAAGTTCAATTTGAAGTAAAACTTTTTAAGTATATCTTTAGAATATAGCTGCATTCATAAAAACAGCCGATTGTCAAGTTAGAAAATGCAGATAAAAAGGTAGCTGCGAATATTGTATTAATATAGTCCTATCCTCTTTCCCGTCCTCTTTCTCATCTTCATCCATTCCTCTATCTCTACCTAAAAATTACGCATATTTCAACCATAAACTATCGCTGAACTTCAACGAAGATGTCAAGCCGTTTTCGCGTCACTTGATTCAGACATACCCACAGACATTCATTTATATATATATGTATATATACTAGCTGAACCCGCGCACCCTCTCTTCCTCATACTAAATCCAACTGCGAATATGTACCAATATCTTTATATCCTCATCTACCTCTACCTCCAGCTCTACGTCTACCTCAAATCAAAATTCTTTACCTAGTCAAAGTTGTGAATGTTAAATCTTGCCTACTATATAAGTAGAATCACATTTAGTATGTTTTATATGGAAAGTTGTTTTTGCAATATCTCCGGAACCCCTAAGTCGATTTTGTTCAAAATTAGATAAGAACACTCTCCAACATAATGGGAAGTTTAGCGAGCACAAAAACTGGCAGTCATTTATGTATATATAGATATAAAATAGCGGGTCCACAAACTTCGTGAAACAAGTCCTTTATTTATACGGAAAGTTTTTGAATTTGGCCATTTCCGATCTTCAGCAGTTCTTTGGAGAAAACTTCTGCGGTTATATCCTCTTAGAGGAACACTCGCATTTTGATATACAATGAAATTGTTTTCACGTATCGCCAAAAATATGATGACTTGAGACTTGCGTTGAATTCATCTGCCGCCAACAGAATCACCAGGCCAACCGTATAATTAGTAATGCAAATGAGGTCATTTGAAAATTAAATGTTCTTATTTTGTTCAAAAATAATTTGGACTCAGCGTCATTGCCAATCATTAGCGCTTTAAGTGGCTCTGGTGGTGGGTTTAATGGGGGCAATATAACTTTTCCTAAAGCACAACAGATTCCTGATATTTCATTCTTGAATTTAAGAGCATTGTAACGAATTTATTCTTGTCCATGAGATAGCCGGACCACTGTCTCGTTGAGTGGCTTGAGTATTTTTGTCAATATTTCCTCTTCTGGGCCGTCTCCTAATCAAATTCCAGAGTGAATTGCTTACCTAACAAAAGGCTAGTCGACTATATAAGCATAATTAATTTGTATTTATTACGTCACTTAAGAATATTGCTGATCCTTACCACCTACCGGACACAAACTGAAGAGAAACCTTCCTGCAGACCATATATTAATGGGATAGAACTATCAAATTTAGTATGCAAACTCATGTTATGCTTAAAAACCAAGCAATGTCAAATCAAAACTTCAAGACCATGCCCAACAACTCATTGATACAGAAAACCCTAAAGATATTTGATTTTCTTGGGGAAAAAGGGTATAGAGTTTATCACTTTGGGCACAGTCCCAAATGTTCATCAAATATTTTATGTTTGTTGTAATAAATACAGCAGGGTATACGAAGTCAATATTTGAATTTATTGAAATCTGTAAACATTTATATACTCATGATAAGCTGAAGCTATCTAACCCAAAAAGCCTTTATCAGCTGTTAGCCGACCGTTTATGAATATAAATTTTAAAAACATTGAGCAATTCGATTAGTTTTCATTGGGCTCTGCGATACTCGTTCTCAATGGCAGCGGACTAGTAAGTTGTTATATAATCTCAGTCAAAAATATATGCCTAATTGACTCCTATTTGTGCTTTGCAGTAGCGAAACTTCTCCAATTGTGCAGACAACTCATGGGAGAGTGCGAGGAATCTTATTAAAATCGCTCTACGATGAGCTTTTTTATGCTTTTGATGGCATCCCATATGCCGTGCCGCCTCTGGGCACTTTGCGCTTCAAGGCACCACATGACATAAAGCGATGGTATGGCATCAGGGACTGCACACGTCCATTGGATAAGTGTTTGCAAGTGAGCAGCTATACTAAACAGGTGGAGGGCAGCGAGGATTGTCTATACCTGAACATATCTGTGAAGACGGTAAGTTGTGGTTAAGCTAAATTTGAGCTCCTAATTAAAGAGGTTACTTATACGTCAGCTGAACAGCGATAAGCCGCTGCCTATTATGGTCTATATACATGGCGGCGGTTTTAAGGGCGGTGATGCAACTAGGCGTGCCTGGTCTCCGGATTACCTAATGCAACAAAATGTTATCTATATAAGCATGGGTTATCGATTGGGACCCTTTGGTAAGCATGTCTTTACAATCTTCGTAGAATGTCTTACAATAAACAAACTTTGCATAGGTTTTCTGCGCTTTGCAGATCCCGTGCTGGAAGTACCTGGCAATACTGGCCTTAAAGATATTGTGCTGGCGCTCAAATGGATCAAGGCCAATGCCAGCAACTTTAATGGTGATCCGGATAATATCACACTATTTGGGCACAGCTCCGGCAGCAACTGTGCGCAACTACTTATGTTAAGCCCGTTAGCGGAAAATCTTTTTAATAAAGCTATACTTATGGCTGGGTATAGCTTGGAATTTAATGCACTGCCCAACATGGAATATCGTCTGGCCAAGCACTTGGGTTATGAGGGCGAAAACATTGACAAGGACGTGTACAACTTTATTATGAAAGCCGACCCTAATTTGGTGGCGTCGGCAGACTTTTGGACGCCTGAGGAGCGTGAGCAGGGTCTAATAATACCGTTTGTACCAGCTGTAGAGCCTTACAAGAGTGCTACGGCTTGCCTGCTGGCGGAGCCCATTGAGCTGCAGCGCAAAGCCTGGGGCAATCGCATACCCATTATGATGGGCTGTACCAGCATGGAGGGTCTGTACTTTGCCGCTATGCTTAAGACAAATCCAGAAAAGCTTAAGGTTTACAAACGTCGTCCGGATTATTTGCTACCACTCACACTGCAGATTCGCTGTGATGCAGGTTTGCGGCGTCAGTTGGGGCAGTCGCTGATGCAGCTGTACTTGCAGGGTGAGGATCCTTGCATCAACAACTACATGCGCCTGGTAGAGGTGAGCAAGCCACTTCAACTTAAGCCATACACCCACTTAAACTACTCTGTCTTTTAGCTATTCTCCAACAATATGTTGCATAGCCAGAATCGCGTGTTGCAAGCTCGCGTGGCTTATAGCCAGACGCCAACCTATGTCTATCGTTTTGATTTTGATTCACACGATTTCAATTTCTATCGCATACGTTACCAAGGTCCTAACAGCCGAGGAGTAGGCCATGTAGATGAGCTGGGCTATATTTTTGTAATACCCGCCACTTTTAAGCTGGATAAATCCCGTCCGGAGTACACCATTATATGCCGCATGGTGGCAATGTTTTATGAGTTTGCTTCAAGATCTGATCCAAACGCTCCACTTATACAGCCTTTGGTGCAATGGGAGCCGGTGACACGCTTTGGACCACGAATGTGTCTGGATATTAACCACGAATTTAAGTTTATTGAACATCCGGGCAAGGAGCAGCTTAAGTTTTTAGACCATTTATTTGAGCAGGCTTCAGTGTCCTTGCTATAATGCTAGCAATTGGGTGTTAAACCTGAGTGATGTGAACTGTTTGGGTTAGTTGAACCCATTTTTTTATAGTCTTTGATAAGGGTTTTAAGTGTATTATTATGAACAATTGATTGTTTGTTGGACTTCATAAAAGTATATTATTTGCCTGAATGGACTTAACCAACCTAAAATGATTGATGATTTTCTTGACATTACTAAATCTATCGCCTTTGACAAACGAATGCACAGGACTAGGAGTGGCGGGACCGCCGACTCACACTCCGAATCTATGGGCGTCCATACTAGGGTATTTCAGGCTGAGGTCTGCGTCATAGGTCGATGCGCACCTGAGCAAGCTGGGCATCACCAGCTCGGGGACCTGCAGTTTCTGTGAACTTGAGGAGGAATCCTCCCAGCACATTATAGCTGAGTGTGATGAGCAGGCGAGACGATGGTTGACGCTCATAGGGGGACCCAGGATTCGCTGACCGATATGACCCGGGTGGACCCATCCTATATAATTAAGTTTATAACAGAAATAGAACTGAGAGAGAGAGGGGCACAATAGATCTTACAGGTCACAGTGCTTTATTTCGCAATAACAATATTATTTATTATTACTAAAAGATACAAGATCCATGAAGTAAAAAGATAAGTGCAATCCAGAAATAGATTGGATCTATTATGATCTTCTGTACTTTAGCTTTATAGATTAGTAGGAGTGTTACCCAGGGATAATTTGTTGTTTACAAACTTATGTGTACTCGCAGATTTCCACGTTGGGACATTTTAAATAATTTTTTGTATCTTACAAATTTTATTAAGTAAACATCCCCTGCTTTTGTTCATATGCAATGATGAACTATAAATTTTTCATCTTCAAAATTGTCTTATCCTAATGATCTATTGATCGTTCCGTCAACAAAAATGGTTCACAGCAACAACATCGCTGTTGACAGTTTTTTGTTTCGTTTAGTTTTTATTGTGTAGAGTTGTTTCTTTATGTGTTAATGCCATCCAAAGATCAAGTACACAATACATTTAACTATTTGGGAAAGCTTTTTTTTTATATGATAAGATTACAACTTTCTTCTTATAGTTTAACAAACTGCTAGAGGAAAAACGTTGCTGTCTAGGCTTTAACCTGATAAAACACTCGGAACTTTAAAAGAGATTCAGTAAAAAACTTAAAGAAAGCTCGAAGTTGATTTGCTCATATGCCGCTCTTTCTCACTTAAAAAATATTCAATGCAGAAGCTTTTATTACCAGAACTGCAAGCGGTTTTTAAAGCACTCGTTGTTCAGATTGATGTTTAGTTTGTAAACAGCGCTCGCCGAGAACGCATCATATATTACAGCAGCAGAGATTCCATATTCAAACTTGACCATTTCAGCATGGAAACTTGTGAGATAACTCTTCCAGTGGGCCAAATCAGAGGCATCAAGCGGCGTAGCATCTACGATGATGACTATTTTAGTTTCGAGCGTTTGCCTTATGCAAAACCACCTATAGGGAAGCTGCGCTTCAAGGCGCCACAGCCTGCCCAGGGCTGGAAGGGTGTTTTAGACTGCACACAGTCCTCACCAAAACCAGTGCAAAGGGGCTTACTGACTGGCGTCATCGAGGGCACTGAGAATTGTTTATTCTTGAACGTTTATGCTAAACAAGTAAGCAAGAATTACCATGTTATATTTTAAGTCATTAGGAAGTGATTTGTATAGTATATGCTAATCAGTGCACTTTCTTGTATGCAGCTAAAAACCGCAAAGCCACTGCCGGTGCTGTTCTACATTTTTGGCGGTGCATTCTCTATAGGCGAAGCTACTCGCGCACTTTACAGTCCGGATTATTTTATGGCCAAAGATATCGTACTAGTGACTTGCAATTATCGAGTGGATTGTTTGGGTATGTTTAAAACTATAAGCCAAATCGAAAGTTGAGGTAAAACCCCTTATTATAGGCTTTCTCAGTCTGCAAGATCCCGAACTGGAGGTGCCTGGCAATGCTGGGCTCAAAGATCAAGTGCTAGCTTTGAAGTGGGTGAAGCAGCATATTGCACACTTTAATGGCGATCCCAATAATATAACAGTCTGTGGAGAAAGCGCCGGTGGCTGTTCCGCACACTATATGATGTGCACGGAACAAACTCGGGGACTATTTCACAAAGCCATTATTATGTCCGGCACTTTACATAACTACTGGTCCAACACACCACCAGCAGACTTTGCTTATCGTTTGGCCCAACTGTACGGTTATCAGGGCGAAAATATCGATAAGCAGGTGCTCGATCATTTGCGTGGATTGGAACCCGAACAGCTGGTCAATCATCCAAATTTGGCAACAAACGCTGAAAGACGTAATGGCTTGCTTTATGCCTTTGGACCCACCGTGGAATCGTATGTTGGAGAGGATTGTGTGGTACCCAAGTCACAGCTAGAAATGGTGCGCAGTGCTTGGAGCAATACATTGCCTGTCATGCTGGGTGGCACCTCATTCGAGGGTCTGTTTATGTATCCGGCGCTGAATGCCAATCGAGTAGCTATGGATAGGCTTATGGATGATCCCTTGCGTTTGGTACCTCAGGATGTGCGTATGCAGAATACGGATGCGGACAATCTAGCCATGAGTAAGCGTCTAATCAAGCTGTATTTCGGTGAGGAGCAGCCAAGCTCGGCCATGTTACATAACTTTATGGACGTAAGTAGTAAAATACGATTTCCATAACAATGCATATTGCAGATTAAGTTTTTGTTTGACGTTTATGACATATTGAAGAGTGCGTCACGCATCTAAAAGTTTAGTATTCATCGATATCGGTAGATCCGTCTGTTTCTTTGTGAAAATGTCTGTAGTGAAACTTGGGACACTTTTATTTGGAGCCATTAGGCCTCCATGATTATGTTTTTTATGTTTATGTTTTGGACAAAGATATAGGAAGCGGAACAAAAGGACCAACATTGGCATATTAATAGAACTCCAATTCTTAATGTGGAGAAATTACCTTAGCCAAATAATAATTTAGGCTTCAAGATTTGACCTGCTGAGGTGGTATTCTCTAACCCGCTCACACACCTAAATATCAGTTTTATTAAATTAAAAGATAACACGCATTTACAACGAATTTCTGTTCATAGGATTGGAGCAAGTTTGTATATTATCTTAATATATAAAAACGTTCCTGCAGGGTAAGAGTAAGCGCTAATAAAACTCAAGAACCATTGAACCAAATGATTTCATATTTGGACTTCGTTCATTTGATCTGCAGGATGGTTTCTTTTCAGTTTGTGTCCGGTAGGTGGACACGATCAGCAATATTCTTAAGTGACATAATAAATTCATATTATTTATACTTATATAAAAAGCTGGCATTTTAGTGTGATTACAATTCACAACTTTGATTAGGAAAACATTTCACTCTGAAAACGGACTAGCAGACCAGAAGAGGAAACATTGATAAAGATACTCGAGCAAAACGAAGTTTGTTGGCCAGCTAGTTAATAATAAATTTCTTATAAAATGCATAAAACTTTTTTATCAAACTGTCGGGCAGCGTCCCGACTGTCTGCATAAAATTTTAAAAATTTAAATATATTTATAATAATTTTTGCAATAATTTAACTCAGATCCTCACCTAGCTTAATATTTTTAAAGCTTTCATTTTTATCCTTTCACTTAGTTTTATTGAATAGGGTTTCATCGCAGTTAGTTTAGTATTAGAAACAAAAACTAATGATTTAAGTTATTTTTGGCAAATTTCTTCTCCTTTGCAGTTCTACTCCTACAAGCTCTTCTGGCATGGAATCTATCGCACTCTGCATGCACGATTAGAATATGCTACTGCACCCACCTACTTATATCGCTTTGATTTTGATTCACCCAATTTTAATTTCTACCGCAAAAAGTTCTGTGGTGAAGACATTAAAACTGGCGTAGCTCATGCCGATGATCTGTGCTATTTGTTCCTCAATGATCAGGCCTGGAAGCTGGATAAATCTTCTCGGGAATATAAGACCATACAGCGTATGGTTGGCGTATGGACTGCTTTTACTACTACTTCCAACCCAAATTGTGCTGAAATAGCGCCCATTAACTGGAAACCCTCACATAAGGATGAACCCCAGCGTTTGCTTAACATAAGTGATGAGTTGAGCATTATAGCGTTGCCTGAGCATGAAAAGTTACAAGTTTGGAATAGTCTATATAAGAAAGAAGATTTGTATTAGATTACACAGCTGTTAACTGATTTTTAAACTAAAACTGTAATAGATAAATATTTTGAATATTAAAATGTTCTAAACAGACAGCAAGAAATTTATATTGAATTTATTACAGCGTATAGCCTAGGATACGTTTCTCGCAATTCGAAGGAATATATGATGTAAGTTATCATGACTGTCGTCACATAGAGTTCGTTGTTCTATCGAATGCGGTAGTCGTTGCGAACGCGTAAATGGCCAAAGATCTTACGGAGTACTTCCCGCTCAAAAATTCCAAAACCATCATCAGCATCAGACTACTTTGCAACCCATGTTTCAGTGCCATAAAGCCAAACGGGAAGGATGAGTGTCTTGTAGAGTGTTAATTTTGTCTAAGGAGATTCGTTTCTACTACTAATTGCCTAATGGGACCACCTTAATCTCCATGCTGATATCGTTCTTCTTTGGGACGATGGTGCCATCGTAAATGAACTCCTTGTCAAAATCAATATGAGAGTCTAACCGCCTTGCTTCTGTACTCAAAGGATACATATACTTTTTCTAGCTCCCATTTACAACTATACTTACCTTGACAGATTCTTCTGGCTTGGAGGTGACAATGTCATCTACGATTGAGGACGTCGGGAGTTAACTCCAGTGAGAAGTGTTCCCTCCTGCACCCCGTGCATCTACTACCAGATTTCCCTCTGCATCTCAGGAAGAGCGGTACTAAATCCTTGAGCCAGACGCTTGAATTATTGGAAAACACTCTAAACGTCATTCCTGCTCCAGCACATCTCGATATCCTCTTGCTCGCGATTTTTGTGCTTACGTTTTTTACGATAGTTTTCTCACACAGATAGCTTAGCAGCCATCTGCAGGGTCTTTGGGACTTAAGTTTTTAATGTAACGTGTCACTTGAATACATTGGGATAAAGCTAGCGTAAATAAATATAAACTCCCATATCTCTTACGTCATATCTTTAAAGAGCAACTTATTGAAGTAAGCCAATTTAATTTTGTCAAATGTTCAAAATTATAATTGATATGTTTGTACTTGCTCAGAAAAGTCGCTGCAAATATTTGCAATTAATCTGCAAGAAAATTTTGCAACTGGGTTACTGCAACACCCCAAGTGTTATCTGTTTACCCGCAGGCAAACCAGAAGTATGCGACGAGGAAACCAAAGTGGTGAAGCTTTCCGTGGGCCATGTTAAAGGCAGAAAACAGAGGGGACTTTATGGACACGAGTTTTATAGCTTCGAGGGCATACCCTTTGGCAAGCCGCCCATTAAAGAGCTACGCTTTAAGGCGCCAAAGCAGTCCGAGCCATGGCTGGGAGAGATTTTGGACTGCCGGAAGGAGGCAGATCCGCCAATGCAAGTGAACAGACGCACAGGTGCACCATTGGGCAGTGAAGACTGCTTGTATTTGAATGTGTACACCAAGCATGTAAGTACAGGAAATTAAATAACTATGAGTCTTTATGGCTATTGAGGAATAGTTTGACCACAGTAAAGGACCGTTGCCAGTTATGGTCTACATATATGGAGGTGCATTTCGCACTGGCGGCGCTTTACGTGCGAAATATGGTCCGGATTATTTGCTGCGTGAGGACGTGGTCATGGTGATCTTCAATTATCGTTTGGACGCTTTGGGTTTCCTTAGCTTGCACAATCCCGAACTGGCAGTGCCCGGCAATGCGGGTTTGCAGGATCAGCTGCTGGCTCTACGCTGGGTGCAACAGCATATCTTTAACTTTAATGGCGATGCCGCCAATGTGACGCTTTTTGGACAGAGTGCTGGCGCTGCCTCGGTGCATTTTCTGATGTGTGTGCCGCAAGCCAAAGGTCTCTTTCATAAGGCCATTATGATGTCCGGCTGCATGCTGAATCCTTGGGCACAATACCCCGATGCGCAGGCGCAATTCTGTCGTCTTGCCTTAAATACAGGTTTTGAGGGTAGCCTGAACGAGTCAGACATGTTTAAGTATCTTATGCAGCTGGAACCCCAATGTCTGGTTCAGCACAAGCTACCTGATGTCAAGGACTATTGTTTTGGTCATTTGCAGCCATTTGTACCCTGCATAGAGCCATATGAAAACTCAAAAAGCTTGTTGCGGGGTTCTTATGTGCAAATGATGCGAGAGGCCTGGTCAGGTCAGGTGCCACTACTTCTGGGCGGCACCTCCTTTGAGGGACTTATAATGTATCCATATTGCAAGATGTCTAATGGTTTTTTAATGGATCTTTTTAAAGATCAAGCAGCGCTGGTGCTACCCTATGAGTTGTATAGTGAAATGTCCGCGGAGCAGCGTGATTGTCTGGCTTCAAAAATAGTGCGTTTTCACTATGGACCTCGTAACATTAACAAGAACAATGTTTCCCAACTTTTAGATGTGAGTAGATGTAGATAGTTGCTACTACTATGAAGAGTGGGTCTGGCATAGTCTTATTCCATTTGCAGCTGTTTAGCTACAAATTTTTCTGGCATGGATTGCACCGCGTAGCGCGCTCCCGGCTTGCCCATGCTGAGGCGGACACATATCTCTATCGGTTTGATTTCGATTCACCCACTTTCAATTTTATGCGCATTGCATTGTGCGGCGACGATATCAAGCGTGGCGTTTCCCATGCCGATGACATGGGTTACGTCTTTCATAAGCAGGGTGTCAAGAAGTTATCCCGAAAGACGGCAGAATTCTCCACCATTCAACGCATGGTAAGCATTTTGACCACATTCGCGCGCACTGGTAATCCCAATTGTGAGGCAACGGCTCCAGAAGAGTGGACGCCTGTTACAGAAAAGCAACCATATAAGGCCTTAAATATTGGTTGCAATGTAGAGTTCTTAACACAGCTTGAGAAAGAGGGTCTTGAAGTGTGGAATAGTCTATATGAGAAGGATTTGCATTGATTTAATAGGAGCACTTTTTTTATTAAATTATTAAAAATAAATATGTATGATTAAATATTGAAAATATAATAAATGACATTTAAGTATTCGAGTCTTTATTGGGAAAATGTGAGCAAAGAATATTTGTTCGATGTTTTTTCTTAGCTAATGAAGACCGTGACTTGATCTTTCGCAATAATTGATCTGATAAGATTCGGTAGTTTACATGGATTCTGCAGAATTAAAAATGGTCATGTATACATATACGTACCCTACTCTGTCGTACTACATACTAAATAACAAAATGAATGGAGCCATGTCTTTTTGTCCCATTCGTGATTTTTTCATTACTTTATCTAGTAGGGGTCGGTAATTAAATGTTGCGGTTCCTGTTCGCAAGGTAATTATAACATCCCGTAGTGACCCTGTACATGGATTCCGCGCTAGTTATAATGGACTAGTACAGGGCATGGTTTTATATGGCGTATTTTTTAATTTTCTCTACCAACTTGGTATTAGCATTATACTTCGCTACAAGCAAGCGGATAATTAAAATTTTTCCCGCAATAATATCGTACGTTTGGTAAATGGAATTTTTGCTCATGCACTGACTACATGTAGCATCTTCTAATTTTTAAGGTTTATGCCCATCGTCCAGCAAATCCTCAAATGTTACGGGTTTTTTTTTTGAACACCTCCAAATTGAATTTAAGAGTAAAATGTTCACCTAAACATTTGTAAGTTGTAAAAAAAATTTGTAAAATGTCAAACACTAGCCTACTATTTTATTAATTTTCGAAAATTTGAAAATCTGAGAATGGAAATTATGAAAAGCAACATCGCACACAACGAAACAACTAGGCACACCGACAGCACACATTTACACAGAGCTCGATCGGTGTGAGATGCGTCCAGTAAATAAGCCTTAGGCGAAGCGCTTAGGGAGACGACCCGACAAGCGCATTCGACCGAACGCTTAGATTATTATTACATATTATTTTTGGGCTAGTGTTTAGCAGTTATTTTAAAACTAAGTAGATATATATTTATGTATATATGTATACATAATCAGGCCTGTTCTAGTTACCAATTTCAAATGTCGTATGAAAAGTAAATGGCAAATTAGACCTTGATAAGAAGATTGTTTGTCAGCTAAATATATTTTATATAAATGCAATGCAGTATTAATTGACAAAGCATGTATTCATTTTCATTAATTACACAATTTTTATAAAAATTGCCTGCTTGGGCAAGAAAAACAATTGAGTTCGGAAAATAGCGAAGGTGCATTTTAGGTATACATAAGTAAACATAAGTTATGTTCGAAAAGTTAGCTGTTGACGGACTGCGATAATGTAATTGCGAAAAATGTTTTGTGCTTAAAAGCCGTTTACATATAATATAATAATGTATAAAAATATATTGCTGCTATGAAATAAGTAGTTTTGAGTCCTATGAATCTTTAAAAATAGTGAATAACAATTATTTTCATGGTAAAGTGGCAGCACAAATATCGATAAATATGGTCTTTTGTGGCGATAACCATTCTTCTTCTTACGGTTGCCGTTGTTTTTGTGATCGAGAGAGCGTGAGAGAAATATGCTTTATTAACATACTCGCATGTATGTATAAAAAATAACCGTCTTTATTATATTTAGTCCCTTTGCCCATCCCAACCTGTATTATATTTTCAACCTCATGTGTGATTTATTCCATTTTTCAACCACTTTATCGTGAATTTTCATAATTTTTTGTAATTTTTGTCTCTTTGCTGCCAGAATTTTAGTCGCGTCAGAATGCTCCTCATCATAGTCATACAATGGTCGACTATTATACCAGGGTCAATGGCTCAATATAAGGAACTTTGACAGAAAACACCTTATGTTCTAAAAAACAATTAAGATCTCTTGCAGAAGGTGTTTGTCCCGAAATATCCATCAGCACACAGATATAAAAATTTGCATAGAATATTGATATTTTTTGGAAAAATATTTTACAGGTTATATCAATGCGGGCATTGTCTTGTCCCTATTGCACCTTTGATAGGTGGATTTTTTTTTTCTGGGCTTCCATAACACAGACTGTTGTTTCTTGGTCAGCTTCTACTTGTAAAAACAGCCTGTCACAACTTGTTACGATTTTATGAAAGCGAACAGTACGCGATCCTCCTTTTGGATCCCATTTCATTTTTCAGCAGATCGCTAAGCAGAATAAGTGTTACAGTGCATTTAAGTGCAGCTCGTCAGCAAGCATTTCTTGCTTCAACCGAAAATCTACTTGTACTTAACTCTTAACAAGGGCCACATTTGACTTGCCGGTTGAAGATGCTGGTCGTTTTAAAAGATAGTCCACTCCAAGAGGCAGTTGGAGTTTGTGTGGCAAATTTTATTGACTTCAGCTACAGCCGAAGCCGTAAATAATGCAAAAATGTTTCTTATTTTACTGCTTTGGTGTGAGAGTTTCTTGTGATCTTTCGTTATGACTTTTAAGAAAATGGTGAAAACTGTGATTTCACGCTCGCAAATTTCTTAACGGATACATTTTTTTGCACTTTTTAAACATTTCAGTATCAGTTGTTTGTTTGCTCAGTTAAGGCTTCTGGCACTACAGATTTTGCCACCACTGTGTTAGTTGCGCTCTTTTGTAGCAGAGCGATTAAAGCTTTGGCTAATTAATGCAAGCTTTTGATAACGCCCAATAAAGCTCAAAGCTCGGCAGCGTAAACAACAAGTTTCGCTTATGTTTGCGTTAGCATTTGTTTACATTCATGCCGGTGATCAAGAGCTTAACCCATGTTCCTCCTGCGGGTCTAGAAACACCCTTTGGTCAGCACTCACATCAAATATTTGTCAGATGCTTTCCTTTGTTTGACATATGCTTAAACTTGCCCTTAAACTTGTGTACAAAATATTTCGTGTGCAGCGTCCGAGTGACGGCAAGTAGTGGAAACTGTAGATTAGTATGCAGCCGCCTTGTCATGCCGGTCTTAAGACGCCCCCACTAGAAGTGCTCGCATCCGTACCCGAACCCCCTTACATAATCATAGCATGCCGTAGTAGTGTATTCAGTTCCAGTTTATCTGCGCGTCGTTGTTCGCTTCAACGCGCACTTGAAATAACATTTTTTATATACTGTATTCTATTTTTCTTCTCTATTTTGTGTTTAATTTTTATTCTGATATTTGCGTAGAGTATATTTATATGAGCATGCTGTTGTTGTTGCTTTTGTTTTGTTGGCACTTGTTTTCGCCTGTTGCTGCTAACAGCAAACAAAAAGAATTCAATTCAATAATAAAAGTTTGAATTTGAGTTTCAGTTTAGCGCCGCTTGTCGCACGTTACAGTTCGTAGATCGCGAATCAATAAATAAATACATAAATACTGGTTAACTTTAACTTTAGTTTGAACAGTTTTATGCGTTTTATTAAATAATTTCATATTTTTTCGAACGTTTTAAAATGAACAAAAATCTGGGTTTTACGGAGCGCCTGCGTTGGCGTTTCAAGTAAGTTCTACAAGTTCTGGCCGATGACCTCAATGTGCAAAACTCTATTCGAATAATTGTTAAACTAATGAACAGAAAAATAATAATTGAAGAAGCTTATTAAGTTATGTGGTTAAAAAGCTATTGTCAATTGACGTGGGTGTCGGTTCTTCTTGATATTGTGTGCGATACGCATGACTAATCTAATTCAAAGTTTCAAAAATGTTTTGTGATCTAATCTGTCGTTTCGTTATGCGATATCTTTTTCATTTTTATTCATGCTATATACACTAAAAGTGATTTCATAAATATATGCAAGCTTATCTTGAGATGATTTCTTGCGGTTTGGTTGGAGGGCAAGCAACAGAGTGGAATTGTGTGGCGTATATGACTTAGTATTATATTGCATATATGTGCATTTTGCTACGGAGGTTCTGTGGTGCAAATACTAGTAACAGTTTTAATTATGTGTATATATAATAAATTCTTACAAGATAGGGCGAAGACAATCAAATTTTTGGCATTTTTACGTTATGTAGTAGACTTCTATACCGACAATATAGCTGATACCAAGATTCAATATATATTTATCAATTTTAATTCGATGAGAATGAACATTTACTGTGCCAAAATCCTTGATGAGCGAGCCCAGAAATAGCGAGGATCTCGTCGTAAACTTCGAACACTTTTTAGCGTGTGGAATTAGCTTTCCGACGTTCCCAATTACAGTTGACGGCGTGAGCCGCCGAGTACACTACAATTATTTGGAAATTTTGGACTCCACAATATAGGTTAGAAAACTTTGTATTGGTCATATTTTATAAACTAAATGTGCAAGATCATTTTTATCAGAAACTTCAAAGGGAAGTTTTCGATAAAAAATGGCTAATATATGGATTTATTCTCTATTATCTATGGGCGAACATGAATATCCAAGCCCTCTGCTAATCATGTTGGTAAAGGGAATTTGTATGAATCACAAATATCACAAATCTATATAAATATTCAACTTTTTGACTCATCACATAAGTGTCAACTATTGTCCGATAGTTCTTAAGTATTTACATATGTGATCATCACAAACTTATCTAACGTATTTTTCGTCTAAAAATGACAATTGTGGCAATGGTATTCGTCATAAAAATAGAAA
Source organism: Chymomyza caudatula (assembly GCA_035041775.1). NCBI lineage: Eukaryota > Metazoa > Arthropoda > Insecta > Diptera > Drosophilidae > Chymomyza > Chymomyza caudatula. The sequence goes on along the minus strand of JAWNKW010000189.1, from coordinate 3,884,522 downwards.
AGTTTACAAACCTTACATTTTCGACTAGTAGTGTTTAAGTTAAACTTCGAAAGTTTTATACGTAAGTTCGAATATTGTACAGCTTAGAATATTCACCAGATTGTTGGACATAAAAGTTTCGATCTATTTGTCTTTAGAAGGAGAAAGTATTGCGCTCCAAGCCATTTTTGATCTTATAGACCACTTCAGGATAGCAAACATTGTCAAATGCTTGATGGACATCAAGAAAAACTGCAGCATAATATTGCTTTTTTCAAATGCATTTAAAATCATTTTTACTACTCGGTGGCATTGTTCCATGGCCTTTTCGAAACCCAAAGTGGTGTTCGGATATGATATTAAGGTCGTTCAGAATGAGTAACATTCACTTTAAAAGTATTTTTTCAAAAAATTTAGCGAAAGTCACCAGCAGTCTTATGGGACGGTAGGACGAAATACAATGCTCAGGTGTTCCTTCAGTCAAAGTAAGCAGACCAGACAGAATTCAAATAGAGAGGAGCTGTTTTGCCTGTCTGTCTGTTATAATTTCTTAAAAGTTGCTAAACGGTGTGTCTTCCAATGCCACAAAAGGGCTATGGCTTCATTCTCGGGAATACTGGGAGTGTCTTCCGTTGTTCCATAGGGTCCACCTTTATTCGGGTTGGAGTTTATTCTGGTAATCGGCTTCTTGACTGTCCGAAAGATTCGCTATTATCCTAAATAGAGATGCTAGTATGAATGCTATTGATTCTGCCAGTTGAGTCCGCGGTCCCACGACTCATAGTCCCATGCCTTCTTTTATCAAAGACCGTTCCGTGTACCAAACAATGGCGTATCTTACAATAGGATGCATTTCCTCTAAGGTTATTCAAGCTCGTTTGTTATTTATGGTAGTACTTGAATTCTGTTTTAAATGGTATCATAATTATTTATGCAAATTTTCGCTGGCAGGGATAAATATCGAGGCTCAATATCGCATTTTAGATATAGGTTAATAGCTTGATGCCTTTCGGAGGTAAGTTTCTAATAGTTGTCCCAGCAATTTGGTAAGTCCAAAAGAAGAAGCACCTCTCCCGTTTCTGTGTCGATTTGCATATTTGACTTGAAAAATTTATGTAGGTACAATTACAGTGCTTTTTCTTGTGGTCCAAATAATTCTAAATGACTAACTAACTAATGAAAAGTCCGAACACCGGAAATAACGAGAGTGTGAGCCTTATTAATAATATATGTTTATAATTAGCTAATACTAGTTTATTGTACTTAGTTGAATTTGAAATAATTGTGAGTCAACAGCATCATAAATCATGCATCTTTCCGAAAACAGCATTAAGTTAAATTTCAATAGACGATACAGTTATATTTTTAGAGCTTAAACGTTTCATCATTTATTTTAATGTGATTATGTTATCAATATAGTATATTGATTATAAATTAAATAATCATAAGCAAGTGTATTTAAACGTTTTTGACTAATCATCGTTACGTTTTTACTAGTAGTAAGGCTTATCTAAATATGTATGTACTTGGTATGCTATTATTATATAAGCGTTCATATTGCTAAATAACTTTTTATAAAGAACCTTGCTCAACTTTTTGCAAACTTTTGCATTTACGATTTGACAGCAGAGAAAAATGCAACTACCTTTAAGTGAATAACCTCTTAACCTCATTGAAAAACACTAAATTGATGCGTTGAGGTGTAAGGGAGAAACCAAGTATATGGCACACGTGGGTTCGGGGGCATTGGTTCGGCAAAAGACCAATACTGTTTTGCTTGTTGAGCTACATATCTGGGGACGGAAAATTGTGTTCATCGATTCGACTGGGTTACATTTTTTCCATTTGTTAACGAAGAAACCTGCGACTTACAAGTTACCTTACACCAAAATTTACATACTCACACCACACCCTCACTACATACCCATATAGTATGTATAATCTTTCAATAATAAACGTATTATTTAAAAACACGCAAATGAAAATGAATTGTTGCGTTTTTCACAGTGTCTTTATTGCAGCGTTGGAAAATCCATTAATAACATATGTTAAGTTTTACGAATGAATATTAATCATAACAAAATGGAAAATGAATACTGCTGTGCACACCGAAGGCGAATTCATTTCGGTTACGTTCCGCATCTGTGACAATGCATATAATGTTTAGACTGAACCATAGTATAAGAATACAAGGTAAGAGCCGGCGCCCTCTGGGATGCAGTTTAAACGAAGCTTTGATATGTAATATTGCGATGCCCAAAGAGGATGAAAGTAATAGAGTGGAATCCAGGACCGTCCATCTGGAAGACAGTGTATGTGTTAAGCTGCTTGTGTAACTCTCTCTCTCTCTCTCACTCTCTATCTTAGAGCTAAACAAACTCACAAGTATTCACTGCCTTGAAAATGGACAAGGATTCTCCTCTATGACTCTCATGCTCTTTGGCTATGCCCTTAAATCTCATATGAAATAAGCAAATGCAACATAACAAACACTTACTGATATCAAACGATAAACAGCTGCACCCACAATTCGACTTTGGTATTCTATACAATTTAATCTTAAAGTATGCCAAGTGCATTTAAATTCAATTACAAGCAAGTGATTTCTAAACGAGGAAATTCATGTGGCATATATGGATATATCTACCATACATACACATATATACATATACATATGTACATATACAGTAAACGAACTTCATTGAATGCAGCCTCTAATCAGTTAATTGTTTTAACTTTGTGTATTTAGTATAATTGCATTATAGACCTTGGCATTCGAATGGTTTATGCAATTTCTATAAAATTCTTTTTTATTACATTAAATTAAAGAGGTTTTTCGCCATTTAAGTGAATTCGTTTAGCAAGAATATTTTCCCCAATTACTATTTTTATTGGTTTATTAATGTAGGTGGCATATAAAATGAACAATTAAAGTTTCATCGCTTTAAAAATGTAATGTGTGATTTTGGTATATAAACAGTCAATAAAACCAATAAGCAATAAAGTTTACAAGTTTGTAGATTAGTTTTTAATTGTTTTAAAAATATTTTTTTAATATACATATCTCTAATTAAATAAGAGCTCAAAAATATTGCCTTGAACTAGCCAAAAACAGCAATTGTCGCACAACTTCCAGTGGGAGAAGGGTACGGCTACCTTTAGAGACTAGACTAGTAACGCATTCTGCCTCATTATCGCTGATCTGTAATTTATTTAAATCATATGAATCAGAAATTGCTGTTTTGGGATGTCGTGCTTTTTATCGCTACTACAAATCACAATTATTCAGCAATTTTTAAAAAAAAAAAATGTTATACAAACAGTCGAGAAGGTGCCCAAAAGTTGGAGATCATGTACCCTTTCGTATCCATAGATAGTAAATGCAGCATGCGATAAAATGGCAAAGGAAGTATCTACTTTTATGTCTCTATTAAAAAGTCCCATCTGACTGTATGCATTTTGCTATTGAGTAGTTTGCCAATTGGGAACTTGTCTATTATGGGTCACATTTTTACATTTTTTAAAACAATGTATCGCGGGGTGTGGCAGTAATGAAGGTAACTCAGGGAACTTCCATTGACAAAAGATCAAAACGTTTTTGACGATTAGGCTCACACGGCGACTCATATTTGACGACTTTCGTTAATACCAAAGGTAGTTGGTGTGCTCACTACCTGGTCCTTCCAGCGGAGGCACGGTCTGCCGCTGGATGTTAGTTCGCTTGACTATGTCAATGTCATCGTAGAGGTCAAAGAGATCGTCGTTCCATTGAAGGCAGAAGTCGTTGCCAGCGCGTATAGAGCCAAAGATCTTACGGAGTACTTTCCTCCTAAATACTCCAAGGGTTCTGCGCCATAAAGCAAAACGGGATGGATGAGCGTCATAAAGATTGTTAGTTTCGTCTGGTGGGAGGGTTCTCTACTACTCAACAGTCTTCTCAGCTTGATATCCATGCTTACATCATTTTTCATAGAGACGGTGGTGCTAAAGTAGACGAAATCCGTGACAACATCAAAAGTAAAGTTTTCAAAATCCGAGAGTCCAATCGAAGTTGCAGATCTGGCAGGAAAGGGCATCGCTAACGTCGTCTAAACACTCGCTTGGTATCAATAGACTCGGCGAAGCTCTTTCTTACCTTGTTGCAGCTGCGTATGTTGCTCAACGTTATTTTGCAGCACCAACTTTGCAGGTATACCAAACTCAGACAGAGCGACATACACGCGATCCCTCAACGGGCTATCAAATGCTGCTTTATAATCGACAAAAATTTGGTGGTTGTCGATATGGTATTCGTGCGTCTTTTCCAAGACCTGGTCAATGGTGGACTTACCACGATTACCACGACACTGATAAAGTGACTTTATATAACTATATTTACATACTATGTTGGAATTTCAGTGCTGTTTATTGGCGGTTGTGTGAACATTTTTCACTAAAACTTTTGATGTATTAATACGATTTTGATAATGTCTATAATACAGATGCAATTAAGCACCCTTTTCGGGCTTATAGTTTCAGCGGTGTGGAAGTAAGGTTTTTGGAACACGGGGCAGATATGAAACCAACACGAAAACTTTCAACTTGCCCGGGATTACGAGCATCTTTTGGTCAAATTTTATGTTTCTAGCTCTTATTGTATCGCAGATCTAGCGACTCATTCAATTGGGCAGACGGACATATGGGCATGGTCCAATCACTACCCGAGGCAATGCTAAGGATTTTTGCCCATGAAACTGGTGGTCTGCCACGCTTCCTTCTGCCTGTTACATACCTTGCAAAACTCTATAATACCCTTTTCCATATGTGTACAAAATTTAATGAGTATAATCCATTTGAAATGTCTGCCAGTAAGTCTGTCTCTTATTAAAGGGCACTCCGTAGTCAATGGCTTCTGATTGTATCGTTAGCTACTTATAAATAGACATGACTTTGTGTAATGAGTCCATTAACCAAGATTTTAACACTTTATGTACTTAAGCCAGCGATAAGCGCCTTCAGTTTCGCCATTCTCTTACGATTTCATAGACTCAGGCAGTACGTCAGCCAGACAGTCCGACTGCTTGTCAAACTTACGCTGATAACTCCCGAGATGACAAAGTTCAACATAGCAGAAGACAGTGGCGTACATTAAGAGGGAAAAACTTACTTTTATGCCTATAACTTCAGTATTCTTTTTTCCAATTTTCTTAAATTTCGTATTATAGATCAAAAACATGTTTATAAATGTCTGTGGAAATTTTCAGATCGATATATTGCGGGTTGTGGCAGTAATTAAGGTAAATAGATTGTGGGATTAGGGAACACAGTTTGAACGATTCGGGTCATACGAGCTCCACGTCAAATTTTTTAACTCATCCGGGATGATCATTTTCCCCCGATTCTTTTCATATTTTCAAGATAAAGAAGAAGAAAAGCAAGTAAGGATCATGAAAAAATGCAGAAACGATGTTCTTGTGCTTTTTTATTTTAAGTATTGGCTGGATATACCGTACGAGGAATACCAAGTATTAAATTTACATTAAACACAATTGGCCAAATGTATTGTGACCCGTGTTTAGTAGAACCAGGGCTCGCAGATCTTTTCTCTTCTGACGAAGAAATATCTGGAGGCCTTTGGATTGGCTTCTATCACAAAGTGTTTTGTTATGCGGTAGATTTCCAGCGTTCCTTACAGATTTTGTTTGTGTGGATTGCTATCCATTCAACCAATTCTGCCGCGCTGACAGCTCTATTGGCTATGACGCCGATCATTTTTTTGCCAGCTTATCTACCAGGTCATTGTTAAGTCTGAATTTACATTCTCTGACGTTTTGCGAGGATTTTCCAGGCAGCTAAGCGTAGCCTGACTGTTACCCCAATCTGCTTTTTTTTATGGATCCAGCTTGCGCCATTTTCTGTGTTAAAATCTGCTTGCGCAGATTTCCGTCTGAAAAACCGACGGAAAATTACCTATCGCGCATGAATAACTTGAATTTTCATCATTCACCAGTCCCGTCTTTCGTTTTGTAGCCGTCTGTGTAGAAGACATTGGGTGTTCTCCCTTAGTACGTGCTCTAGGGATACTTCGCTTACTACCATAACACCAGGTAGAGATCCGTTCGTCAAGCGTTTTTACATACAGTGGCTTCGCTTTCTCGGTCATGTTGTGTGTATGGACGACGAAGCTACTGGGACAAAATTATCAAATACCGCTGTTCAAGAAAAGCAAGAAAGGATTATACTTTTCAGGCTGTCAGTTCTTAGCTTAAATAGCTTAAAAAGCATGCCAAGATCAGAAACAATTAAAATACGCAGATGAATCGACCAGCAAAGAAAGTTTTGAGAGGTTTGATACGATGGAAAGTCATACACTTGCATTTTGAATGATCTGGATTCCTACAGATGTAGTTTTGAATCACAGTATTAGAGAAGACAAAAAGAAACCCAACATAAACTAGTAGCCGGTAAATTCTAAAGGAAATGCTTCGAAAAAAAAATATAGCTTTTTGAAACCATTTTTATGCAAAGGCACAATTAAAGAATCATTCGAAGTGGTGAGAACAAGAGCATATCAGACATAGACAATAAAGCTTAGATAAGGATTTAGTAAACACGAGGCAGGACACAACTAGGAATAACATGGTAACGAGGAGGGTTTGGGGGGAGAGAAAAGGTTTTGGAAAAGATAAATTTCAAGAATACTAGGAAGATAAATAAAATGAGAGTAGGTAATAACGAAGGGATACCCAAAAGTAGAATTTTGGGAATGTGTTGATCAGGTCGATATAACCAATATAGAGTAAGCAAAATGAATCGGCTATGCCTTGACCAAGATAGCTTATATCAGAAATAGAGAACGAGGATGTACTTTTAGAGTTAAAAAAGGAATAGAAACGTTACGACTCGCTACGCAAATTCGACCTACAGTTGGAAAGATAGTTGCCGTAAAAAGGAAACTGAATACCTAGGAAACATATGTTTTTTTTTTTACCCTGACAGATTATTATCTTAGAAATGTACTTCATTTTAGACTGTGTGTGTCTTCATTCATTGTGAAAAGTTGCTTAGACCTCTAATACTACCCGAAACGCGGGTTCGGTTTGATCCGCTAAAGCAATGCCTATTTAGTGTTACACACGAGTGAATCAGATGCATATTAAATGAACGCTGGAAGGGCGCTAGAAAATTAGCTTACACAAAGCCGATGACTTGCCTCCAAACTCTAATAGACGCATTGCATGCAGTGACAGTCAGTTTGGCTTTGAAAATTAATTGAAATAATTAACATAACCCAGACAATAGATGCTAACAATAAATGTAATATGTAGGGCGCATTGAATTACAAATTCTCATGTTAATCGTGTTTTGCATTACAGAGGCATCGAGCACAAAATCCAACAATATCGTTTGTCCACCAATGAGACTGTCATTGCGGATACTGAATATGGTAAAGTGCGTGGTGTGAAGCGCTTTTCGATCTACGATGTGCCCTACATTAGCTTTGAGGGCATACCCTATGCGCAGCCGCCTGTAGGAGAGCTGCGTTTCAAGGCCCCACAGCGTCCCACGCCCTGGGAGGGTGTGCGTGATTGCACCCAGCCCAAGGATAAGGCTGTGCAAGTGCAGTTTGTATTTGATAAAGTGGAGGGCTCCGAGGATTGTTTGTACCTAAATGTCTATACCAACAATGTAAGTGGAAACAAGATATGTACTTCTAATAAAACCTAGCTCCAATATCCAACAAATTTCTTTGGCAGTTAAGTCCTAACAAGGCGCGTCCCGTCATGGTTTTTATACATGGTGGTGGATTTGTGATAGGCGAGGCAAATCGTGAGTGGTATGGACCTGACTATTTCATGAAGGAGGATGTTGTTCTGATTAACATACAATATCGTTTGGGCGCCTTGGGTAAGTTGATTCTGTTGAAAGCTATACTAGGTACTAGCAGCAGGTCTTAACGCAAGCGGTGTTTGATTGCGGATTCTTCTTCGGGAACTTCAAACGCTTATGCGTTTTTGTTACATTTCACTTAAAAAATGAGATATTATTGAAATCCAAAATGCACATTTTATAGGTAATTGTGCCTTTAAGAGCCATTACCCAAGACGGGAGTGTTTGTAGCCGCTGAGCCAACAACGGTAATTGGTGAAGAAGTTGACTCCCCATGCTTAGTCAGCCGGATTATGTTTGTAGTTTCTCGCCGCACTACGAGAAATTTCGTCCTTCTATCTCTAAGTAGATGCATTAGTAACTTTGCCCTTCATGACCCTTTTCGTATTCTATGCACATCTTATAATGACCTTCACCACCTTATCTCTTTTAATCTTTCTCTATATACTCTAAAGCTTACTATCCTGGAGTATCTTAGATTTAATGAGGGCCTCTGATCAAGTTCGGCTGTGAGCCGGGGCATAGCTGGCCATCCGGCAAATACAATTCCCCCAGCTTTTTTTTTAAAGTATATTCTCATTTGCTGTTATCCTTAAGCTTCCTTTTGTGAATTTTTGTGATAGCATTATTTTTGTCAGTTTTTAATAAAAATACTATACTATATAAAATAATAAAAATAAATACTATACTATACTAACTGTGGTTAACAGTTGATTTATAGACGACAGAACTCCTTCTTTTTGCCTAATTCCTTTTTTGTTATTAAATTGCAAGAAGTTAATTTAATTTTTCTATTTTATTTATATTGCTTTGTAACTTACTGTATTAAGAAATAAAATGCAGAGTTTTGAGTCGCAATCGTCGATTACTTTATGACACCATGTTTGAGTTATTCAACCAAAATATACTTTATATTTTCTCAGTGTACTTACTAAAATGTTCTACTTTGTTGCAGGTTTCCTCAGTCTCAAGTCACCCACTCTCAATGTGCCAGGCAATGCTGGCCTTAAGGATCAAGTTATGGCTTTAAAATGGATTAAAAACAACTGTGCCAGCTTTGGTGGTGATCCGGATTGCATTACGGTTTTTGGTGAAAGCGCTGGTGCCGCTTCGACGCACTATATGATGTTAACCGATCAAACTCAGGGTCTATTCCATCGTGGCATCCTGCAATCGGGCAGCGCCATGGGCTCCTGGGCCTTTAATGGAGACATAACAAGTCGTGCGCTTAGAATTGCCAAACTGGTCGGCTACAAGGGTGAAGACAATGACAAGGATGTACTGGATTTTTTGCTCAATGTCAAGGCCAAAGACTTGATACGCGTTGAGGAGAATGTTCTGACAGCAGAGGATCGTGCTAAAAAAAGTATGTTTGCCTTTGGGCCAGCTCTGGAGCCATACACAACGCCTGAGTGCGTGATAAACAAACATCCACGTGAAATGATGAAGCTTGCCTGGAGTAACACAATACCCATGTTGATAGGAAATACCTCTTATGAGGGTTTGCTGTGGGTGCCTGGTAAATACATAGATTCATTTTTTTTTAACGATTATAGCTATCATAATCCATTTGCTCGTATTTGCAGAGATCAAGCTGTTTCCACAGGCTCCTCAAAGATTGACTGACGCCACATGGCTGGTGCCGAATGAGCTATCTGATGTAGCGCTGAGCGAGGAGCAAATCAAAGCCTGGGGATCGAAAATAAGTAACATACATGTCACCGGCGAACGTCCAACTGCGGATAACTATATGGACGTTAGTATAAAAACTTGGGCACTTTAGAACCCCTCAGTAAATAACCTTTACTTTTTTACAGTTTTGTTCCATTTTCTATTTCGTTTTTCCGGCTTTGCGTGTCATACGCTCTCGACATGCTCATGCCGCTGGCGCTCCAGTCTACTTATATTGCTATGATTTCGACTCGGAGGAGCTTATATTTCCTTACCGGCTGATGCGTTTTGGACGTGGTGTTAAGGGAGTTAGCCATGCCGATGATTTGACTTATATGTTTACCAGTCTATTGGCCAGACGTTTGTCCAAAGAAAGCCGGGAGTATCGCAATATTGAACGAACTATTGGCATCTGGACGCAGTTTGCTGCAACTGGTAATCCTTACAGTGATAAAATTAATGGCATGGATACCATTTCTTGGGATCCAGTCAAAAAGAACGATGAAATTTTTAAGTGTTTAAAAATAAGCGATGATTTGAAGTTTATTGACTTACCCGATTGGTCTAAGGTAAAGGCCTGGGAAAGCATCTACAAAGATAACAAGGAATTGCTATTTTGAAGCCTCCTGCTCAAATTACGTATATTTTATGTTCACTTTATCATGTGTAGTAGGGACTTTCTTTCCGTATCTGATTTTCGACGACTTTCCAATGTATACGATATTTAGTGCTATATTTAAATTTTCTTGTTTATTTACGTTGCAAAAACAAAAAAAAAAAAAAAAAATGTTTTAGGATGAGAAATAAAAATGTAATTCCAATATAAGTAGTCAAATGTAAAACTAAGACAAATTTTCTATAAAAATTTAATGTTAAATTTTATGTGTATACATTTATCGGTTGATATAAACAAAAATATAGTAACTTTACACTAAAACTGTATAAAGGTTGTAAATAAGAAATGATGTGTACATATTTACTATGTATTTGAAAACATAATGGAATTATTTACTCATCAGACTTATAGGAAAAAAAGCAAGAAGGTCAACGAAGTTGCATATAAGATGTTTTATGATGCACCAAAAAATACTGATTAAAGAACTCATTAATTATGAATCTATTAATCACATTTTTTGAATTTCTGTAATACTTATATTTTTCAGTAAAAGGGAAATTTGTATATTAAATTGTAGTAGCTTTGAAACTACATATAAAAATTACTGCATCTTGTTTTGAAAAATTATATAAAGACTATGTAAAAATCGCTTCAATTTAAATTTTTGAAAACATTGTAATTAAACCTTTTTTACAGATATTGCACAGTATCTTGATCTGAGAGTAATTAACAGATTAATACTGGTCAACAATATTTTTTAGTTGCTTAGGAAGTACCAGTCACGTCTACTGATAAGGCCTTATTTCCCATATATGAATGCCCTATCCTTAGGTGGAAGTATGAAGTGGCTTGCATCTTAGCGGCAACCTGCTGCAATGGTTCAAGCTTATTCATCTTGGCTGTACAGGTGCCAACAGTTATGTCAATGTGCTATCTGACGGTGAGCTTTCGAGCCAAGATGGTAAGTGGGCTCAGTTTGTATGTGTTCTTGTTATAACTATTGATTGTAGCTGCCATCCTAACCTTAGAAGCGTAGCTTTCTTTTGAACTAGGAAAAAATTCGATGCCTCGATTATAATATTGCTAGTTTTTCATGTCTACTCACTACGGTACCGATGGCCCGGCACCCAAATCAGGCTCAGATATAGCTGCTGAGTCATCTCATGTAGGGATCTTCGGCAGTTTGTTACCGATATCGTTCTTTACTTTAGTGCCCTGCATGATATTAAGCTACTTGCAACCTGGCTATCTAGCTTAAATACATACTTTAAGAAGAAGGTACCGTTAGTAGGTCCTGGGAGATCAAGGGATCATTCTTCCGTAAATAAAATAAGAATGCTTATAGGTATAGTTCGTTTTGAGTGGGACGAAACAATCATTCAGATTGCGGAATAATCAAATATTGATTTTGTTCACCAGCTTTAGTCTCAATTTTCTCCCCGCAAGATTCTGAGCACTAGACGTGGGCCGCGTGCTACGAAAAGCGTTTTGGATAAAGAGTATAATAGCCGCTGTGGTGAATGCCAAGTTGCAAGATTCAAGGACGCATATAAGGTCTCTAACTTATATATGTATATACTACTTTCCAAAGCTCTAAGTAGGCTGTGTGTTCGCATTCATGTATATTCTAGATGAAATAAATTTTCGAACCATTCAATAACGTTAAATTACACCAAATATCTGGAAACAAGTAAATAATAAATTTTTTCAACTTTTTTGATTTACATAGTAAAATTTTTCAAATTGTTTTGCAAAAATGACCGCTGCACGTAGATTGAGACGCGAGCTCTCCGAAATTCTTGAAACAAAATCAAAAATATTACAAAACATTGAATCGCCTGATGAAAATCTACTGACATGGACGGCCTTGCTTGTGCCTGAGGAAGCTCCTTATAATAAGGGCGCTTTTCGCGTTGAACTCAGTTTTCCAGCACAATATCCCTTCATACCGCCGAAAGTGAGCTTCAAAACCAAAATCTATCATCCCAATATCGATGAAAAGGGTCAAGTGTGCCTGACTATTATCAGCTCTGATAACTGGAAGCCCACATCACGTGTCCAGGATGTCTTGCAAGCTCTGATTGCAATTTTGCAGAATCCAGAGCCGGATCATGCTATGCGTTCCGATGTGGGCGAACAGTTTTGTACGAATCATACGCAATTTATGAAAACTGCCGAGGAATTTACCAAAAAGCATGCTGAGAAGCGTCCCTCATAAGATGGAGTAGCACGTCGTTGAATAAGAATCTAAATTAATAGTGAAAGCTGCCTGCTCATACTCATCCTTTAAAGTGTTATCTAGAAGTGTACAGCTGATAGCTGGAACGATATATTTAAATATCAAATATATGCACATAACTGATAACATTCTCAAAAGCTTTATTAGCCTGATATGGGTGCCAGGACACCGAGGCGTTGAAGATAACTGTATTGATGATGAGCTTGCTAGACAGGGCACTACTGCTTCCCTTCTTGATGAAGAAGGCACAAGTATGCCTATGGCAAGTTAGTCAAAAATGGTTTAGTGCGACAAGCAGTCGTATCGCTAAACAAACTTAGCCCGAAATCAACATCATCATAAACGTACAGCGGTAGAAACGGTTGGACACCTCTTCTGTTCAGCTCTCTGTAGACGCACACTCAAGCAGCTGGACAGTTACTTTCTGAATAGTATCACAATGTCCGTATTATGGCTCAAGTGTGTCAGACAGTATGACAGCCGTCTTAACCTAACCTATTATCGAGAGGCGTGACCCTATGTGACAACTACTGCGGTATAAGTCTTCTTTCTATTGCATTTAAGGTCCCATTAAGCATATGCTGGGAAAGAGACTTGTGCCTTTTGTCGAAGCACTGATCAGAAAACGAAGGGGGTCCACTAGCAGAGAATCAAAACACATTTGTAAATTCATAAAAGTCCGTTCGTCGGTTAGAACCTAAGGAAGGTGTTCTACTGCTGATCATTATTACATAGTCGATTACATTTACAATTTGTACAGACAAGCACCATGAAGTAAAGGAGAGGGAGAGAGACATTCCAACAAGTAGCTTTATGTTTCTTGTCAACCTTTCGGTTCTTCTAGTCCGCTTTGCAAGGTAATGTGACTGGCTTCTTGGAAATATATCTTCTGGCATCTGAAACCGTTTCATCTCCTTGTATGACAGGCGAAGATGTGGTGATACTTTGTGTGCATATTGAATGCGGGCTTGGATTATATTCCATAAAATTAAGTGCAGCTAGTTTTTTGAGTACATTTTCCACTTCAGATCTTTTCACAGATATCCGCATGTCAATATTTACCATGGAATCTGAAGTGGTACTATGGTTACAAAACCCTTTTTGGGGTTTCGTGGGAATTTTCCAATTGGTTGCTCTACTATTTTCGTTACTAGGAATCGGCCCTCTTGTATTATCTAAGGTTTCCAAATCAGGCAGGGACGCACTTGCCATTGGGTACGTGGATCGCAGACCTTCTACAATTGTGGCAGATTTGCAGTTAGGGCGCAGCTCTTCGAGCACCTTGGCTATATCAGTAACTGTTGGAAGTGCATTGGCATCTTGCACATCGCTTTCAGCCAAGACAGCTAGTTCATTCCATAATGATTCAGTTTCATTTTCATTAACGTCAATCTCATCTAACATAATTTTTGACTTCTTGTCAACTATTTCTATGTTAGCCTCTTTTACAGTTAATAATTTTTGAGGTTCCTTTTTCGGTTTCACGTTGACATTTGTACTACCACTGTTTTTTGAGTGATTACATTTGCGATTTTTGATTTCTAAATGCTTCTTAAATGGATCGCTGCCTAATCTGGAACCCCAGCGAGTTTTCATTGGCAAAGCCGCATGTTTTGGTTTTTCGTTGTTTGCAAGCTTCTCATTTTTCAACAGTTTCTTGAAATTCTTGCCAGTTTTTGCATTGGTTCTTCCTTCTTCTGATTGTTTACCATCGCTATTATCTAACCTCGAGTTATTATATAATCTGAAATCACAGTGAGTATTCATTGAGAAAGGCGCATGTTTCCTTTTATGGGTTGCGTACTGCTGCAATCTATCGGATTCCTTTTTAGCAATAGAGTTTTCTGTAGTGTGCAAATCTGCTGCTACTGTCCTCCTATGCCTGTCTCTTACTTTTAGGCACGGTTCGGGGTTTACAGAGCTCCTTTTTTCGTATTGCTCATTTGGCGTACGCCAGTTATCGACTAACACGATGCTTGCCGCAGCTTTGAGCAAATTGGCTATAGCATCGAATTTTTGTCGCGAAGGATCCTTATTGTAAGCTAAACTTGCACGATTCTGTTTAAGCAGACGGTTCAATCTTGACCGGCTGAGGCATTTCGTGGGCGCAGACCTTTGGTAACGTTTGATGTTGTTGCATACGAGCCCATGCTTGTAATTAGGTGAAGTGTTCTTTAGGTTGTGCAAAGCTTGCCACATGTTCCTGTCTTTAAGTAAACTTTACGTTTCCTGAATTTGTTTTGGTTGCACAACTTGGAAGTTTACTACTACTTTAGTGTCAGTTACTCTAACAGTAACTCTTGTCTGATATTAATAGCTTCACAACTTTGTCTTGATCATCGGCTATGTGTTTTTCGTTCTAATTAGACAAGCATGCTTGGTCTCCAGGTTTCCCATCTTTAAGAAACTATGCAGAATAAGACGTCTGCATTTTGGACAAAATAAAAGTAGAAAAAACTTTTAAAAAATAACTCAGAATTTATAATGTTACGAATTTATTTTGTTTTGAAGAACAGTGAGCCTACTATAATGTGAGCTATAAAGCGAAACATACGGCGCTAGTAACAGTTATCGTTTTTCGATAATGATACTAAAACCACGAATATGGTAAAATGGAAAAGACACCTACAAGTTTAAATGTCACATGATGAAACCGTTTAATACGCTTTCCACTATACCGGATTTTTCCATAAAACTCAGATTTCTATGCAAATTTTTGTATCAATGCGCTGAAGGGTATGGGCGCAATCATACCAAGCACCAACTCTTGATGCTTCTCTAGGCGAGCCGCTACCAAGATAGGGTGGAGGAGCTATGGTCCCCGCTCACTACACGGTGGATGCAGCAACTGGTCTGACTTTTATTGTGTTTGCTCGCGCCCTATCTGTGACTTCTTAGTCCCGTTATCCTACTGTGGTCTGCTGTCGCTTTGTTTGTATTTCTATGTCATTTTTTGTTATTGTAGTATGTATTAGCTAGTTTGTTGTCTCTTTAAGATTGAAAAGTGGTTTCTATGATCACTCTAACTCGCAGGATTTTCATATCTAATGGGGCATAACATGGATATTTTGTCAAGAGTTGGTAATTCATTTAAAGATGATCAGATTAAGAGTTGCCAGTAATGATTTTTAGTTTGAGGGCTGTGTTTGCTATTGATGAGCTCTTATATATCTACAATTCAGTAATGATTTTGCAACAACTTAGTTACGCTGCTTATTGAAAACGGTGATCCATCCTGCTGTAGAGTTCGATGTTCGGTTCATCAAAGTATTCGAAGATTACTTTTTGCAGTTTGTTAACTGTAAACTAACAATTGCAGAGTTTCTTTGATTATGGACTTTCATTACATTTCAGAACATTGTTGATTTGTTGAATACATTTATTTTTTGCACTTTTGCTACATAAACATGTAATTACACGGGAAAGATCCGGTATATACCCAGATATAATGATTGACTTAAATATATTTGCTGATTTAATTGGTATTTTCTTGTTTATTGAGCTTTTTTGAACTGTCGCTTAATTAAATGCGGGTCCAAGTGGATTTACATTTAAAACTTGATTGTATATAACTATCAGTAATTGCATATACACTTTAAATGGCTTGATTGTATTCAAAGGGTTTTATATAAGTAAACGACAGAGTTTAGATTGATAGAATCTGAAAATACTCTTAGAGAACTAAAGTTCATATTGTCACCGTCTTGATATTTATTTTCAAGCAGTTTATGTTGCCGATTTCAATTCGATTTCTCTCAGCTGCATTCCGTTCAGCTATGGTTCTCCATAACCTACATATATTCCAATTTTCGAGAAGTTCAAACCATTATTATGACGAATAGTATCCTGACCTGGTGAAATGTCTTGGCACCAAAGTTGGAAAAGCGCTAAAACCGGAAGTAACTTTTGCAAGTAATGTTAATTAGTGTATAACGTTTAATGTAACCGAAATTTATCTAAATAGTATCATAGTATTAATAGTAATAATCTTTGAAACCGAAAATTATATTCGGTAAAAAATGTGTTTAGAGCACACAGTTAATTTTATTGTCATTAGAATCGTCCTACTGAGCAGGCTATTTAAGGTGTTGTGACCAATTTTCGCACCAAGCAATTGTAAATGTAATTTTAATTTATAAGAGTACGTATAGAGAAGAATATTGCTATCAACCAATGTTACTGCAGACCGTAAAAAGTCCATCGCAATTGGGTATGTTATTCGACCACGTGGGACATTTTATGCAAGGATGTTGGTCTAAAATCACACAATGAACTAAAGCCAGGCAACCTTTCACAACGACGAACGTTTAGTGAATGGAAGAAGATCCATTTTTAATACCCTGTACACAAAGTGTAATAATCGACTCGACTATTGCTCCTGATCATATTTGCCCATGGAACATATGGTCTACCACGCCTCCTTCTATGTATGCAAAAGGTAGAAGGAGGCGTGGTAGCCCATATGTTCCATGGACAAATATGATCAGGAGCAGTAGTCGATTCGATATAGACATGGCCATCTTTCTCCGACACTATTAGTTAGAGCAAACAAATTTTATCAAAAGATGCGCATTTTCTCAAGGTTGAGGGAGTTTGTCGAATCAATTCGATGTCTTACCCCCTTCCCCCGTGATAGATTTTTGCGGTTTAAAACCGCTCCGTTGAATATATCACCTCAAAACATCTCAGAGATGTGCGTCATGTTTATATGCATCTACATTTTAAAATTTATCTAAATCGGATAAACACATCAAAAGTTATAGTCAAAAATATGCTAATTTCATCCCCCCCTCGCCATTAAACTGCTTAAAAATTCCACTACATGTAGATATGGATACATGTGAGCTAAAAACTACAAACTGTTAAAACTGTTTTTGCAATAGAACCCCCCTTTCCATCGCAATGGATTTACATTAATTACTGCCACACCCACCAATATATTGATTGAAAATGGATACAGACATTTATAAATGTATTTTTGATCTATGTCAGAAAATTCAACGACATTGGCCCAAGAATACTGGAGTTATGGGTATAAAAGTAATTTTTGCCACTATAGTAATAACTTCCCAATAGGAAAACTTGTCAATTGGAACTTCCCAATAGGAAAATGTTTAAATGCATATTGATCTTATGAAAATAGATATTAAAGTGGATACTTCCGTTCCCATTTTACCGTATTTAGTGTTTATAAAGAAAAAGGGTACAGGGTTTTCCACTGTCGGGCACCGTCCCGACTGTCCGCATCAAATTTTTTTTCTAAGAATTGTGCTTAGGACGAAATATATATACATGTGTCGTATAATGCAAGAACTTGCAAAGCATCTTGAAAAATCTATAATTTGGTGTGATTTATGGGCTGGTGGCATCATTGAGGCTTTAATATTCAAAAATGATGATGGCAGCAACGTTACGGTCACTAATGCTAAGTTCTATGATTTCGGACATTTTTTTTGCACAAAATAGAAAAGTTGGGTGTGGTCAACATGTGGTTTCAACAGGATGGCGCGACATGCCGCGTAGCACGCGAAAACATGGGCATATTGCGGGGCGAATTTGGTGAGCAATTCATCTCACGTTTTGGAAAAAGTTTGCCAAAATTGTAGATTCCGAATGGACCACTTGAAAAGTAGTCGTGGTCAACATTTGCACGAAATAATCTTCAAATAATAAATGGCAAGAGGTGGTTCATGAACCTCATTAAAAATTCACTCAATTTTGCAAATTTTCGTTGTTTACACTATAGTAGCAGATGTGTGGAAAAAAAAATTTGAATTTTCATGTTTATAGCCTGTACTCAAAGTGTAAAAGGGTAATATAGATTTGTGCAATTTATGTAACAGGCAAAAGAAGACATGGCAGACCATATGGGCAAAAATGGTCAAGAGCAATAGTCGAGTCAATATATATATCTGTCCGTCCGTCCGTCTGCGTGTTTTTCAGAGATTCTAAGAGTTAGAGCCACAAAAATTGTACCATACCTCCTATAAACTGCAACAAAATTTCACTTTAATAGCAATAGTAACTTTAATATTTATGGGTCTTACCCAAATTGGTACTTAGACTAATGCTAGGTTTATAAATCAAACAATGCTGACCATTTTCCGAATCATCCTCCCTACCCCCGTAGTCCCGACCACGCATCTCAACGCATCGATACAAGAACAAGGACAGAAATTTGATTTTCATGAGAGAAATGGGTACAAGCTATCCCCTCTCGCGCACCGTCCCGACTGACTGCATCAAAATTTGTATTTTGATCGAATCACTTCCTAAGTGATTAAGATTACTATCTTTTAACTTAGTTTTTATATATATAGCAATCTCGCATTTTTTTCCGTTGGTATTATTCCAAATTATTATTATTATTCCAAACTTCTATGTTTGTTATAGTTATAAATAAATAAGTACAGTGTATTCTATAGCCAAGACTTTGCTTTATTTTGTTCGATAAATAGATTTGCATATCGGACTCTCCTGAACTAGTTAACAGATTAAGAAATTTTACTATTTGCAAATAACTTGGGCTGTCTAGTTAATTGGCCTTAGATCAGCGGATCATTATGCACATTGCAAAAGGCAAGCAATTATATTAAATAAATTATTACTTTGTCAGTAATTTATTACAGAATATATATTTTCTATATGAATGCACTTTTTTTTATCTAGCTAAATAGTACGTCATAACTGCGACTTCGAAATAGGTTATGTTCGTGTAAAACGCAATATCTTCATTAACTTATATAACTTTGTTCGATTTACTCTTCCTGTGCGTGACACACATACACGAATATATATTATTTTAGTTCATATAAGAGTAGATGTTAATCAAACTATTGATGTTCACGTTTGTTACTTCACTTATTATATTATTGCTCTTTTCAATAACTGTAATTTCATAATAACAGTCTAACCAAAGAGACAATAAACTAAACCATACATCAAGTTGCCTGCAATTCGACTCTGAGCATATGAGCCCTTTTTGAACTCACTCTCAATTTACTATTCGTTTGAGAAAGTGAGTGTATTTACATATGGTTATTATCTGGAATTGGTAACATGACTTAGGTTAATGATTTAGAAGAAGTATAACTGCAACTATTGGCTTTTCCCGAATGGCCAAAACAACCCGTTACCGGGTTACCGCTTGTGATAGCTTAGTGATAGCAATGGTAGTTAGTGCCAACCACCTTCTCCTTCCTTCAACAGACCTTTCTTTCTGCAGATTACTCGGTTTTGCAGCGCTTTATCGGCCGTCGTGTATTCTGTTCAAATATGTACAACGCAGATATATCTCTTCAAAATTTGGGAGGCAAATGTATATTCTGTCAAAACCCATCTTTTACGTACGTTCAAAGGTGCACTCATGACGTTTCAGTTTTGGAAACGCTGGAGAGCAGACTAGCTAGCGTAATCTCACCCTAAATGGGTTCACGAGGAAGTACTGTAAATCTACAATTCAACGATCTAATTATTATAAGGGATGATCGAGTATCACCTAACCAATGGAAGTTACGACGAATTAAGAGCTTCATCCTTGAGAAGATAAATTTCTTCTCAGTTAAAAGTATTTTTAGGAATTTACAAAAGCTGCAGATTCTCTACAAAAATTTGTACGAATTCCTTCCCATTTAAAGGCTCCAAGAAAGAAAGGATCCCTTCTACTCATTGGCCTACTGAGATCAAAATAGTACCGATTGGAACGACTGATTGTTGTGCCAAGGTAGACGACACTTTGAATTTTTTACAAAGTAACTACAGCGTCTCTCTATTTGAACAATCCTGTACTGAAATCATCTACTGGACAGATTTATAGAAAATGGACCCCTTCCGATGTACACTGGCTTTTCGCAACACACTCTCCATCACAGAATCTTCCGGAGATCTTACGGAGTATTTTCCGCTTAATCACTCCAGGGGCATTTTCATCAGACTTCGTCACCACTCATGCTTCAGTGCCATAAAGCAAAACTGGTGAGCATTTTATAGAATGTTTGTGTCAACAGGATGGGAGAAGCTCTTTCATACCTCAACTCAGACATAACGGCATATATGCGATCCCTTAACGGCCTATCAAATCGGCTTTATAATTGACAGAGATAGTGGGTGTCGATTTGGTATTCATGGGTTGTATGTATATAGTTTACTGGTTTTTCACAAATGCAGAGAGATACTCATATAGGTTTCTATGCCTTTTTCATAGAGTTACCATTTAATTTCACATTTCTGATCCAAATCGTCCTTACAGGCACAAAAGCCAATTCTTATACATTTGACATTTAACGTAACACCTAGGCTTGGAAGACCATAAGTTCCATTTTAAATCTTGTCAGCATCGATTCCTTATAAGCCAAAATAACAAAACACAATAATATCTTATAACAGCATCTTTTCTCTTTTTTCTGTTAGGTTGCCTCTTTGAATCGAAACGCCTTGATATTTGGCTATTGCGACCATGATTTCAGTTTTCCAATTTGAAACAAAGTACTTCATTTCGTGGAAGCACTTTCTTCGTATCTTTCTGTAAAAATTCTGACAGGTATTTGTATTTGATTCGAATGTTTGCCTTCAAGGGGATTTTCCAAGGAGGATGTGCTCCCGAGTATCGATACTTTCAACCAAAAGATCCCAAGCGAACCAAAAAAATCAGAGATTACGTTATTTTTCCTTCTATTTTTGCTCTTAAAATCTGCCACATTCTGTTAAAATGGCAGTGATAAATTATGGCTGGGCATTTGGTGTTATTATTGCTTATACAATTAGTTTTATAGACTTTAACACCAATTAGAAAATAACCTACTGCCTTGTCATTAAAACTTCTTTTATGTAACTGTCCGTAACTCGCAAATGCTTAGTAACCTGAATGACTCCCTAACATGATGCTGACACACTAACTCGATTCTTTGGAAGACGCAGTATGAAAAACTTCGAATCGGCTACTGCAGTATTGTTTAAGTGTGAATAGTTTGTTTTATAACTTTAACTCTAACTAACTTAAGCTCTGCTCTTTTCATAAAAAATATCATGCTATCCATCAAATTGCTGTTTAATTTGGGATCGCTGCACGCGATGTATGCTTAAAAACAATAAATTATAACTAAATAAAATATAAAGAATACAGTTAACACAGTCTAAATGTTTAAATGTTTAATATTTAAACATTTTTTTCATAGAATTGGCACGAGCCTACAATAACTCAAACATAATGCTAATGAACCCAACGATGGATTGAAGCAAACCAGCTCCAAATATTACGCATACGCGCCGTGTGCGCATAAAAAATGCCACACAAACAAAATGTTATAAAAAAAAACACTCGATGACAAGAACAAAATCAAAAAAAACCAAAGCGAATAGCCGCAAAGGAAAACCTAAAGCCAAACAAAACAATAACAACAACAATTGCAACTAGCAGAAGAAGCAGCATCAACTATTTGTGTTGTTGTTCCTTGTATGTAGTGGTGAGTACAGCAGCATGCACATCATATCAACAATAAACAAAAACAACAACAAAAACGATAACGTTTAAACAAAACAACGGCGCTCAGCATAAACAACGAGCAAACTCACTCGACCAGACAATGCCATGGGCATTTGAGTGCAAAGCATGGGCACACGCACACAGATGCACACGCACACAGATACACACACACACACACACACACACACACACACACAAACGCATGCATAGAATATCACTCATACGACCCCAAACACCCAGAGTGAACGAGTGGAAAGCGGCAACGGTGTTGATTTTATTGGTATGAGCATGTATGTGTGTGTGTTTGTGTGTGTGTGTGTGTGTATATTTGTTTGTTGGCTGTCCGAGCTGTGACGAGCGTCGAGCGTCGACGACCACTAAACTTAGCCGGCATTTACTTTAAATGCTCAGTAGACGAGCAACCCTTGAATATAACGCTACGAACCCAATCAACTAAAGAAAGATTTGAGCTTGTTGTTGCTGTTCTTCGCTTAATTTTTGTGAGCTGTGCTTGAAATTGAAAATTGTCGCTTTGTATTAAAAGTGAAACTTAAATGAAGTGAAATGCTGAAGCAATTGCCATGCAGCAACAAGTGATTTTGTGTGTTATGAAAATTGTTGTTGAGCCATTTTCCAGCAAAACATAAATGTGCTGAATATGAAATGAAATATTAATTGAAAAAGGCGAAACGTTGAAGATAAATAAAAATAACATATTACAGTAATAAAAGACAGCAGCAGCAAAGCTTCAAAAAAAGACATCAATTTATAAAAAAATTCGGGAATTCGCAAAAAAAACCACAAAAAATACATTTTGCAAACGAAAAGTTGTACAAGGCGCGTTACGCATACGCCGCATGGGCACAGCCGTTTTATAGATTTTTTTTTACAGTTTTTGTTTTTGTTCTTTTTTTTTTGGCGGTCCGTAGAAAAGTGTCCTTCGTCGCATTTGTTTTCATTGGAACTTTCAACAGCTTGCAACTTGAAAGCTCGTGTGTGCGTGTTTTCGCAATATATTTGATTTTGTTGTGTGACCGCATCTAATTGCCAAGCTGCAGGCAATAGAACTCATTACTTTAAGAAAATCTATATATTTAACGCTTGGAAAGTTGGCGAATTTGACGTTTAGACTACAACAGCATGTCTTTCGATATACCAATTGCCGATCAAATGCGCATTGCTCTCAAGTAAGTTTATATAGTAGCTGGTTTGAAGTTGTTTGTAAATAGGTTTTAACGGAAACCATGAAATATGCAAGCTTTTGATAATTTTAAATGTTTTCAGTTATATTAAGTTATAACTATACTATATAGTAGTTGCCAATGCATTTCTGCTTCAGCTAACTTTTTTCACTGTGTATAAATATTAGTTGTATCTGAAAAAACATCTACAGAGAACTATATTGATTTACATGCCATAAATTTATTTACGTCATCCATGAGCTTCTATAAATAATTATCAATGTCTATCATCTAACAAATGTTAATGCACAAACTTTTAGCCTTAGTACTTTCACATCTTTTTCATGGTACTAGTTTCCCTTAAATTAGCTTACGTAATTCCAGGCCTTAAAACTATCGTCGCACGTTATCGTTACGATGCATTTAATAGCTTTTGCCGTTTTAATATTTTGCGAAATTTATATTTTTCTTGCATAGAGCTAGCATGAATTGGACAGACTTTTGTTTTAAAGTACATCTTAACCCCTTATAACATCTATAGAAACATTTCACCTTTAGAACTTAACGTCACACTTTAGCGTAAAGCTAACTTTATTAACCTCACCCAAGGCTGCGATTATGACATACATAAGCCATAAATAGAACTTCAATCACAAAATTTTTTTGTCTGACATTTAACAAATTGCGAAAACTGGCACGTATTCGCCTTTTAATCAAGCTTAAGTTCAAATCAAATTGAACCTAAGCTCTCAAGTCCTCCTATCAAAGCAATAAATATGCCTTAGGGTCCCACAAGGGGGCTAGGCAAGGCTTATCAGCATGACTTAAAAAAAATATGAAAATAAAATTAGTGACGCTCAAACTCAGCCTGCACAGATGTACTTATGTTCCATAGTACATTTCATAAAATACACATGTTTTTGAGTTGCCAAAAACAAATCCGGTTCAGCGTTAATCTAGAAGAGCACTAAGTACGGTCTTTGCATATAAATAGCAACCTGAACATTGATAAGAATGTGTTCTATGTAATCGTATCTAAACAAGAAGTGCATCCGCATTTAGCAGGCCCACATTGCCTGCAAGGCTGATAACGTTAATTAAAAATTAACGCTTAAACTTATAATGCTGACATTGATTGAAGATTAAACGACAGGCAGCAAAGCCAGTCGGAAAAGTTAAGTACTCAGCTTTATACTGACTCAAAGACAAAAGCCATAAACTACTATTACTATATTATATAAAAGAAAGTTTAATTTTAATTGACCCATGACATGCATTTAAAAGTCTGTGTCTATAACAGGAGAAAACCAATTTAAACTACTGCATGCAAACCTATTAAAGCTGAAAATTGCAAAATCGCTTATCAGTTTTATTTCTACAACTTATTGTCATGTCATATTTTCTGTAAATTTATCAAAACTGCATAAAACGATACGTAAGTTGTAATGCAGAGGTCTGCAGCGGCCAATGGCAGTTGAGAAATGAACACATGTTAGTAACATGACAACATAGCAAATACATAAATAACCTTGCAGCGACTTAAAGTCCGCACATTTCTCTGTTACCGCTGCCGATTCCTGGTTTAATGTCAACAAAAATCTACGTGCCAAACTTTGAGCCGAGCCAGGCTACAAATCAAATTCTGGCGCTGTTGATAAATGACGTCAACTATATTTTTAAGATTCCGAACCAGCCTTAATGTGACGTTACAAATCGTGGAACAGTGAAGTCAATTTTTCGAAACACACCTTCTCCCATCATCACAAATCTTTACAATATGCTTAGCCCGAAAAAATATATCAGCTTAGCCATGTCTGTCTGTCTGTTTCTTGAAGGCCGTATGAGGCAGAATATGAAATTTGATCGAAAAGTTACGGAAGTATCAAAACTTGCTAGAATAGAGCCTTGAAGCTATGTTACCTTCATTAAGATGATGATGGTAATCTTGAAGGTTTAGTTTAGCATTTTCATCATTTCATTTCAGGAGAAAGTTTATGCGATAGTGTTCATATATGCATAGGCTAGGTAAGATGTTTATTTAGGTGCATACTGAGGTGTAACCTTGTTGAAGGATTTGCAATGGCAGTTTTGCAAACTTTTTATTTTATATAGTATATAAAGTTGAACTGTTAAAAATTTCAACATTTTTGCTGAAATGCGTCCATTATCAAACTCTGTACGTATGGAGCTGCTTGTGTTGCTCTTTCTCTTAGACCGACTCATTCGTAGGTAAAAGTAAGGGAGAGAAAAAGCAAAAAAAAAAAAATAATATATATGTGCTGTCTTGGAAATGGACGCATTTCAGCAATTCGACTCAATATAACGGCCACGGGTACTACTCTATTTAATTTCATGCTTTTTGAATATAGTTACACATTTTGATTAAAAGTTTTGTTCAATCAAACTAGTACAGAGCTTGTGTAACATATAAAGGTAAAAGCGACTTTAACCTTAGATGGCTTTTATTAACACTTAGATTCTTCTTCGTCGATTTGACGTAGTAATTAAAAAAAAAAAGATTTACTACCGTTTTTTGAAGCTCCCTCTATACACAGCTCATTTATCGCAGTATATGACAGCAGCTTAAGGACTTTTCTGTTCTATGCATTTTAAATTTTGACTTCCAATCTATTGTAGACTTATGAAAAAATGGCTGAAAAAAAAATTTTCTTACTATAAATTCTTTCAATAACCATCAATTTCGACCTTCTCTAACCCGCTCACCACGCGCCTTGACAATACATTATAGAAATCTTTACCAAAAACCATGAAACATCGAACTTGTAGCTTGAGTTTAGTTTGTATTACTTCTCCTGTACAATACAATCGCTTCGAAGTTCAAAAGTAAGAAAAGGTTAGGTTTGTTATTCGGCATAAGGCAGAAAAATATGATTTCCTTAAATTAAGGGCAACAGGTTTTGTTGAGTACAAATTTGAAAACTCGATAATTTGAGTGCAAGTGATTACATAAATAGTATGGATGTAGCCATTCCGAGATTTCATAGGTCTCTCGCTTTCTTACTACAACAATTATGTAAAGATTAGAAATCTCGAGCTTGGAAACTTTGCTTACAATATTTAAGTACACTTAGTAGTAATGAAGAATAGCTGTTTTATTTAGCAGAAAATTGACGCAAAAATTGCGTTTAGTTATAAAAAATTGGAAAGCGTACGTAAATGGTCAGACGGAAAGAACACTGAAAGAAAATAACTTTAATTTTGTCTAGTCACTAAACAATTGCAAAAATCGTTGTAGCCAAAATGAATAGAACGAACTCTGACCAGCTGATAAGAAAGCGCCAATGATATGCGTGTATTATGACTAAATTAACTTATTATCATCAATTATAAAATAACTGAAAATCGATACTATAAGCTAGCAGCTCGATAAGATTTCTAAACGCGGTTGCTAAATTCAATAAACGAACCTTTAATGTGGGCGTCTTTGACACTTTTTCCCCAAAGTGGTGTTAGTTCATAAAAGCTCCTGACTTTCAAGTACGTCATTAGTTTTATGCTTTTACTGTTAATCGTAAAAATCATGGCAGCTTAATAAATCAATTTCGGCGTCGAATGTTTATCAATCATGATGAAATTTAGTTATGCGCAAATTTGAAATCATAACAGAAAAACAACCAATGATAATGTGCAAGATATCAGATAGTTTATGGTATATATGTAAAAGCCGAGTCAATGTCAATGCCGTTGGCATAGTTTATTAAGTCTTAAAAACTTTTGGACATAAAAAAAGACATAACAATAAACTTGTATGTGAACATAAAATGTTCATCTGCTCACGTGTTGAGTTCAGTTAACCTTTATATACTGCGAAAGTCAAGGCCCTGCTAATATGCCAAGTAAACATTCACTGCAGTCTAGGCATAAAATGCATAATCAAAAGTAAATGACCAATAATACATGCACAACTATATGAGTAGTTAAAATTTCACAAACATATAGTGACGTCAGCATCTTTATACCATTAGCGTCAATTATTCCATTGTAAACTAAAGTGCTAAAAAATTTGAGTGTTTTCTACAAGATTGTTTTATATATTATTTGCGAGCATGCCCCGAGATTACTTTGCCAATGTTTCTATTTATATGGCCCAGTTTGTAAATTGCGTTAAATAGAACTGTTTTGAAGTGTTTAAGTATCTGACACGTTTTGAAATAAAAGAGACTTTTTAAGTATTTACATTTCCTACTTAGTCAGTTTTGACACTTGCATTTAATATCAATTTTACTGTTTGCCTATCTTTCAAGCAACATTATCAACAGGGTTGCAAAACGCAGACATTTGTTGTAAGATACGGCTCATGGGCTCGAACTTATGTATGTGCACGCGTTGAGAATCTTCAGCCGTTTCGATGCGATATTTGAACTAAAGTTCGAAGATCGAATTAAGCCGGCTTGTTATCTTGGTATTGCATCGAACCAAATTATCGTCAAAGTGAACGAAACTCAACTTATGTTCTTTGTTGAAGAGTTAAGGTGACGAGTGGGGATGATGATTATAAGAAAGAGGAAGATAAATATCATCAAATCTTATATGATATTAACTGCAGTCTGCACTTTAAATATATTTATTTATTTGTATTTTTCGCCTCTCTCACTCAAATTTAAACTAATTTTTAGTGCATTTTTGGATCAAGCAGCTGTTAACTAGCGCCATCTAACGTGTGCAAATGCTAGCGCCATCTACTGTGTCTGCTAGCGTCAACTTGAGAGTGGAAATTATACAAAAAAAAAAAATAATAAATAATGAAATTATAAGTATTGGTATCTGGTTGTTTTGGTAAAAATATGAATATAATTATTGAAAATTTGCAACAATTCTTTTTATTAAACCGTTTGATAATAGTGTAATCTTTTGCTTTGCCTGCCGATACAGAAATTTTGAAATATAAACCAATAATTTCAACAATATTTTGCAAATATCCAATTATCGTAACCGGGAATATCCAATTATCGTAATATAGAAAAACAAGTCAGGGTTTTCCAGTATTTATACCCTGCACAAGTCTGTCCGTACGTCCGAGACCTTAGGAGCTAGCTACACAAATTTTTTCTAAAAGATTCCCGTTTTTCCTTAGCAGAATTTTACAGTTTACAGCGCCGTTGAGCCTGTGAACTCGACAGAGCTTCTGATTTCACACCCTTCGCCTATAAACTGCTCTAAATTTCCACTAAAGGGATATATCGAAATATGTTTTATAGTATAGTTTTGAACAAAAATTCTCTGGTTCAGGGTATGAGCAGCAAAAATAGTTTAGAGTTTGTTGTTCTTCTTATATCAAGGCTCCATACAAATGCCAATGGAAAATTTGAATTTTTTTAAGATCTAATTTTTGTAAGCCAGAAATTTCAAAAATGAAAATAATGATTTTTGCCCGTGTAAAACATAAAAATTTGAATTATTCCAAGAAATTTATATTTTTGGATCGAACGCCAGTGCAGAATCTTAAATTTGTTCTAAGAAATTAGTATGTAGTATTTCTATGAGTGGTTCTACAGATTGGCCAAATGGTTTGAGCAAATTTTACGTCTTGCCTTGCCTTTTATTCCCTTCTCCCACTAGAAGTTGGGGCTATAAATCGATTCCTATGCCATACAAAAATCGTTGTTATCGGCTGGCAATTGTCGTGCAACTTCCAGTGGGAGAAGGGTTTAACATGATGATGACGTTGCAAGTGTTAGTGTGTCGTTTATGTGTTAGTGTATAAGTCGTACCTTTTCATACAGAAAATCAAAAATCAAACCATCAAAATGTGCTGCAAATCATACAAGGCTGAAATACAAGTAACGAATTGGTTGCAAGAATGCAAATTTCTAAAGCGTTTCTAAACCTTAAAAGGGCTCTGTTTAAGTGAGTGCCAAAAATTGACAAAACAACGCGGTGTTGCAGCCCTGATTTTTAACGCAAACAATTCTCGGCTATTGTCGAAAAAATTATAAATAATATTGTGTAAACGAAACAACGAGTAACTGATTAGCGTATAATTAGCATGTATAATGTTAGATATGATACTACTATGAAAATAGTGAGCTTGTCTGAATGCTGCATTTGTTTGTTTATCTGCGGTTTCTTATGAATAAACAAGTAATGCGACAAACTACAGTCGGATCGGGAGCCGCGTCTCTAGTAAGTTGATAGATTGTGGTATATGTGGGTAACCGCCGAACCACACGTCTCTGCGAGTGACGCAACGCGCATAACATATGAATTAACTCGAGTGCCAATTAAGGAAGCAGAACAAGTTCTGTATCGTGCTTATAAGCCTCGGGAATACCAAAACTCGACAATCGTTCTATAATTGCAGCGCTTTGTTGAATTCCTGCATTGTAAGTAGCTATTGTTGCAAGTGTTGTTGTTGCTTTAGCTGCAAAGGGCCAGAACTTGACCTTGTTAGGCAGCAACTGCTAAAGCAATTAATGTTCGATATTGAAAACTCACACGTCTATATCTATCGATACTTTGTAGCAGAAAACAACAGTTTGTATAGAATTGGCCTAGATGTCTGACCGCGCGCTAAGGTTAAAACGTAAAGAGAAGCAACCAGCTGCTAATTTTGCATAATTTATGGCAAAATAAAAGCGTTTTCAGTGTGTGATTTTTTTTATTTGCTTTGCCATATTTGTCGGTTAGTCTGCCGCTCTGCTCGGTTGTGGGGTCTGTTGTGGGGCACGTTTCTAATGGCAATACATTTGAATATGAAATGGGGAACAAATATGCGCACGTGTCTATAGGATTCGAAGTACCCTGCACCGCTGGAATTTATAAAACTAGTTCTTTGGAAAAAAGCTTGATACATTTTTTAAATTAATATTTTAATTAACTATTTGAAGCTTGTGTGTGGAATTACTTTGAGTGCGATGTGTCGCTTTTATAACGCATCATTTATTCAATTACTTTCTAAAGTAGCACGAAATGTAGAGCTAACTAGACAGTTTTACAATTTGACAGTTCAACATAAAAATGCGTTTTTTTTTATTAAATAATTACTAACTTGTATAAAAATAAGCAAATGACTGTAATTTAAGTTTTGTTGTTTAATTTTTTGTAGCAAATCATAAATGATGAACGTAATTACTGTTTCAACACAGTTATGATCTGTCATAACTGCGAACCAGTTATTCCGATTTTGCAATAGATCCAAATAGTGCCGCTTAACATAAAAAGGTTTTCAGACTTTAGATGAAAACCTTTTAAAGTTTGGAGAACAATGCACATCCGCTTAACATTCCAGTTAACGCTATATAAAAGGTGCATTATTTTCGACATAAAGGAACTTTCGATTAAGCCAGCTGTCAAACTTGTGTCATTCATTATTTGGTTCCGAACGCTTTGGTAGATTACCATGCAAAGACTTACATCCGAATAACGTTTTCGGAAACTTTTTACCGAAATTCACGATCTGTATGCGATATTCAAAGATCACTACGCTTAATTAATAATAATTGACAAATAACATAGTGTAGATTGTACAATGTGCATCTGCTCGAATAGAACTTAAAGCAATATTTTTTTCTGTGGCACCCTCTGTTTTTTGGGCTTACAAATAAATCTTTTTAATACTCCGCTATTAAAGAAAGAAGATCTGTATAGAGTTTAGCTGATTTTCCTGAAAAAAAAACTGTCGAACTTTGGCCGTTATTTAACACATATTTTTTAAACCAAAGTTTTATATTTTTATACCCTATTTCAAAAGAACCTTTGAATCTGACAAAATCGTTCAAGAATTACCCGAGCCATGAATTAAAATGAACAATATTAAAAAAAAAACACCGCTTGAAAAGTTCCTTGGCCGACACATAACAGGTACCGCGAACTCAAACCCCATTTAATTTTTGAATTTCCTAACTTACAAATGATAACTGTCAAAATGTCATGGCCAGCCGATCAATAGTTTCCAAGTTACAGTCGTTTTAAGCTTGCAGCTCTCGAGCGAGTGACCAAAAAATGGCTGCATCTCTTGGGTATTATATGACTCCATCTCGAATTTGAATTTTCATTGTGGGATGAAAAAAGTCATTTGATCACCATTTTAATATTTCCAATCGTTCTAAGAGATCATCCTTAAGCTAACATTTTGTGGATTTTATAAAGATGGAAAACATAGAATGGTCTTAATATGAAAATAAAAAAAAAGCGAATTTGAGCTCAATGAAAAGATATTGGCTTAAAAATACGTTTATGCGCTTTTCTCGCACGGTTTGAATAATTATTTCTTAGATTTCGCTGCTATTTATAGTCTTTATCGTTTTTTAAAGAAACGAGATGTGAAATGATTTTCGAATAAAAACTGTCAATTGAGGGGTAATAATATAATAACAACGAACGCTTTTTTTTATTTAATAATTATTTCCTGCTGCTATTTATATTGTTTATCTTTTTTAAAGAAACGGGGAGATTTGTTTTGGTTTTGTAAAATATTCTCTTTTTTTATGAGTGAAATGATTTTCGCATAAAAACTGTCATTTGCGGGATCATAAAACCATAACAACGAACGTTCTTTTTTTGCTTAACAATCGTTTATTTGGAAAAATTTGCTTACAATTTAAAAACGCCCGCTGATGTAATCAATTTTTAAAAAATCACGACTTACATATCATTAAAAACAAAATATTGCATAAATAAAGCTTATTTAATAAATTAATTAAATGTGCAGTATAAAAGATCTTACTTTTTGTTCTATAAAATGGTTATGTACACAAAAACGGTTATTTTCATCAATTTCATTATATAGCTGTTTTCTCGGCTCAAGGTCTAACTAAGAAGTTAAAACTTCAGAGTTTTTAATGTTACCCATAGAAACACATATATAAAAAGAAGATAAGTTCGCAAACATATTCACAGATTCCCTAAAATACTTGGTGATTTCGACGCCTAGACGCTTGGTACGCTAGCTTCTTCTTCTTAACTGGCCATAACACCCCGTTACCAGGTTACTGCCTGGTTTATATCACCCCTCCAGGCGACTCTCCCTGGCAAGCGCGCTTTCGTCAATCGATGATACCAAAGGTAGTTAGAGTGCTCTCTACCTGTTTCTTCCAACAGAGACATGGACTGCCCCTTCGTTGCCTATCTTCAAAAGTTGCCTTGAATCTTGACAACATCAAAAGTATAGTTTTCAACATTAACCGCAGCGACTCTCTACGCGAAGAAAACATATACTACTCTTTTACCACCATACCCAACCTGTCAGATTCTCTTTTAATAGTCGCAAAGGCTACATTTTATTTTTTTTTTTAAATTCTCGAAATATCTATTTTTGCAATCTTTCATATCTAAATTTGCATATTTAAGTTGTTCGTTTCTAAGTTGAACTTTTTGTTCTTAAAAGGTAATTATCCGATTGTAGAAGGAAAAATAAAGTTTTCATGTACTTGGATTTGAAAAGTAATGTAATGTTAACTTTCAAAACTGATGCATGAGATGATGAGAATTTATGGTTTCTGAGCATTTAAATTTTGATTGCAGAGTATACCCTAGTCGACTTTACCCAACCAATTATTTTATATGGTTGCTTTTACGTTTTGTTTACTCGCTTCGATTTTGTTTACAAACAAACGTGCTGCCGCTTAAGCACACACTTTCGGTTTTACGATCTCGCGATAAGTCCGTAATATAATCTAACTGAAACTTTCTTCTTCTTGCAGCTATGTCAAGTTCAAGACAAAACAGCAACGCCTGCGCAGCAAGGACAAAGTGATAGCGGATACCATCTATGGCAAGGTGAAGGGCGTCAAGTGGCAGTCGATCTATGGCAACAATTATTATAGCTTTGAGGGCATACCCTTTGCCAAGCCGCCAGTGGGAGAGCTGCGTTTCAAGGCGCCCGTAGAGCCGGAGCACTGGAGCGAAGTCAAACGCTGCACACGTGAACGTAACAAGCCATGTCAGGTGAACATTGTGATGAAGCTGGTGCAGGGCAGCGAGGATTGTCTATACCTGAATGTTTATACAAGAGAGGTGAGTGCGGCCAGATGCTGATCAGTGCATTTGTAACTAACTAACTTTAATAACTGCAGCTACATCCGCAAAAGCCGCTTCCCGTGTTGGTTTGGATTTACGGCGGTGGCTTTCAAATGGGTGAAGCCTCGCGAGATCTGTATAGCCCCGATTACTTTATGATGGAGCACGTGGTGCTAATTTCTATCTCTTATCGTTTGGGCGCTTTGGGTTTTTTATCCCTCGACGATGCTGAGCTGGATGTGCCTGGAAATGCGGGTCTCAAAGACCAAGTCATGGCTTTGCGTTGGGTCAAACGAAATTGTCACTTTTTCGGTGGCGATCCGGAGAACATAACCGTGTTTGGCGAGAGCGCTGGTGGCGCCTCTACGCACTACATGATGCTCACCGAGCAGACACGCAATCTCTTTCACAAGGCGTGCATTATGTCGGGAAGCGCTGTGACACCATGGTCCATTACACCCCAGCACAATTGGGCCTATCGTTTGGCACAGGCCACGGGCTACGCGGGTGAGCAGAATGATCGCCTGGTGCTGGCGCATTTGCGAAAATGCAAGGCCAGCACTATGCTGCGTGTGGCTGAAGATATTATAACACTGGAGGAGCGGCATCAGCGCAAGGTCATGTTTAGCTTTGGGCCCACCGTGGAGCCCTATGCGTCTACACATTGTGTTATACCGCGTTCACCGCTCGAAATGATGCGTGATTGTTGGGGCAATAGCATTCCTATGGTTGTGGGTGGGAATTCGTTTGAGGGACTGCTCATGTTTCCCGAGGTGCGCAAGTGGCCAGAGCTGCTGAATCAACTGGGCGACTGCGAGTATCTGGCACCAGAAGATGCGGGTTTGGATGAGCAGCAACGTCGCGATTTTGGCAAGCAGCTAAAGGCGGCCTATTTTGGCGAAAAGCAGCCCAGTCGTGAGACCATACTCGAATACAGCGATGTAAGTGCCTAAAGCTAAGTTCCCATATCTTTTTTGCTCTATATGTATACTTTTGCAGCTCTTTTCCTACAAATACTTCTGGCATGGCATACAGCGCACTCTGCTCTCCCGCTTGCATAATGCGCCCCATGCAGCCACCTTTTTGTATCGCTTCGACTTTGACTCCAAGCACTTCAATATGATGCGCATTATCACCTGTGGACGCAAGGTGCGTGGCACCTGTCATGCCGATGACTTGTCCTATCTGTTCTACAATGCGGCAGCCAAAAAGCTTAAACGTCGCACCGCCGAGTTCAAGACCATCAGACGCTTGGTTTCCATGCTAGCGCAGTTTGCTACTAGTGGAGATCCCAACATACCCATACATACGCATGAGGAGCAACAAGTTGCAATGCAGCGTTGGCTACCAGTTTCCAGTCACGATGCGGTCTTTAAATGTTTAAATATATCACATGAGGTGCAAGTAATTGATTTGCCAGAGGCTGAAAAACTCAAATTATGGGATAGCATGTATCCGAACAAAAGTTTGTTGTACTAGCTGCCGGGGCGTATACGTAATGTGCGCAGCCAAGAAAACTGTTTATATATTGTAGGTGGCCTTTTTGTTAAGCTTCTGCCCTCCAGGTTTAGCTTTATTTACCTTAGTTATGATAGAATTAACCTTGGCCCTGGGCCGGCCCTAAAAGCACAGAGCAAATTTATTTTTAAGGCATATATCACACATACAAACACATTTGTCTTTATATGTAGCATAAGTAGCATTGTCAAATATGAGTGAAAAATATATTATATTATAGACTTAAAGCGTTATTACATATCTTCTGATGATTCATAAGCATTTATTTGAGTTTATTCTTTAAATAGTAATATTTATACACATACAAACATTAAAATCTTATGCTTTAGAAGTGAAACACAAAATTGTTGATAAATTCTTTTATTTTATTTTTATTTTTAATTTTTCTGTAGCTCGTAGAAATTCTTAAAATGTATATAGAAAATGAAGTACATTTCACATTTATTAAAAGTTACTTAAAATAACACTTAAATATGCTTAACAATTACTTCAAGTCAAAAAATGAAACCTGGACGAAGTAAGCTTGTTTTTCAGATACCTTTAAAGAGCAATTGTTTATTTTCGTATGAAGTTTTTGAAGCTTCACATACCTTATGTTCACTTTTATATAATCACTGGGAGTGGTAATAAATTTGTACATCGATTTGAACTCCTAGTTCCTATCGAAAAATCTTTATCAGTGCCTTTGGCAATTTCATCTAAGTGATACGCAAATAACCCGAAACTAAGGTTTTCGCCTCAGCTTGTTAAGATATGCCAAATTTTTGACTCTATTGCACGATTACATACAAAATATATATTTTTAGATTTTTCTTTTCTTAATAATAAGTCGAAATAGAGATAATTTACAAAATTTACAAAACTTATTCTCATGATACAGAAAATACAAAGAGGGTTTCAAAAGATTAAACCTGAGGGATACTCCTGCTGTTATTTCAATTGTCGACGTGTGACATAAGGATGGAGGCGTTTGAATCGTCTTCATGGTCTATGACTGCCTAGGGCCCGGGCAAGAGAATTTATGTGTAATCTTAAGTGATCCTCATGACGGCCGCTTAGTTTCCCCGTCTAAATTGAGAGTAGGGTATTGATCTCCGCATTAGGAAAATAGGACTATGGAAGATTTTGTGTCCAATGAACTGGATGTTCCATCGTTTTGACTACTTTTCTATTTGAGATAAAGTGGTGTCATTGGCATAAGTGCCCGTCAGGAGGCCCGCCCATTGTGTATAGCTTGTATAGAGAAAGGGCTAGATAATAAGGGAGCAAGGGTAAAAGCCTGCATAACGAAGGAATCGAGTATATGCTGTATCACACAGTGTACCTGATCAGGCCGTGTAACGTGTTTCGGGCGGAACCCCGGTTGTTTGGGAATAATGGTATAAGACGCAATGGAAGCAGGTGGCTGGCAAGGCTTTAAAATCGCTGCGATCTAAGCAAATTTCCACTCTTTTGGGAAATATGATAGACTTTGTAACGCATTGAAGATGTTGTTTAGCGCGAGTATGCCTGCCATGGTAGAACCTTGGCCACTCTGGCATCTATTGTCCATTCCGTGCGTTTTTTTGTAGTTCAGCGCATTTATTTGCTCCACAACTTCATCACGCAGCACGGTTTGAATTAGCAGTGCTGAGGAGAGCGCCTCCCGATTTCCCACGAACTTCGCAGTGATGTTAAATTGAATAGCGTGAAACGTTCTTTCATGGCTTGGTATGAACGGTACCATGGGCCATTTGAATGTTCGCTGTGAATGGCTGATTTTTATTTATTAAATAGTGTCATACGCCAAAGGCTTCCTTCTTTCTTAGGGCTAGCATTTGAGTACAAGGAGTTTATCCTGTTTTGGGTCAGGTGGCTTAGTTTAAGACTATTCAAAGCCCTTTGGTAAGGGCCTTTTAGCCAAGGTTAAAGAAATCTATACTAGAAACAATCAAAATAAACTTCTGTGAAAAGTACGGCATCCATGAACAAATATTTTTTATTTGAGAACGCTACAAATAAAGGATAATGCCAAATTCTACTCAATGTTTGGTAATTGGCATCAAGATGTAATTTGGAAAAGGGCAAATCTTGCTAAATAAAACGCTGACATAAGATGGTCTTTCCTTAAAACCTGAGCAACTGATATATCATATGCGAAGTCACCACTGCTTTTTGGAATAAATAGCATCGGTGACCGCTACAATGGAATACTTTATTCTCACATAAATTCGCTTCTTAGGCATCAGCCTAAAGATAGCTGAAACGACTGAACCCAGATAATCGTGTCGCAACATAATATTTTAAGTGTAATCTATCATAAGCTTAGTTTAAAACTCATAAAGTACACTATGGTCTTTCCTTTATATAGTACATACTTTTGTATACTCATGTGTATGGCAACGCGGTGCAAATCAAATTAAGTCCAGCCATAAAGTATGCAACACGTTATGATATTAAATATACTTAAATGCTCACACATTGAAACAAAAATATCAACAGCAATACACACACACACACACACACACACACACACACACACACACACACACACACACACACACACACACACACACACACACACACACACACACACAGACACATATATAAAAGCTTCCAAGCGATAAAAACAAAAGCTTTAGCACACCTGCAAGCCACACAAACATAAATACACACACACACTAAAATGCCGACAACCATGCAGAAAACCATACTAGTTTCAAACTAGTCCATTATGGTCCATGAGTAGAAAGTTTTACATATGGCTGTCATTAGAATCATTACTTTGAGGGGTATGGAACTATTGCAATTACAAGCTACTACAGATGGCAAGAAATTGGACAGATTATAGCTATGCATACCTTGCTAAGTATATAATAAATGATGCCAAAGCACTGATTGTAGTGTGCTCTTTATTCCCATTTTTAACTAGTCTGCAACTACTTATGTTTGAGGTAGTTAAGACTGGTTCTAGTACACAAATTTCAGGAGGGAAACTTCTCACACACACATACGCGTATACTCGAAGTTTTAACCACTGCAAACCAAAACAACCAACAACGTCAACAGCAACAATTAGCGTGTTTGTTTGTGTTCACGTGTGTGTGCCTGGGTCTGCGTTGTTGTGGTTTTTTCCAACTCATAACTTCAAAGGCTATCGCCTTGTGTGTGGTTTGTGAGTGTATGGTATGTGTGACATTACCATGAATTGTAATTAAAAACTTACATGTGTAGCTTTACGTCTACTAAGCTTCTTGTACCTGCGGCCTTAACTAAAAATGTCGCTGAATTTGTACACTTGTTTGTATAATTAAAATTTATATGTCGACTTGCCGACGTACATTGCCTACGGAATTTCAAAATACGTCCCAAATATGTTTTGAGATTTGCTAGGGGTTTCGGTCTGTTAGCTGTTTGCATATTCACTTTGCGGTTAACGCTGTGATTTAGAATAAGGTAACTTTGTGGCGAATTTGAAAGTTTTGATGGATTTTTTGACAGCTGCATAAAGGTATGCAATGTTGTTTTTAGATTTTTGGTTGCAGGCACTTGTAATAATAATGGTATTGCTGAATATAACCTTAACATACTACATTATGAATAAACAACTGGTAACCAACTCAGGCTTGTCTGCACGTTTAATAAAACAACCGAAATTAGCTAAGAGAAATTAAAACAAGAAAAAAATGAATAAAAATATTTCCATAATTATTTATTCTTATTATTCCTCTGGCGACCCAACTAGCGACTAGAGTGCTCAAATTCAATAGGAAACCCTTTGAAGACATGCCCAACACGATAGAAAATATTCAGCTTTGTAAAGTGGAAATTACTAAAGTTATTGGAAAAACAAACTTTTTAAATTATTTACTCTTATTATTCCTCTGGCGACCCAACTATAGTGACTAGAGTCAATAGGAAACTCTTTGAAGACATTCCTAACACAAAAACATCACTAAATTGCCGGAGAAGTTGTCAGAGTGCTTAAATCGTCGAAAAACATAATATTAGAGATTTTTTGATTTTGCCAATCCAAAGTATTGAGATTTGCGGAAAAGTAAAAAACAAATAAATACATAACAACTAGTATAAGACCACATGGAACTGTTGTTAAAAGATTGAGCAAACCAGAAAATTGTCTTAAAATGCTGGGAAATTTGCAAGGCATAAAAACTATAAAAAAATGAAGATTGCTAGTGAATTAAATTTACTATTCAGAGTTTAGAAACTGAAAAGGAAAACAAACTTTTGTTATCATATCTTAAAGTTCAGGTGCAAAAAGTACGTTAAGCAAGATTTTTCAAAACATTTCCTTGATCATTCGTAAATTAGGAAAGAATGAAATAAATGTTGTCAAATGGAATTAATTTGAGACTCTTTAAATGTACTCTTCATAAAAAAGTTAAATAATATATTCTTTAATGCGTTAGTGTTGCCAATGCGTTTAATGCTAAAGATCTCTCTCAAACACTCCAAGGAATCTGAAGCACCTTTAATTAAAACGGGAAGAATGGGCGTCCTTTGGAGTATTAGTTTGGTCTTGCGTCAGTGGTGCTTACTTCTCGTTTGCCTACTGAGACCAAAGTAGCATCGATTACCTACTTTGTTTTGTCATAAAGGCTCAACCTCTCGCTTGATACGATCAATGTACAGAAAATGGACCTGCACTGCGACATTTTGCAACAAATAAAGATAAAGAATAAAGTAAGAGAGGGTGTTGTATTGTCTAAAACTTCGCACTTTATCAAAAGTTTTGGAGTGTTCCTTTCCTAGGCATGTTACGAAAGAAAGTAAATGAAAATTTGCATATGTTGGGGTAATGAGCGAAATGTACACGCTTTAAAGCTGCTTTTTTAAATTATTTTATGTAATGAATAAAGACTTTGGCCTTGCCTATATAAGCACACGACGAAAGTACCACCTACGCAGTTTATGGGGGTACACGCCTTGCCTCTACAAACTTAAATTTTAGAGCCTTTCTACCTTATTTTCCTTAATATGTATATCTACGCAGCGTTTCTGAAAAATTTTAAAGCAAAACTCTTAAATATTAACGTTCGCTTTCCTTCTATGTTTGTTAGTTTTTTTTGTATATACATATGTAACTGGAAAAACTTTTCACTTTTTAGAAATTGTTTGTTGTCACGTGCAGTATAGCGTTTGCCACTGGGCAAAGAAATTGGAAATGGCGAATGACAGCCCTCGTCTAACCAACTTGACCCACTACAACTTACCGTCTGGGAAACACGCATGTTAACCACATGTAGCAATCGAGTTTCGAAATATTCGGATATGAAAAGCCAAATTGTTGAACTGCTGAGAAATTATGGCAGTTTGGTCAAGGCGCAGCTGTGGTTTGCGGTTACACCCATGTAAGTACGTAAAATGGGCGTGGTCGGGTTCCTTAAAGCTCCTATTGTAA
Organism: Chymomyza caudatula; assembly: GCA_035041775.1. NCBI lineage: Eukaryota > Metazoa > Arthropoda > Insecta > Diptera > Drosophilidae > Chymomyza > Chymomyza caudatula. The sequence continues at coordinate 3,844,589 of JAWNKW010000189.1, read as the reverse complement.
AATTTATGGGACAATTGTAGCGCGTTAAATTAATTTGTGGTATTGGTTAAGCGGGTTTTCCTTTTTGTTGACGTATTGTATTAGCTAAAAGCAATTAACTTTTGTTGCTATTTTGCCGAATCAGCCCCTCACCACCTGCAGTCCAGTTACCTTAACAACGCCAATAACCGACGTCTGCATTAAATTTTTTTGTATACTGCCCAGCCCTTCTTTGAAGCTCCTTCTGGAAGCAAAGATTAAAACCAACTTGGTTGTTTCTTGAAAAACTCGGTTCTAGCTGGCAAACACATATAGCTGGCTATGTTCAAAAACTTTGTCTAGAAGATTTGGTACTTTGACTGCTCTCCAAGTGCCTTTTCAAACCATAAACAAATACAAATTTGCAATATTTAAACAACAATTGCTGGTAATAATTCAAATATTTCGAAAATTATGCAGAAATACGAGCAGTATGCATTTTCACCAAGTTGCACACATTATTCGCATCAACATAATTGGCACACAGTAACGCGTAGAGCAATGAATGGGTCTGATTCACTATTTGGTTCAATCCTTGTGGAAACATCTTTGTAAAGAAAAATCCTTCTGCACCCGAACAAAATGTGCCGGACCACGTCATGTCATCATCAATACCTAATTAACTGCAAGCGAATTGCCAAAACTCTGGAAGCCCTAGTTGGCATTGATAACCATTTAACCACATATGAAAACTTATTTAGTTAGAAAAATCTTTTTTGTTTGTATACTCCCCAATAGGTTTCGATCTTAGCGGATGATTTAATTACATATTTTTAGCAATAGTACCACCTTTTTGTTTGAAAACAATTGTCGGGTCCAGCAGCTAACATTTGAGACAAACTTATAATAAATTGTAACTTGCCCTGCGAGGCAAGAGTATCGTTCATCTATCTTGTTATCTCAATTCTAGCTAGCATTTACACATGCGCATCGTATGAGTCGGCTGCTGCTGTCGTTTTTGCAATTCGGCAATTAATCTTATATTGCTTGACCGGTGCACTCACTCGCCTTTTATATTACTAACTAATCACGCATAATACAACACCAACCAACATACAAAATACAACACAAACAACCATACAAAACTCAACACAACTACAACACATATACAACGCAAATACAACATAAACAAATTTAATAAAGTCATAAACTTAACATTATACTAAGTGTTATAATTTGTTCTTTTTTTTAATACGGCTAATAAAAAATATTTTTAGCTCAACAACAATAGAAGTACAAATTTGTACGCATAATTAGGAAGAAATTGAGACAAAGTTTGCGGATTCTAATTTGCTGAACGCAAACGGGTCTGACTATGCTTACTTGAGTTTACTTTCCACAGGAGCTCCTTAAATTTTGCTACCATAAGTCATAAAACCTTACCATATGGCCGCTCAGACTTCAAAGATAAACATTTTTTCCAAAAACTGCAATATAGCTAAAAAAAAATCATTAAGTTGATTAATCAAGAAAATTACGAAAAAATACACAAACGCAGAAAAAACACAGAGCCAAGCGAATCATATATACGAGTTTTCTATTAGCTGCAAAGTAAACCAGAAATGGTAAAAATAAAATAGCATAAACATAAACTTAAGAGGAAAAGAACCCCAAACAATCGACGTCAGAAACAAGCAATCAAGTGATATAAAAATAGAAAAGTACATTTTATTATCCACAATTATTTGAAATTTAAGCAAGTTGACAACAGCGAAAAAGTATACAACCTTTTAAATTGATTTAAATAATAAAAAGAGAGAGAGAGAGACAGAGACAGAGAGCAGCACTAAAATGTGTCAAAGCTACAGATCAGTTAAAATAAGTACCATTAAAAGATAGGGAGCAAGAGCACAGCTTATGCGCTCTCTAAAACTTGAGTGTACATTGTAAAACTAACCATACTACACCGAAAGAAACTAAGTTCAATATGTGATATACTATGTCTTTGTCGATTATAAAGCAAAATTTGATAACTCGTTGAGGGATCGCGTATATGCTGCATTGTCTGAGTTCGGTAGCCCTGGAAATCCAGAATTGTGTCTGTGGACGATGTTACGACAAACAGTTTAGTGAAACATAGATCAGGTTGCTTCACTATATAACTATTGAAATGAGAACGATTTGTTTTTTTTTTATAATGTTGCATATGATCGAATCTTGGATGTACTGCTAATGAGACAAATAGAAAAATGGAGAGACCAATGAACAATGTGGTAAGGTAAAGGTAGAGGTAGAAGAGAATGGAGTATGGGAACTGGAAGATGAAAAAAAACATGATCTACCTCAAAAGGGTCAAGATGGTTGGCAAGCAAAGCGATCTTCTTTTCTTTTAAAGTGTTCAGTTTATTGACATCGCATATGATAAATGTTTGTGAAATGAAATTATGTTTATTATATAATTGTGAAATTATGTTGATTTGGAGCGTTAGTTGAAGAGGCCACTTTCAATATATGAAATTAACACCACCAAAAGCTTATTCTTAACTTGTCAGTCAAGAAAAAGAAGAACCTTTGTGTATACATTTTTTGATCACTTGTCATTGAACTCATTGGTAATCATGACGGTCCCGTAGCATTAGGTTGCCAACAATAGGGACACTCAGTGACTGTACCAATGAAACACATAATAATATTACCCAAGGCCGTCCATATATTAATTTTTTTTCCCTGGCATCACTTTCTCTGGAAAATGTAAAATATGTCGTAGTAAAATGATGACGCCATCATTACCCTTCTCCTCCTATGTGACCAAACATAATCAACTAGATGACTTTATCGCCACTATTAGTGATGACGTAATATATGGTCGGCTACCAAAAGAATATAAGAAGGTCCCGTATAGTTTTCGAAATTTGGTTGGTAATTATGTAATTATCACTATACTTATATCATAAACGAATTTTATATAGAAATGTTTTAAAATTCCATTGAAAAAATGTCATTTAAGCTGCAAGCTGAAGATATACATTTTTTTGAGTGCATATCATTAAAAAATTCATATTATGCCAAGGTTACTTTGAGCTTAAAAATGTCTGCTTGAGTTTTGGGCGCAATGAACTTTGAACTAAGCCTCCGTCCAAACGCCCGTAGTATAGCCTTAAAAGCATTATCTGGGTATCATTTTCGACGCAATAAAGGCTCTCCATCCGCGTGTTAAGAACCAAGAACTGTCAACTAATCCTGTGTAAATTGCGTATTCATAACACTAAATCAGACCACAAATGTTTCCTGAAAACCACTTTTAAACTACATTTATAGTTTAGAGTAACCGAAAAATAAAGCTCTAAGCAGACGAGCTTTTTTGGCTTTTATCTGCAAACTTGCCACAAGTTTCTCTTTCGCAGCGGCTGCTTTGCAGGAGCAGCAACAGGGCCAGGCGAAACTTGTGGCACAGCTGTTGTTCCTTTACTGCTGTATCGCTGCTTTGTTTACTCTGCCACAAGTTCATGGCGCGTGCAGCTATAATATTGACTACAACAATAAATATTATGATATGGATGGCTCTATTTGAGTGAACGCGTGTGTAGCTTACTGATAAAACTATATCGTTAAATGGACTATATAGTAGGGTTTGGTTTGGTGGGAGCGCCGGATATATGCTTTTGTCGAGTAAGATTGGGTTTATGGAGCTGTTGTCAAGGGAGGCTGGATAATATGCATGACAGATGGGCGCTTTGCTGTATGTGTTTTTCTTTAAGCTTGAGAGTTTTCTTTACTCGACGAAGCTAATTTCACAAGTTTGTTTCTTCTTCTTAACTGGCCATAACAACCCGTTATCGGATTACGGCCGGATGTAAATACATTCTTACATTGGAATTGTGGTTTTACGTGGTGGGTCCCAAACCCTAAGCACAACCCTTTTATGGCCTGGGGTGGCTCTACTGGTCTCGAAAGAACCCAGCGTCATTGTCAGTCGCCTCATACGACAAGTTTTGACCTGCTGAGGTAGTATTCTCTAACCCGCTCACCACACGGGGTACACAAGTTTGTTTATGAAGAGAAATTTGAATGAGTTTTGTGGTTACTTCTGAACAGGAGTTTTGTTTACTCATCAAGTAAGAATGAAAGATTAAAATTTTTTCTTTCTTTTCAGCAGTCCTTTTGCAAATTTTTATTTATTATATATTAAACCACTAAACAAATAAATAGTCGGTTAGAGCACCAACATACATATAAATGTATATACAATTACGAAGCGCAAAACAAAAGTACTCGATGGAGAGGAATTTCCTAGTTATTTGTGATAAATCTTCTGGAAAAATTTACTACTTAGCACGTCTCTCAGTTCAAATTATCTATGACGACTTGCATATACAATATTAAAGAGAAATCGAATATCGCTCTGAATTGGTTCTTTATGGTTGCTTCAGGAGTTACTTTGGTTGATACATAATGCATCGATTAATGACACATTGTATTCCGGTTTTTTAAGTTGGATTTATCCAATATACAATTAACGTTTTGCATAAATTCCCAAAAGACAGTTTACAGATAGATGATTAAATGGTTTGCGGTGGGTAAGATGGTTCATAAAAGAAAATTGATTGAACACATCGTCTTCCGTAAAAAGTCGTGAAGACCGCGCAAAAGGAGAGTATATACCTCACTCATGTGGACAGCTATATATCTACCCAATTTTGCTTCGCTAACAGGGTTGATTGGATCAGGCTAGCTCATCTGCCATTTCACAGATCTGTTTCCTTGGTGTGCCGGAACCTAGTATAGCCTAATTCTGTTATGTGTATGATCGAAGCTATTCGAAGAGTATCCTTACCATTTAGCGCAGCCTATCACTACAAATCCCATTAGTTATCAAACACAGCATTCTCTCATAGGACCAGATCGTGGCATTATAAATTGTGATTTTCGTTTGAAAAATATGTCGGCATGCTTCCAGTCCCTCAGGAAACGAACCAGCATAAGTCCTAGACTACGATTTGCAACTTCTTCTCTACAAAACCGATGCTGACTTTAGGCCCAAAACTGTCAGCTGGCATTCCCTCAGCTACCTGGCAATTAGTGTGTGACCAAATCTCAGTTAGTTCGCCCAGTGTCTAGTACTAATGGATCTGCTTGCTGCATTGATAGTATTTTGCCGTGCAAAAAAAATAAGAGAAGCTACATTTAATTGTGCATTAAGCCCATCACTTGATTTAGCGTCCATATCACCAGTGAGACCTATGGAGTTGCTCTTTTGAAATGTGATCAGAAGAGTACAGCCAGTGTACTGCACTAATCTTCAGTCCCAGATTTTACTTAAAGCTCCGTGTGCATTATTATAATGCTTTGAGAGCCCTTTTGGTCTTTTCAGACCAGTTCAGACCAGCTTAACATCACAGGGCATCCCAATCACGCCTATGCATCATACGCCTTAATATCGACTGTCGATGCATTTAAAATAAGCCATCGATGTATTTTATATACATATATAAAACCACGGTTGTTCGCCTGCTCATCTGTCGGTCTGTTTTGTGACTAAGAATTGCAAGATTTAAAATTTAATTTGATAATGATATACGGTTAAAAACCCACAGCTGTACCATGCATAACTTAACCATTTCCGTTCCCGTGACTGCTGACTTTCAACCTAAAAATTAATTTTGAAATAAATACAAAATGTTCACAGCTATTAAAACAGCAAATGTTACCATTTCTTCGAAATCTATTGATATCTGAGGTACTTTAAATATAACACTCAAATGTCATTCAGCGTATATTTTTATTAATAAGACACGTTTGGTTAAAAAATACAGAAAAAAATGAATATTTGCCTCAAGAGTAGGGAGTTTTAGAAAATTCATTGCAGAAAATTTGACCGGTCAATGGAAGTATATCAATCTATCTAATGTCTTTTCTCGGTACTTTTTTTTGTCTGTAGTAAATAGTTATTTTTAGCTTAATAGCTAGGTAATTGAAGCGCGATAATCTTACTTTCGTTTAGCTGACCATACGCACTCTCTTACTGAGTCATACAATTGTAAATCAGTAGAATACATCAGCATATATCTTATCAGCATTAGCAAACATTACGCATACGACGTGTAGCACAAGCGTAAAACACGAGCGCACAAAAAGCACACCACGAATAGACAATGTTTGACAAATTATCAATATGTATTTTCATTATCTATCGCTATTAATACACATATGTAGGACTAGTGTTAAAATACTGATTGCTTGCGTGGGTTCATATTCCACCAAAATCTGCAACGTAATCTGCCGCATGCGCTATGTGAGTCATTCAGTTGGTTTGATTTCACTGGAATTGCCCCAAAAATGATGTGCACTGAGACATGTATGTCTGTATGTGCATATCTGCGTTTTCACATAATTACCTGCTCATTAAGTAGATAACAGCGCGCACACTTATGTAATGCATGAAAGAAGAGCTGCACGAGAGCAGAGTTAAAGGCAGCGATTACTAAACGCTGCTGACAATGATTAACAAGCGTTGACAGCGCTGTCGAAATAGACGACGTCGCGACGTCGGTGCTGGCAGCGTGAGCACGCGACGCTGCTTTTGGCGGCAAACAAACTTGACTTTGACATAAAGCTAGCGCGTGCAGCTACCAACAACAACAATTGGAGCAACAAGAACTACAACAACAAGAACAGTAACAAGTAGCTAAACGCAAAGCAGTCGTGAGTGTGTGTGTGCGTGTGTGTGTGTGTGTGTGTGTGTGTGTGTGTGTGTGTGTGTGTGCGTTTGTGTGGGTGTTCGCACGCTTTTTATGCTGCCAGTGACAGAAATAAGCAGCTGCGTTGCCAAAGCTTTTCGTTAGAACTTTTGCGTGTGTGTGTGTGTGTGTGTGTGAGCGTCGTTCGTGAGTGCTCTGTGCTTTTTTGCTGGCTGCCCGTTGGCGCTGCTTTCAAACGTCGCGTTGCCTTCGAACCGAACAGACGTTGGCATCGATAAAAGAGGCACAAACAAAAATAAATTAAAATAAGCAAAAAGAACGCACAGAAATTGCTGTGTCTTGCAGAATCAATCACAGTCAGCAACAAGCTTGAAGTGCACTAAGTACAAAAAAAAGCACCGCTACTTGAAAATTATAAAAGATACAAACAAAACTACAAAGAAAATTAGATTTGGAACAGTTTTCTGACCACAAATTGTGTGGGCATTGGAGGAAAACAGAAAGGGAGGCAAAAGTAAAAGTGATGTGATAACAAATTGTGCTTTTTCGCACAGCAAGTGAAATTATCCTGCGTGAGAGTAACGGTTGCAGTGCGTTTTGTGTGTATATGTATGTGTGTGTGTGTGTGTGTGTGTGTATGCGTGTATGCGCAGGACGTGTGAAAAAGCTTCTTATCAGTGGCTAGGTAGCTGTTGGCTCGGCTCTGTTTTGTTTTCGTTGCATATCACAAAATAAAAACAACTAAAGGTGACACAGCATCCAAAAAGAAAAATTCAACAGCTGTTAGCCAACGTTTAAGGATTTCAATTTTTATGCCACAAAATTTAACTATATAAAAGTTACTTATTAATTTGGTGCATCGAACAAAGACAACAAAATGGCTTCCATGGCTGCTATTGATCAAATTAAAATTGGACTCAAGTAAGTTAAATGAGTTTTTCAAAGAATCTCTAAGACACAAATATATTAAAAATTCATACACAAACTTTTGCATTCAAAAATTTAATATCGATATCGATAAGTAGGACATATAGATAGTCTAATAAAACATTGTTTTGCTGATTAGGCTCTACAATATATAAATATTTACCAACAGCGTAAAATAATAAGACTTAAGTTGGTGCAATAATTTCTATTGTCAATCTATCTTTGCCCAGAAAAAAAAGGTTCATAACTTTAATCAGTTGTTGGTTCTAATAAGGGGGCGGTTCAGATACGATTAGGCAAGCATTACCTGATTCTTTTTGTAAAATTTTGTGTTTTTAACGTTTTTATTCTATGTGGTATAGGTGTTCATACGGACGGGCAGTAAAACAGAGAGACTGATGGAAGTAGCTATACCGACTTGATAATTAATGCCGATCAATTTCGCAAAAGGGTATACAAATTCGAACAAAAGCTTGCACCCATTTCCAGAAACTTATTGTCTTTTAGTCTACTACGTTAATACGGCTCATTCATCTAAAAGTGGGCTTAGTATAAAGAAATCTATTGCAAAAATGAATAAAAACCCTTTATTTGGAGTGAGTTTATAAAATACAACTTTGTTGCTAGGCATTCTTTAAATATATGTACTGAATTCTAATACAAACATTGCTTATTATTTATGTCCATAAGTCAGGCCCACATTTTTGTTTTCATTCCTTTGTCGCAACAGATTATATTTTGTGTAAATATAATTTGACACTCAACAGCTTTATGGCTATATTTTATCTGCTAACTTTAAGCAAAATTTTGTAAAGTTGATATGCGGTTTATTAGTAACAGTTGAACAAATACCCTCATGGCACAAAACTCTTAATGAATTGTAGTTTAGTTAGCAATACAATCGAAGTAATATGACATCAACACAATGCGTCATTGTCAAATATGCAATTCACATTACATTTTAACGAGATTTAAACTGAATGCACACTATATAGTTCATACACATAATCGTGGGTATATGGGTGCTAATGATAACAAATTCCAAGAATATGTTTCATACTCTTGTTTAGGACATGTCGAAAAGTTCCCCTTTTCTTAATTTTCTTGTTAAATTTACTTTTCTGCTGAACCGGTTAATCTGATGATGTAATTATATCGCAACAAAAGCTTGTACAGCCCATCCTCCAAACAATTACGTCATTATCGCCACTAAAAAGGCAGATAAGCACTAAGAGCTCCACTGAAAACTCGCTTTCTATATTATTTACCCCCTAGCTACTAAAGAAATTCCCAAAAACTGACTTATGTATAAACATTCAAAGCATAACTATAGCATATACCGGCAATATTTACACTTGATAAGCGGCCTTGGCTGCTGCTGTATAGTCAGGGTTAAGTCAAGTACAAAAAAAAGAAGAAATTTTGCTTTTAGAAATCTTAACGCTCAAATATTTAGACAAGAAACACAAATATATAGTTTATTGCAGAGGCATACTCAATAGCCTAAAAAAGTGGTAAGATGCAAAGAAAACTCTTGTTGCGATTGTTAAGTTTATAGATTACACGAGTTTATAAAACCATAACTTTTTTTTACTTTAGTAAGGGATTCTTTCTGAGCACAAAAACCAAAAATATTCCAAAATTGGAAAACCATTAAAAATGCATATGAAACTCAACTTTTGTTATCTAAATAAAGAGCATTTATGTAGAAAAATGTGTCTTTTTGTGGAATACTACGAACTTTGAATATAATTACTGTTCATGTTGCAATCCTGAACTTCAAAAGAATTTGATTCATTCGAAAATATTGTCTGAAAATTATGAATTATGGATATATTGGCCCGAAGCATATTTCTCGAATAACAATGTATTGCTGAAGACAACAACTAAAGGTTTCTAGTGCAGAACGAAGATTTTTTAAGTTCTGCAATAAAGACGAACGAAATATCAAAACAATACCGAAAACTCGAGTGTCTTCTCTTATTCTTGCAACAATTGGTTAAGATTGTTTGTACACCCAAGCAAACTGTAACTTATTCTGCAAGTTGTTTTTGTTCTACATAAAAGATACTTAGGAGGATGGAAAATATATAGAATTTAATATTTAGTCATATCTTCCCCCCATTGCAAAACATTATCTGTGCCACTGTTTAGCTGTTTGTTTAAAGAAAAGATAAAGTACAGGGCACTAAAATGATATAAGTTTGAGCAGCTGCATGAAATGTTTTGGCCCACAAATTGTCGCATATTTTGTTGGTCAAAGTAACAGTTGCTAGAGGGCAAAAGTCAACGCATGTCCTTGTCATAAAACACAATAATTATGTGTAACTTACACAAACCCATAACTTCCTGTTAGTTTGCACTATTTGAAGCTTATTGTGGCATATGAAAGCTAGTTCTATGACCGCACTGCGCAGTGGGAATCCTATGTCATTATTCTTTTCATTTGACAGGTTTAACATTTATGTCAGCCAACTTTTCTACTATGTATGTCTACTGTACATACATAAAGAGTAGCACACTACGTCAGCAGCATGGTTACAGTTAGGGCAGATCTAATGATTGCCAGAACTTTTCTTATTTGTCTGTCTATACGATATAACATGGCAAACATAGCGTAAACATAAGCAACAACATCTGCTGCATGATGATATCACAGGTGACTGAGAGGGGTGAAATTGCTGTCATTATGAACGTCCATTGTACCGATGGGTCTTGTGTTCTATGTATATGTAAGCATGTATTTGTGTGGCGGCCTTTAAGCTTTTAAACTGCGCAAATAATTAGTAGGCATACATTCAAACACACTCACTCACACAACAACAAAAACCACCGCTATTGAATACATAGTTTGCCGCAAAAGCTAAACTATGTAAATTTATATTTTGTATGGTCATAAAGCAGTTTGACTCATTGTTTCTATATACTATACATACATATATACATATGCTCAAGAAGGCTAATAAACACTTTAGGTGCTGAATGGCGGTGCCAAAATGTTGAGCGATTGTCTTTGGGTTTTTTCTTTTTGAGAGTCTCAGATCAGCTGTTGAAGGGTAGCCCAAAAGTTTGTTTTTGCTTTCATGCCTCATGCTACTATTTATAGAGATATCTTCATACCTATAAAGTTTAAAATTTTAACAAATTTCAGTCTTCTCAGCGACAGTTCCGGTTTATATATTTAGCAGTTTCTCACGTTTTTCATTGCCCAATGAAATAATGGAGAACAGCATGAGCTTCGAAATCACTTAGTCTGTTCCCATTTGTACTAAAGAGATGCGCCGATTAGACTACGAGTTGCTGTTGAAAAATTTACTTTTGATAATGACAAGGATTTCGTCGACCTTGCCAGCTTGGAGATCAAACGCAGGATCACTATTCCCAATCAATGATACTTTGGTCTCAGTAGGCACATCGGCATTAAAAACCATTCTCACCAGAAGCCTTTACCACATTTAATGCGAACTTTAATACGAACTCTACGAGCTCAAAGCCGACATTGAACTTAATTAACATTCAGCGCATCTGGGAGAAAGCCAATAGCGGCTGCATATCGATTGCCAAGATGAAGAAGAATTTTATGAGTCGGCATGGTTTCGCTTCTTTTTCGGCGCAAATCTGTAGAGTATAAGTGAATTGTTCGAAACCATTCGGTCAAGACTTCAAATGATATAGATATTATCTTTGGACTTTTGACAAAAACACATCTCGAAATAAGACAATTTCCCAGGATTTTTGTTATAAATATAACTTTTGAAAAAGGAATATTTCTGTCTTACTGACATCTTTCTGCGATTAAAGGGTCAAAAGTTATAGAGTGCGTAAAATAAATTTTTCTTCGAATTTTTCCAAATTGCATATGATTCTTTCGCTCTCCTCTAAAATTGCTGTTTTAGACATAAGTAGTTTTGTCAAAATGCTGTAACATATTGAGCTAATGTTGCTAAATTATTGACTAATCTTTACTCATAAGCCGCTGCGACAGGCCATAAAAGCGTTCTATAGGTCCATCCAGTTTCAAATGAGAATATTGTAACTTAATTTATAACTTTTTTTTGTTACAACAAACTAGTTTATATTGATTCATTAACATCGTGCTCATTGTCTACTATTTTATCAATAAAATGTTTATAAATTTATGTACAACACGCGCCGTTTATGCGTTGAATTCAACTACAGACAAGACTTAAAGTTCTTAAAAGCAGTTAACAGTGTATGTACTATAAATGACTTTCATTTCACATCCATCACAATTGAATAAATATTTTACACCTATTACCCTTTAAATTAAGCCAATTTCCGTCAAATGAGTATCTTAAGCGAACAATTGGCACACAATCAAAATTAAATTGAATCAAGCTAAGGCAGCGCCACAATTAAACAATCTCGGTTGAGCTTGGCCTTCGCCAATGTATACGTAATGCACATATACAGAAATGTACGTACAGGTGCGGATTTAGTAGTTTGGGGCCCAAGGGCTGCATGCAATGTTAAGGCCCTGTTCCTTATAATTCCCAGCGTTGGTTTTATAGTTCATTATTACAAAAAGTGCGTGACCCCATAGCAATTTTTCAAGATCAAACTTGTTAATGTTTTGCAAACTGTCACGAGCGTTTAAGCAATTTATTGTTAAAATATCGTATATACTAAAAAGAATATTTGTACAAAATCAGATTTCTTTTATCTGAGTACCAAATCGATTTTCGTTCAATTTAAATTTTGTAAAAGATCCATTGCTTGTGCTACATTTTATGATAATTGAAAGGTACAAACGTAGTGTAGGGCCAGTAGTTATATTCTTTGAGAACGCGCTATAAAGATATTTCTACATATACATTTTCAACTAATTCGTGAAGTTTTGCGACATACTCCGCAGACCAAATTCCATTAGAGTACATCGAACGGAAATGTAGCCATTTCAAATTCCAATGACATTTTTCATGAATAGTTGCCAATTTAAAACAATATTTTCGCTGTTTCTTTTCATGATCGAAATCCCATAAAAAAATAAAACAGATCATTTCACTTCACATTGCTTCAAGAAGTCACTTAAGATCGTTGCACAAGCAGGCTTTCTTGAAGGCTTCGCGCATGCGGAAATCTTCGCTAACAATGCGATTCACAGTACTTTAAGGGATAGAACAGCTGCCAGCCGTCTTTTACTCTGGCTTTGATCACAATTCTCTCACTTTCTTCACCGTTTAATCCTTTTGAAATTCCGACATGTTACTAAGGCAGGGGGTTTGAGTAGAAGCTATATACACTGCGGACAGCCTGCAGGCAACTTACGCGGGTATCGTTGGCTTTGCTAAACCAACCCAACGTTTGACATGCCTTGCTCAACCTTCTTTTGGGAAAGACTGTGTATTCCCAGTAGAGCAAACTTTGAATTTATGAAGGCAAATTTTTATCTGTGACTATCATGCGCCAGCCCACGAGCTGCGGCCCATTCTGGAATCCGGTCTTGTATTTGTATATTCGTGTGTTTCCTACATAGTTTTAAACATACATAGCTCAAAATTTGCTTTGGCAAGAATACGTTTAAAGCATTTTTATTGCTTTTATATTTACTTTTCATTTTGATATGCCGAATTCTTAGCATGCGAAACAACAGCAACAAATATAGACTACATTTTACATACACTTTTTGTCATATATGGTACAGAGATTGCTCATACGCCGCGTATACACGGTTGAAAACGTGTTTTCATCTTGTTTTCACTTCATGCTGAACGCCTACACACACACACACACACACACACACACACACACACACACACACACACACACACACACACACACACACACACACACACACACATTAACACATGTAGCCGTCAATTTCATTTAATTTTCTAATTCCATTTGTTGTTGTTGCTGAAAACTATATGTAGCAGAAGGCAAAGCTTTTGTATTGCGAAAAAGAGCACAAATGTTTAAACGAATAAAGCATGAAAAAAAGACAACGAATTGCCGCAGCATCAGCAGAAATTTATAAATACATTCAACACAATGCAGACTAACTATGTATAATATATGTATTTTTATATATATATATATATATATATATGTACATATACTATAGAAGACAAAAAATTAGAGACACTTTAAATATTGTATTGTCGGCTGTCAAATTGAATGAATGAATGCGTTCTGTGTACTTGTGTGACACTGTTCAAGATTCAAAGGAATAAATCACAGCAGTAATGAAAATGCAAATTTGTAACATATGTATGTAAAATAAATTAAACAAAATTGCTCGTGGGTTGGAAATAAGTTCTATAAACCAGCTAGAAACTGGATTTCGTATTAACTTGAACTTTTATGCAGAATATGAGCTAATCTGTTGGGTTGATTGGTAGACAAATTAGGTAACTCGACTGCCTTATATGTGCATAGATGACCTGTTCAATGAAGTCATGCTTTTATATAAGATGCTATGCGAGAAATACATACAATTTGCTTACAATCAAGGTAAATGTAACCCTCCCTTTCGCTTAATTGCGTAAACACTAATTGCACGTTCGTTTGACTTCTAAACTGACAAACTATTTTTTTAGTTTGATTAATATGGACAGAACTTTGCAACAATTTTCTCAGAAAATAAACGCTTATTACAGTGCCTCCTTTTCGCACCCTCTTCTACTACTCCATATGCTCTATGTGCACTATTTGTAGATTTATTTGACTACTAAGTACAAAAATTTCGAAACATTTTCCGAGATAAAAGTAACCGAGCAAACAAAACGTATGTTGCCATAGTCTAAATTAGAGAGACGGCAACAAACTATATTTTCATTTGCTTTTAGTTTTAATGAGAATGTTAAATGCTCAGAATATCGAACGACTAACAACTCTGTTACCTTTCTATTTAGACTCATTCGAGACTCATTTGCTAAGTTTGACGCACACAAAACGATTCTTTGATTACGCACAAATACTTAATTAACACGTTTTAAATCTTATTAAAATAAACTATCGAAAGGTTTTAAGTTTCTCAAAATGTAAACAATCTTGAATACCATCCTAGACCTTGCCTAGACCTAGACCTTTTGACAGTTTATACCAGCCACTTAGGAAACATACTCTATGTTACTCTAACATAGTATAGTATACTAAGTGGCTAGTATAAACTGTCAAAAGGGATCGATTGAGTCTCAAAATCAAAGCAATCGATATTAGTGCTAGTGCCATCGCTTGTTTTTCAGCTCTATAGCTTACATTTACAGCTTTTTGCCTTAAACTGATTTTTGTTTAGAATCACAAACCAGAAAATCAATCGATAGTGCAAACATAACATAACTTAAATCCGCAAAGCATTAAGTATCGAGAGTAAAAAAAGACCTAGAACAAATTTATTCGAAAATATCGATAGTTCTATAGATATTTTGCCAGCCTTAGTATATTCATTAGGGTTTTCCGAGCCTTTTTTTAGTTTCTTACTGTATTGGACACACACACTTTCAGTGTACTTTGTAGGCGTACTAAATTGAAAATCGAAAACATAAGCGAATTAATAGAGACCTGTTTTGAAAATAAATTAATAAATAAATAAATAAATTCTTTGCCATAGGGTATAAAGTTTAGAGAGGTGAAAGCTTCAAGAACCCCAAACCTATGATATTTAAGGCTTTGAAAATACATCAAGTTTTTATTAATTATGTTAAACTATAACTTTGATCTCGTTTTAACTATCCCATATTCACATCTAAGTTAGTTATGTTTACAGCTAATAATAGAACCAACTAGCTGCTTGGCACATGCTACATATATTACGTATACGACAAAGGGACACAAATTAGCCATAATCAAATGTTATCAGCTGTCTAAGTGTTGACAAGTGCATTTGTTGATATCTTTATATGCATCTCATCATATTCCTTGACCTGTAATACTCAGCATTTGTGTACGCTTGGCAACAGTTCTAGAACATTTACAGTTACATGCTCTCACTGCCTATATTGTACTATATCCTTGCAGCAGATGAGTGAGCTTTCATTTCCATTCATTCATGAGGCTTCGAGAAAAGCTTTGGCGACTCTTTGCAGCCGGAAAGCTTTCACGCAAAGCACATAATTGTGTCATGTTTAAGTGTGTGTTGCCTTAAATGCAGCCTGGCCAAGGTCAAGCTCCTGTGATGGCCAAAGGACTCACGGCCAAAGATATACAGTGAACAATATGTAAATGAAATGTGAACAAATATTTCAACGGCCAACATTAATGGCCAAAACAGTTGGAAAATGAAGTATTTTAAGCGGTCAAACACTATGCGATTTTATGGAAATTTTTCCTATGTCTGGGTTTTATGAATATAATAATTTCTTTACGACGTTTGCGGCAGACAAATAACCCTGACTGAGTTTGCTTCAACATGGTGCCAGACAAGCGGATTTTAATCGATGTTTGTTTAGATTGAATCACGTGGCATTCGCATCAGTTCTAGTGGCTTCTGTGGTTTTTGTAGTCTGTAGCTGATAAGCCTAACGCAAACCGGAGATTGCCATGTTACAGAATGATTATGAAACTTAAGATGCAGCTAATTAAGTTCAGTTGTGAGCGGAAGATTGCTAAATTCAATTTAATGATTGCTGTGTAAATGTCAAAAGTTGGCATAGTTTTGAATTAATTAATGAAGTAATGTCTTATAGATATAGATTTGTGTACTTTATAAGCAACAGGTTATTATAGTCATAAGCGCCTGTTTGTGTGAGTTATATAACTCAGAGGCTATAAAAAAACATTTTACCGAATGCTGCACATATACGAAGTTTGTCACATCAAACCTGACAAATATGTGACTATCACAATCGTTCATTATATAGATGTTAAGATTAGCTGTTATATGAAAAATAACCTATCACGTGTTTTGCAATAAATTTCCATAAAATCATCAGTTAAATTATGTATATAAGTATAATATTTCATTAGTTAGAATATGTGTGTGTTTATATTTGTTAGATTGTTTGTGAGACTTGGGAAGAGATTCAACTGACTTATTTTATGTAAGCTCATTGTCTAATATTGCCTTTTGCAATCATTATTGGCAGCAACTGCATTGCTCTGAAGCAAACTGTTGTTTCGGTGCAAACACGAAAGAAATTGAAATCATCAATTAAGAATTATTATGCTTTGCCTTTAAATTCAAAATAAAATTCTAAAAGTTAAATTTCTGACAGTCCTAAATAAATTCTAACCAAATTAACGTGCAGGAAAACCTCAAAAAATAGTCAAATCCGCAAAATGTTGGCACGTTTATCACTTGTTATGCCGCCACGTTCTGTGCGCCTGTTAGTACAGAACTCATCGCACTCGAAAAGCTCCATGCGTCACACTTCCTTGTTCCCGAAGATGTACCTAGGACAGCCACAAGCTGAATCGCTTTTGTTGACTGTACGTGGCAAGAGCAATGGCTTTGGTACGCGCAACTACGCACGGGATCCTTATCGTGATCGCACGGATGTGCAATCAAATACACGCGGACCAACACTCAAGGAACGCCTGATGGGACCACCTAGCGAAAATGCCTACTCCATGGGCAAGGGTGCTGCAGCCGGTGCCGCGCTCATGGGTTTAGGGGCATTGTGCTTTTATGGTGTTGGTCTAAGCAAACAACAAAGCCTCTACGATCGCTCCATTATATGGCCGCAGTATGTGCGCGATCGCATACATGCCACATATGCATACTTTGGTGCCTCTTGTGCTGTCACTGCGGCTTCAGCTGCAGCCGTATTTCAGTCCGAGGCGCTACTGCACCTGGTCATGCGTAGTGGTTGGATTGCCACGCTGGTGACACTAGGCTTAGTCATGGGAAGTGGTGCAGTCACTCAGGCTATTGACTATAGCCCCGGCTTTGGAGCCAAACAGTTGGCCTGGGCGGTGCACTGCGCCATGCTGGGTGCGGTTGTGGCCCCCATGTCCTTTTTAGGCGGACCCATTTTGACGCGTGCTCTACTCTATACTGGCGGAATAGTGGGCGCCTTGTCAACAGTGGCTGCCTGCGCGCCGAGCGACAAGTTTTTGTATATAGGAGGACCTTTGGCAATTGGACTGGGTGTGGTTTTTGCCTCTTCACTGGCATCGATGTGGCTGCCGTCTACAACTGCTGTGGGTGCCGGACTGGCCTCAATGTCGCTATACGGAGGTTTGATATTGTTCAGCGGATTTCTGCTCCATGACACACAGCGCATTGTGCACACGGCCGAACTGTATCCTGAATATGCTCAGCTGCCCTACGATCCCATCAATAATGCGCTGGCTATCTATATGGATGCGTTGAATATCTTTATCCGCATTGCTATCATTTTGGCGAGTGGCGATCAGCGCAAGAAATAGATAGAACGTGTTGAACGAATTCTTTTAAAAATTATTTAGTTCACAGTTGAAAAAAATAAAAGTTAATTTATAAAGGAACTTAGGTATTTGTAACACTTTGTAGCTAGTCATAAATCACTGGTTTGCAATATATTGTCGCCGAACCAAACTAGTTTCTACTGCCCCAAAGCGCTTATGGTTGCATTGTCAACAATTGTAGCATAAATGAGCTATAATATAACTTAAAGATGAAGATCTGAAACAGTGCCGTAGGTAACGGAAAATTTTCTTCTGTTCTTTGTCTGCAGAGAGAGATTGCGCGTCTATAATTTTACCGTGAAGAAAACCAGCAAAAAGCTCGACATTTTCATGAGATTAACAGTTGCAATGACTCAAAAGCGTAGAGTGGCTTTTAGTAAATTAGTAAATGTCTTTTCAATTTCCTAAAAAAGATCTTCACGCGAAAATTCTTTTCTAGATTTATATTATCTATCGAAATTTGCAGCGATTTCATCGAAAATAGTAATAGTTATTGAAGAATTGGTTGTGTGCTGATTGACCCCTTGACCCCCTACCTATCTACTCCACTGATCTGAAAATTTGCTCTCAAGTGGTGAAATTCTCATGCGACGCGTAAATGGAAAATATTGCTAAGAATAAATACGAAAGCATTGGAACGGTGAATTATCATTGCCATTTGTGTCTCAAGTTTATTCGCCTTTTTGCTTTTTCTTCATTCTTTATTTTGGCTAATAAGCAAACAAATTGTTTTTCTTTCGTTTTCTTTTTGAAGCGACTTTTGTTTACTGTGCCTGAAATTAATGACCAGTTGAACTGGCCAAGCATAATACATAAAACCATTGAATTGTGACGTTTTGAGTACGCTAAAATATAGTAAATGCTTTACTAATATATTGATGTGGTTTTTCGAAAGACGTGTAGCTTTTACTTTTTTAGGTGGTTATGTGTCTTTGACAATGACAATGGCCGAGATCTTTTGTCAAGACTTCATGCTATGCATAAGTAGGTAAGATTGATTTCTACGGATTTTTAAGTATGTGAGACTTTAGCAACAGCTATCCAATAATGTGTGCTGACACGACAAATGTGGGCATTAGGGTGTACCTTGTAAGTGACAATTTTACCTAGATTGTGGGGGTATTACATTACCGGGATAAAAAAATACACATTAACCAATTGCCGCTCCTCTGGTAATCCCTAAGACGTCTGATGTAGGTTGTTGTAAGATTTATATTATTTTTAATGAGCTCATATTCAAGAATGATGGGTGATCACAATTTGGGATTCACACGGCATTCGCCAGTTACCGTCCGAAATGCTCGAACACGTCATCATCATAAATGTACCACCTTAATTTTAGTTGCGGCAAACATTTAAAAAGAGATAATCTTTAAAAAATAAACAATGCAATGAACTGTTCTTTCGAAAGATAAAAGGAAGATAACGGAAGCTTATATTTTGTGATATGTAGGCACTCAGTCTGCTATATACATATATGCTAATTCGTGAGGATTTAAGATTAGCGAATGTGCTGGTGAGCGAGCAGAGCGAGCAGGTGGTAATGATTGAAGACTGAGAAGAGTGGAGAGAGGATTGATGTGATTAGATAAGAAGGAGTAAGGATTGCGGAGAATGGAGAGGCGAGAGATGAGCGAGGAGAGGTCAGGTGAGAGATGATATGGGTTGAGAAAAGGCGATGTGGTGTAGCGAGCATAGCGAGCAGGGCCGGTGTTCATACCTGTGGTGGGTGCGAGCAGGTGACGGAGACTCATACCGGTGTTGAGAGAGGAGTGCGAAGTGACGATTGAGGAAAGTGGAGTGAGGAGTGTTGTGATAAGATGAGATTACATGAGCTGAGCTGATATGAGATAAGTTAAGAAAGGTAACATGAAAAGAAATGAAATTATATGAGATGAGGTTAGGAGATGTGGTGTTGCGAGCGGCACGACAAGACGGTGGAGCCCTTAGCTAATATTAAATCAAAAACTTGCGCTGCCCTTTATCGGAAATTCATAATAACCTTAATTTATTCATCGATTTTCTGGTTTTTGAGAACAATATTAAACAATTGATTGTTCTTTGCAAAATCCTAGCATATTACAATATGGATTAAGATCCGAAATATGTACAAACTTATGAGAGTCTTTCATGCTTGCAAAAATTAATCTGTTACATTCAAATAAGGTGCACCCTAATACACACATGTACTAAATAAAATACCAAAATAGACACAGCCGGAAAATTGGTTAAATTTTGAGTGAAGGTCATAAAAATGCGAGCATATCGAGCACAACTGTCTACATACGCGTATATGTGGTATTTATGAAATACATCTTGTATGGACATATGTTTGTACTAGTGGGTGACCATATACGGTGGACTATTAAGCCAATTGTCCGCGCACAAAGAGCATTTCTCCAACAATTAAGGTGCGTCGCTTGGGAACCTAAGGAGAAATTGCTTTCACGCACGCAAAGTCTTTATTAGCAGCAGTTTTGGTATAAACTTGGAGCTATTTTTAAGACAGTCATAAACATTATTTATATAGAGTTTTCTTTTTATATGTTTTTTTCGATTTGTATGTTTTTTCACATATTTTTGCGGTAAAGTTCAAGGCTAAGCTGATAGCCAATTTATACAAACCTGCTGATTTAAAAAATTGTATTTAATTATAATTTAGGTTAGCTTTAATACCAGCAAAGGTTCAAAAAGCTGACATACTTATATACGATTAAACATATGACAACATTTGAGTTGATTTCGTTGACATTTGTTGCTTTTTGTATGTTTTGAATTCTCATAAATTTGCTATTCTAGAGATCATATTATAGCGTCATTCAGCTACAATTGACTCTACTTAAAAATTGATTCACGTAGAGAACGTGGTAATCTAGTGTTGTTGTCGTCATGAATCAGCTTTTTAGTTATGACTTTATTCATTTAATTTCTCACTAGGGGGCTCCGCCTGCTGCTCGTCTCGCTTATGACCTTGCTTGAACGACAATTATAAGATATTTTAACAAACAGCGTTACACCGCATATAAAAAACTACAACAATATAGTCACATCCATTGCCCAGATTGTTATCATCACTGATCTCACATAGCAACATAATTAATGAGCTATTGCACATATTAACGCTTACTTCGTTTTAAAATGGTAAACTAACAATAATATTAATGGGGAGTGCAGTACTTCGCACTCGGCGAGCACATGTCGCTTAGACTCACAAAACCAACAGGTGTTAGAGATGGTGATGCCCAGCTGACTGAAGTGTCTCTTCTCCAGTTTGTAGCGTTCTATAAGATAAATAGCTGTAAAGCCTGCCTTATGCACCTGTCTAGTCTGCGGTTCGCCTCAAACTTTTGTCCTCTCTTAGCAGTTGTTTAACCAAATGTCTTCCAATCTGGATCTGGAAGTTTCAAAACTTCAGATAAAATTAAAATTTTTTTTTATATTTTATAAATTCTACATAAAACATTTTTATTTAAAGCATTATATCTTCCAAGCCAATAGCTAAATCAAAAAATTGTCTTTGAAGAAAATAATTTACGCTTTAATACCTTTACAACGGTATACGGAACAAACAGGTCCGAGTACGTTAGGTGCTTCCAAATTGTAATAGAAATTATGAAATATAACACAGGGCGGATTGGCCCATAGGTTACATCACCCGCTGGCCCCCGATTTTCTCCCGAAGGCGTTGGACCTAAGTCAATACGAATTGCTGGCCTTTTCTGCTCAACTATCTTATGAAGTTTTACATACAGAGACTCATCTATCAAACAATCAATTCATAAGTCGTAGCTAATTCGCAACTACAATAGCTATCGATTGGCTTTGTAATCGTCTAGATTGGATCCGCACAAAAATTGACGTCAAACTTATAAACATTTACAAAACGCAAACATTTAATGACACTAAGTTTTCAATTGAATTCAATATCTATCGCATATGCTTTGTCGTGGGTTATTTATCTTTTGATGCAAAGTAATATTCGCGTGCCCCGAAAGCAAATTTTAGCTCAAATAAATAAACAAATACAAAAATCGTACAGGAAATTCTAAAAAGCTGATACGTCTACTGCCTAAAACCCGCTGATAAACTATGAGTACCTGGTTCAACAGCTGATAAAAAATACAGCTAACGGTGTGCGGAAAGACGTTATCTCGTCTCATCAATATAAATACTTTTTATTTTATAAACAAACAGCTGAAAAAATATAGATAGCTTAAAGCGGGTTTGTTGATTAAGTCTGATTAATGATGTATAGATATTGACTGAAAACGGGACATACTTTATTTTGTCTAGAACTTTTAAAAATGGGTCAAGAGTGAATATGCAAATAGAGTTGCTATAAATGTCGAAATAAGTCAAAGAACTCTTAGCTATTATATGTTACAATATCCTGTTTCGAATTCTCAAACAATGACCGCAATGGCAATAAACATTGATCATGCTGTATAAATGCCATGATCAGTGAATTTGAAGAACAAGTACGATTATATAAGCAAATTCATAAATAAAAGTTTCAAATAGACTGATCGGTAATCACTTGATCAGTCACTAACGTTTATTTTAGCCACAATGATAATATGGGTTTATTCTATACGGTTGCCGTTCTGCTTATAAGTTTCCAAGAAACTCTGTACCCTGATCGCAAACTGATCTTTCTATTATTTATAATTATTAATAAATCACGAAAAAACCAGCTTGACTCGTTGAATATATCTGAAACCATACTCGTTAGCCGAAATCGAAGGTTAATTTTTGAGAGTTTAGTATTACTGTAGGAGAAAAATCGTGCCCAAGGTAAAAATTAAGAATATCTAACTTCTTTAATGGAACACCAATATCTAAATAGCATATTTGTTTTTAAACGTAACCAATAACACAGCCCATATTCATATTCACAGTCCCTGTTCAGTAGGAGCGCAAACTTGCTTACATCTTGGTTTACTGATAATCTACGTGTGAACTGAATTTAACATTTTTCCCTTCCCTTTCATGCAGAATGGTCGACTTTAAAGTACAACAGCGTCGTTACCGCACCAGCGAAAAGACTGTCGTTAGCACCACCTATGGTCCCATCAAGGGCGTCAAGCGCAAGTCCATATATGGTCAATCCTACTTTAGTTTTGAAAAAATACCCTTTGCCAAGCCGCCAGTCGGTGAACTGCGCTACAAGGCGCCACAGCCGCCAGAACCATGGACTGATGTTAAAAGCTGCACTTCACAGGGTCCCAAGCCACTACAAAAACATTTTGTGTTCGAAATGACCGATGGTTCAGAGGATTGCCTGTACCTCAATGTATACACTAAAAATGTGAGTAGCATTAATAGTTTTACACAAAAATATTTTAGGTACTAATTATAATTAACACTTGACAGTTATATCCCACCAAGCCTATGCCTGTAATGGTTTGGATTTACGGTGGTGGCTTCCAATTTGGTGAGGCCTCGAGAGAGTGCTACAGTCCTGACTATTTGCTGCGTGAGGATGTGGTTGTAATATCCATTAACTATCGACTGGGTCCCTTAGGTAGGCCTATATGAAATAGCATATACTTTTAGAGTGCATTTCTTTAACGCTTAAACGCTTTTTACAGGTTTTCTTTGCCTGGAAGATCCCGAGTTCGATGTGCCTGGCAATGCGGGACTCAAGGATCAGGTTTTGGCGCTACGTTGGGTCAAAGCTAATTGCTCGCGTTTTGGCGGTGACTCCGACAACATCACAGTTTTTGGTGATAGTGCGGGCAGCGCTTCAGTGCACTACATGATGATTACGGAGCAAACGCGTGGACTCTTCCATAAGGCCATATGCATGTCCGGCAATACACTCTCCCCCTGGGCCGTCACACCACAACGAGAATGGCCCTATCGACTGGCTGTGCAGGCGGGTTATACGGGTGATAATACGGAACGTGAGGTTTGGGAGTTTCTGCGCAACGCTAAAGGCTCTGACATTATCAAAGCCAATGGCGAGCTGTGCATTGATGAGGAGAAAAAGGAACGCATAGGCTTTTCATTCGGTCCCGTTATAGAGCCCTATGTGACCAGTCACTGTGTAGTGCACACAAAACCAGTGGAAATGATGCGCACTGCTTGGAGCAATAGCATACCCTTGATACTGGGTGGAGTTTCAAATGAGGGACTGCTTTTGTACGCAGAGACCAAAGCGAATCCCAAGTGTTTGAATGAACTCGGCGATTGTCGTTTTGTAGTGCCTATAGAGTTGGACATGGATCGTGATAGCGAGCTGTGCAAGGAGTACGGTGAACAGCTGCGACAATGTTATTACGGAGACAAGATGCCCTGTCTGGATACACTACATGAGTATTTGCAGGTAGCTACATCTAACTAACAAGCTTGTTGAAACCTCTTTGCTAATTTTTTACAACTTTCAGATGGTCTCGCATGAATATTTCTGGTTTCCCATATATCGCACAGTATTGTCACGCCTGGAGTATGCGCGCAATGCGCCCACCTATTTATATCGCTTCGATTTCGACTCGAAACACTTTAATCACCTGCGCATACTCAGCTGTGGCAAGAAGGTGCGTGGCACCTGTCATGGCGATGATCTCTCCTATTTGTTCTACAACTCGTTAGCGCGCAAGCTTAAGATTCATACCAGGGAATACAAATGCATAGAGCGTTTGGTGGGCTTGTGGACACATTTTGCCAGCTGCAGCAATCCGAATTTCGATCCTGAGCAGTCGGATCTATGGCAGCCTGTTACGGCTGCGGCCATAGAAAAGAATCAGCTAAAGTGCCTTAACATATCCGATGATTTGAAAGTTATCGACGTGCCCGATATGCGCAAGATAATGGTGTGGGAGAGCTTCTTCAGACGCGACGAGCTGCTTTAGAGCGTTATATTATATAATGTATGTTAAGTTAGACTTAATTTACATAAGATTCAGACAACTTTATGTGTAGTCTTTGTTTTTATACAAAAAAAGCCGAGCTTTTAACTGTCTGTCTACTGACATCTTGTTAAGCTTTAATAAAGTTTATGTTAGTTAAAGTTGGCTATGCTATGAGCTTTTAGCTGTACCGTTAGTAAGCTTTCGTATGCCTGTGGAAATTCGTGCATATGGAAATAAGTCGCAACTGAAGTACCTTTAAAAAGAGAGCACTATGAGTAGCCATAACGAGGATATACGCTACTTGTAGGTACTATTAGTCAATGGAGGAATTTAAGCTAAGCTCACGGATTATTTATACAATATTAAAAGTTCCTTTTAAATGTTGTTGCAACAAAAAACATATAGAGCAAACAAAATTGAAAATTGTTATTTATAAACATGAAAATCATTGAAGTGAAACTTCTTTAGCAAGGACTTACTGAGCGCTGTTTCGCCAATCCTTCAGAAGTTTCTCTTCCAAATGTAACACATTATAATCTTCCAGTGTATTTTTTTTCCTAATCTTAAAAATAAATGCCTAAGGTCTTGACATTGTAGCTTATTACAACCTTTAGCTTAGTTTTTGAAATTTATTTACAAATTACTTAGCTCTTAAATATAGCATATTTTAACAATTAATATATGATTTAATATTTAGTGGTGCCCGTCACGTTTTTTTGCTAAATTATTTTTGCAATATTAAGCAACAATGCCGGTCCAAGTTTTATATACATGTATTTTAAAATATAATTGTTGTTCAAATATCTATTTACAAAACATTAAATAAATTAAATTTATAAACAATGTTTACAAAACTAAGATTCAATAATAACAATTGTCTTTAATTGCATTATTTGTGAATTGTTGGATTGAAAATAATTCTGCAATTATTTGATAATAAAGCGTTCCATTTAATTTGATACATTACAAATATAAAAAAAGACATTTTAATGTGAGTTCAAAGTCTGCTTTCTCGAATTAACTGAATTTAAATGTAAATTTTAGAATGGAATTGCTTTGAAATCATGTGATGCAACAAAAGTATGAAGTTTAAAATTAATTTGATAAATATTTTATTAGATACCTAAATGTGAAGAGAACTAGTAATTAAAGTGTATTGTAACAATTAAAAACAATTTTTGATTGCAAATAACCTTATGTATTCTTTATTTTGGTTGCATTTGCTGCAAGAGCATTTGTGTTTTTGGTACTGCACTCACTTCAAGCTCTTCAATGACCATTTAAAAGATTTCGTTGTACATTTATATATAGAGTTCATATATAGAATATGAAGAGTTTGCGACCTGAAGCGTAGATATAGAGTTTATCGAAAACAAATTTGAATTATTATTATTATTATTTTACATACTTATAATGGCGCGCCTTGGGGGTAAAACCGACTTTGATATCTCGTATATGCAGTGATTTTTGCACATCAATGCAGTTGATGGTGGATGGCGCCCCTTTTTTTTATTTTTATTTAAAGTCTCCTACTCCAACTTTAAAGTCAAATTTACAACTTTAGAATATCAACTTTACTGCCTTTGATCGACTGACTACTTCCATTTCTGCAACTCGACTCCCTAACGATTTCTCCGCTGCTACTATGCGTCGGACGTACTTTTCACTGCTGCTGTTCTCTTCTTTGTGTTATTACTGCCGATGATGGTGCTGCCAACCGCTGCATAATGCGGCTAACCAACTTTACATATAAACCATTTGTGGTTTGCCTGCGCCTCACACTCTGCGGCCTTGACCGTGTTCACTCAATGCGTCTCGCACACTGATCAAAGGCAGCCAGACAATGGACTGCAGTAGCTGCCGTTGGAAATCTCTCTTTAAATTGTAAAGTTCTGAGATTTACATATACAACCGTACGAAAATTGGATTAATTACTTTAAAGGTTCTTATACGTATTGGTATTCTACCGAACGATAATATACCCTGTCACTCTAAAAATGTATGCTGACAGAAAAACTTGATTATTAGTAATCATTGCAAAAGCATTCCAAAAAAAAAAGTGTTTTTCTATAATGAGAAAATTTTTTGTTTTCTTCACTAAACTAAATAGGATATTCAACGATCATGAAGCTAAGGCGCCTAAAGTGTTTACCAACCTAAATTATATAGAGAAGTAAGTACATTCTTTGATAAAAGGAAATGTTAGAATTAATAGAGATGAGATATGTACTTGTATGTTCTTATATATCCTAGCTCTTCATTATCACCTAATACAAAATTTTTTTCAAGTTTTAATTTACTACTTTGAAATCTGGGTACTGCGCAGGGGCTTGTGGGTAGTATTTCCAAAAAGTAAAAGGAATTTTGATACTCAAATGAGTCTATATAAAGATTTTGATAGGAACAGCCATTTCCCAACACATACGTTATTCTTGTGAATCTTCTTGGTAAAAGTGGTTAAAATTTTGACTTCTGCAGCTTAAGCTATGGTGCTCTGTCTGTGCAGAGTTTCAAGCTTGTAACTTTAAAATGTAGGCCGCAAAATTCGATGGTAGACCATTTGAACTTAGTTGAAGAACTAGAGCATAAGACGCATCTTCTGAAAAAATGTCATGCTCTTATGGTGTGCGAGAAAGAGGCGTCTCAGGCGGTGTGACAAATGACCGAACTTAATAAACAAGATTGTTATTCCTATGGGAAAAGCATTATAAAATTCCAGAATATGAATTTTTGCTAAACAAATGTTTTGAGTTTTCTAATGAGTATATAACACAATACGCGAGTATTTAAAAAGTGCAGCAAGTATTTCCTAGTTTCCAATTATGGATGATGTGATCTTAGAGATGTTAGATGATGAATTGAAACACATAAGAACGTTTTTTCACCAATATAGCGCTTGGCATATCTCAAAAACCATTAAAAACAACTTTGCAGACACTCAAATAAGATCTCTAGTGTCTTAGCAGGTCTCCGCTTTAATACTTTCGCAGCAACTATGTTGATCCAAACTTGGAAATTTTTTCGAGATTGACTTCTTCGTTGATGATATTGACACAATTGGTAGTTACAACAGCCTTTGCGGCTATTGAGAGAGAATATGCTTGTAAATGAGAGCAAGGCAAAGAATATTTTTCCGTCAAGGACGTTCGTATTGTTGTTGAAAACTGAACTTTTAATGTTCTCAAGGATTGCCTCTAATATAGCCGCACCGTCATAATGAAGAAAGTATAGTGGTGTTCGCCGTTTCATCGATTTTCGATGACTTAATAAACGCTTTCATAACAGCTGATTACTAAGAAGAGAAAAGAAACCACGAAATAACAACGTTTGTGCGTACAATGTAGATTGTTGTTGTTTTTTATTTTACGTATACAGTACATTTATTACTTCAAATCAATTTGTTCCTATCTAAAACGCAACTTATCCATGTGACGCGTATATTCGGCAACCCGCAATCATTTTATCATTCGAGTGGTATAGGTTTGACCTAAAAAAGTTGCGTTATTGAGCAGCAATCGGTACTACACTGAATTTTTGCTTAGCGCATTTATATATAGATGTACATATATATCTATGAGCTCCACGACAATATTGAAATAATCAAGCGAATTAACATTCATTGGCTCTGTTGGCTTGGTAATTTTGTAAGTAAGTTAGCAACAAGCTACTGCGAGTAAGGTCTTCCATATGGAAGGCGACGAATCGGCAAAACATGTCTCCATTGAAAGGATCAGGTGGAGAGCGAACTAAATACCTTTGATATCACCGATTGAAGAAAACACACACGAGTAGAGGTGCCAGGAGGAGTACTCTGCATCAGGCCGGTAACGCGTTGCTATGACCAGTCAAGAAGAAGATAGATAAGAAGTTAGCTGATTGGAGATTTGAACCACCCCTGAATTGAGCGAAGACCGCTAGAAGCATTAACTTTATTAATTAGTTTTTCTCGCGCTTGCAATAACTCCTATCGCATAAGCCGCTCAAGTCGATAACAATCATAAGGGTCAGATCGTGACCAAAAATCGCTCTCATATGCTTCTTAAGTTTCTCACACACCCTTTTTTTTCAAATCCTATATGAGCCATGGGACTTATTAATACCACCTTTCGAGATAAAAACTGTTAATTTTTGTTGATAATCTTGTGTTTAATGTTGTCAAGTTTGACATTTGTATATAAGACAACTTGAAAGTTTCTTATCTCTACG
This sequence comes from Chymomyza caudatula, assembly GCA_035041775.1. NCBI lineage: Eukaryota > Metazoa > Arthropoda > Insecta > Diptera > Drosophilidae > Chymomyza > Chymomyza caudatula. The sequence goes on along the minus strand of JAWNKW010000189.1, from coordinate 3,815,596 downwards.
AAGAATTCAATCTGTTTAGATTGTCTATAGCTCTCACATACATATGTATGAGTTGGCCTGCCATAAAAACGTCATAGAACCAATTTCGTGTGCTTTTAAGTGCTGAACAATGGCCAAAATGTTTACCGTTGTACACTTGAGGAATAATTATTGAAAAGTCAACACATAAACGATGATAATAAAAAAAGAGTACTATAAATTAGCAAATTTGCAAGTGAAAATCTGGCGTGACTAATTCAGTTGAAATGGCATTCAAGTTGATAATTGTATGATTAAAAATTAATTTAATTATTGGTTGAAATAATTAACATTTAATAGAGGTTTTGATTGAAGTTGTTCAATATTTGTATTTGTCGAAGCGGAACTTAAACTTCATGAAAAATCATAAATAATGGCTGGATTTCCATTCTATATACATATGTATCTATATGCTAATTATTGCAAAATACAAATGTTGTTGTTGTTGTCTATCTCATAATTTAGCATTTGTCCGAAAATTTGATATTGCTTTAGTAAGGTATCAACCCGAAGCCGAAACAAAACCGGTTTCGATTTGAACAGCTGTGAAATGCCATTCGCAATGACAACTTTATAGATACAAACCACAGACAGCTGCTAATTGTATCTCACAGTTATACTTTTAGCTCTGGTTAGCTTGTGGGGGCTTTGCACTCGTTAAATCAAAGCAACATTGCCTCCAGCTCGAATAACTTGGGTGTTTGCGTCATTTTGTGGTAAGAAGTTCATGTTCAAGGTTGTTTTTATGCCAACAGCAAATGCGCGTTTGGGCTTAGAAACATTTTTATGGATATTGCAGACCTAAGGCACAAATTACAATTTACCGTGGCAGTTCTTATGGAAAGTTTTTTCCCAAGAATTTCAATTTTCAGTTAGGTCGTCGCATAAGGCAATGAAAATTGTCTGGAAAGTATGAGCAAAACCATAACTACGCAATAGCAAATTTTTATGTGAAGCATAGCATTTTAGACCATTGTTAATATGTATGAATTTATACGATTACGGTAGTACCGGCACGCTTTTATTTCGGTTTTCTTTTTTCAATAATAGTGGTTTCAATTTGTTTCACCGATATTTGTTTCGGTTATAGATTATAACGCTTTCTATACAAAAACCAAAGACCATAAAGTTAATAGCCTTGTGTACTTATGATGCTGCTCTGTTAGACAGACACACTGTTCGCACTGTCTTGGGAATGGTCGCTTTTCAGCAAGCCGACTCAATGTAACAGCCAAGGATTTCACTCTATTACTTTCATGCTCTTTGACAAAAGCAGTTCCGAAGGGAGCTATAAAAGAAAATAAGCGGGAGCAAGAAACAAATTGTGTTATCTACCCGTTATCGGGTAACGGCCTGATGTAAATACATTCTTTCATTGGAATTGTGATTTTACGTGATGGATCCCAAGCCCTACGCACAACCCTTTTAACGCCAGAGGTTGCTCTATTCGTCTCGAAAAGAACCCAGTGTCATTGTTAGTCGCCTCATACAACAAGCTTTGACTTGCTGAGGTGGTATCTAGTGTTTCACTAGATAATATAAATAACTGCGTTATTATTATGAGGCCCATGCACACAGCAACCGCAGTGTATCTCCTTCAAAAGTTATGAAGGATCCAATGATCCTTCTGGCACTACAAGCGCTACACAAGTTTAAACTTAAAACATAGTAAGCCCCACCTCGTTGTCATGATGGCGCAATGAGCAATTGCATTTGCCGCCTTCCGCTGGCTGAGGATATTTTCTGAGCCTGCTGATTTCTCAGCACGATGGAGTACCTTGTCATCGACGCACACATGCACGCTGATGTGCTGTATTCCGCAATTCAGCCTCCAATATATTTCGAAAGGTGTTAAAATGTCTTAGCAATCAATGCGGACCTTCACGCATTGGCAAAGTCTACCGCATTCCATGGAATGGCGAACTCTATGAACTCTAGGTCGATATTGACATAGTCAAGCGAATTAATATCTAGACTTTCTTGTCAATTTAGTAAGAGTTGAAAAATATATAAACCATCATTTTTTTTTAAATTTAACAAAATTTTGGTTTATAATTTGAATCGCTCGTTAAATGTTTTTTGAAACGATACCAATATCGGATGTTTTACCTTATAAAAATTTGCTTAAATTCCATAAGAGTTACAAATTCAATTACGCGAATTAAAAAAATTTCAAATGGTAATAATTCGTGTGTCTTTTCTTTCGTAACGAATGGGTTGTACTTAAATAATACTAATTTGAAACAGTTCAAAATTTTATAAATAGCATCAGATTTCTAATAACAGTACAATCCATTCGTTACAAATTCCATTATGCGAATAAAAATATTTCAAATTCTAATAATTCGCGTGTCTTTTCATTCGTAACGAATGGATTGTACTTAGATAATACTAATTTGAAACAATTCAAAATTTTATAAATAGCATCAGATTTCTAATAACCTTGTCATTTGCTTAATAAATTGAAGAAAATGAAGTTCCATTTCTCATCGTTATTCCTAATACTTGTGGCCGGTACCAAATTTGGTTCTCTGTCAAAACTAAAACTGGAGGACTAAGCCGTAAAAAGTAATTAACAAAGCTTACAAAATGTTTTATAAATTGAATTCATTAAAAAAATGTGTTAAAAATTGTCATGAATAATGTAAGTGCGGACTCCTCCTCATGTTTACAGAACCTATAGGTAGTGGAGTGATGCCCATTTAAATTAGTATCCGGTGAGGAAACCTGTCAGAATCCTTACAGAATTCTGGCTTAACAGTGTTAGTTTATAGGTTTATATCTGCACATCGGCCTATGGCGCAAACTTCAGCTTGTAAGATGCCGGTGTAAGTGCCCATAGATTCAGACAGATGAATCCTGACAGTACCTTCCACTGTTATCCTTAATAAGGTGGTTTTTATAGAGGTCCAAATAAATATGGAGTTGTTTCAAATCCAATAGCACTTCCAATGGCGCTATAGGACAGTTTCTCTTTGCTCATTTCATACTAGCCTGTGTATTTTCGTAAAGTCGTTCTTGAATGAAGTCACATTCACTCTTGTTCCCTATGTGATTTCTCAGTAGTTGATCTATATTACATTTAGATGGACCCATCCTATTATACAATGGATGGTTAAGTCACCTGTCCCAGTTTAAGTATGAGTGAGCTTGACTTGAGTATACAAGTGGAATCAATTTGAACCTGATTTTTTTACTCAATTGAATCCCAAAACAGGATTGGTTAAAGAAATGGCATGACAATTTTTTGTGCTCAAAGTGTGGCACGGCGAACAGTGGTCCCTGGTGCAATGCCCAGGCTAAGAGGATTATTGTTGGAATAATTATATTGCATTATTTATCCTATTTTCGTCATTTATATTTTATTATTATATTTTTCCATAAATTGAATCAAGCAATTGAGAAAAGTGGTTAAGAAACATTTCAAAAAGCGTGTGACATCCATGTCCGCAACGAGGATCGAACATCAACGACCTCGTCGTGTGTTGTGAGTTTGAAACTTAACCACTGGGCCTCACTAGCTAACTTAGACTCAATCACCAATGCAACAACAAAATAATAATAAAATAATTATATATCATATAACAATAAGATAATATTAATAAGTTAAAAGGAACAAACGGAACTATATATTTGCTGAAATGAATTAGATTTCCCAACTCTTAATACAATCCTCGGCAAATAAGAGTGTGAACATAGCATATAGATTTAACAGCTATCTGTTAAAATAACCATTAACAGCGATCGCAAGTTCCAAAAAAATTCGTAACAGCGCGCTTAACATAAAGCTTTAAGCTTATTAGCGCTTTTTAAAAGCTTTTCATATCATTGCCAGTTTAAATGAAATGAGCAACCAAAACAAGCCAAGAAGTAACAGTAAAAACGAAAAGCGCAAAAATGCCGCATGCATCGAACCTGTTCTATTCCGCTTGAGAGTACTCACTATCAATAGCATAACAACAACAAAAACAGATTGTTGCTTAAACAGCCACCTGTTGACACACAAAAGGCAGTGAGAGAGAGCTGGCACACAAGAGAGCATGGCGAACAGCTGTTTGCGGCGCCGCTTCCGTTATCGGTTATGTTTGGTGTCTCGCTCCCAAAGTTTTTCTTTGGCGCAGCGATCGCTCAACTTTATTCAGTTCGTAGCGCTTCTGTGCAGCGGAACGTGAGCGCGTTGCTGGCTTTAATTGTTTGTGTCTACTTCGGTTCGCGTGCCGTTTCTTGTTGTTGTTGAAAACTGGAATTCGGTCTCTTGGACACTTTCTCTCGCCCGCGCTTGCCCACGACGCATAAAACGCGGAATCGCTTTGGCGTTGAAATTTCTATTTGTTTTTGTTTATTAGATGATCAAAAAAGTGTAAAATATCAAAAGTCGCTTAAATTTACAAATAGTTGACCAACATATAAATGCAAATATGGCTATGCGCTTTTATGATATGTTAAAACTGACCTTTAAGTGAGTTTTTTCTTTGATTTTCATAACAATTATACGAAAATAAAATCGCGACGATTTTCTGTGTTTTGGGGTCTTTGAGCAAGTTGCAGCAATTTATTTTTTGTGGTTTTGACTAGTATGTCTTTGTTGCACAAACACACATAACACTCCAAAAACCAAAAATACAAAACTCTTCTGCATTGGGGAAATTATTGCGCAAAACTTCAACTTTATGCATAAAATTATTGACTATATGGTTAACTTTTATTTATGTTTTGTTTTTATGCTGACTCAACAGAGTTGCAGACTTTTTTTTTCTTTGTGGCTTGCAACTTTTGATACTCTGTAAGCAGGGTATTATAGACTTGTGAAAAACATGCAACGAAGGAAAAAAGGCGTGGCATGATAGTCGAGTTGTAGAAGTCTATCAATGAAAAAACATCTATGTCTCGGAAACCACACTGTCTTACTCAATTATTAATGGAAATCTTTAACATCAAATGAAAACTTTTCTAATATAAAATTTCACAAAATTCCACTTTGTGTAGATATTTAAATATACTTATATGCTAGAGGTACCAAATTTTGAATGCAAACGCATACGAGCCTAATAATGAAAATAATGTTGACCATTTACCTTAATCACGCCCATACCACTCAATGTAATCAAAAATTCGCACAGATATTTTCTTTTTTTTACGGAAAATGTGTACAGGGTATTTCACTTTCGCGCACTGCCATAACTGTGTGTATCATATCTTTTTGTTGTATACTTTTGTTGTCATTTTCGTGCAAATTGTTTCAATTTGTTTATTATTGTTTGCACGTTTGTTTCAGTGATTGTTATTGTATAAGTTATTTTGAATGCACAACATTTTTGAACCAACGCATTATTATTTCTAATAATTTCAATACAATTGCATGTGAGCGTAAACTAAATTGTTTATTTTGCAATGGAAAACTATTGGAAATGTGAGAGAAAAACTTAAAGTTGCATATGGTACGTCAAGTTACTGGATAATTCTCTTCAACATACTAATCGGTGTAATTAGCTTGTCATTCCATTTCTTTAATGATTGGTTGGCCGTGCATTAATATCTCTTGATATACAATAAGCAAAGAAAACTTTATAGGAGACCCCTAGTCAAAGCCGAATCTACTTTGGTGTATAGTTGAAAACCAATCCAAGGAACAGGTGGCTTGTTATAAACAATAAGCATTCATTATGCTACGACGCTTTCCTTTATATTTTGGGAACAGAGGGCAAAAACAAAAACGATTCCAAATATTCCAAATGTGTAGTCATTCACTTTGCCTCTGAATGAGGTAGCTACAAAACATGCGTTTTTAAAGGCGACGAACAACTTTGACCTCGAAATCAGTTTTTTATGTACGAAAGCAAAAAGACGTCAGTGGGTATCAATTCAGGTCAGTTCGAAGATAATTATAAGCCACGATACGATCTGGTAATATCAACTTATGGTTGCTTCAACGCCGACAATCGAATTAAGTTCTTCAATGTACTCTAGAGCGACAAATGGGAACAAACATAGTTTTTAGATTTCAAGACATTCTTATAATTTTAGTACGTATTCATTTCAAGGGAGTTACCACCCTGTATTATGCATTTCTTGTATAATATAGTGCAATGAAATCTGTTATTTTTTTAAAATTATTTCTGCAACTTTGAGGGTAAAAACAAGTATTTATCTGCAGTGGTAAAGAAATCGTGTTTATTATAATCGATATATTTGTATTCCAATATATGTCAGCTGTATTCCATAGAAAGATATTCTGAGGCAAATTTGTATCTACAGGTGTATAGAAATATTATTGTCATAAAAACTAATGGTTCTGTATAACACAAATGTGAAAAGAAATGTAGAGTATGTTCTAAAGTTCATTTCTATCCGTTTAAGTTTTAAACGTTTACACTTTCATTATAAAAAATGTTGTATAAATAAATTTCAATTTATTCTAAACTTTCGTGCTTGTGGACAAGTTATTATAAATAGAGCTCAAAGTACGTTCAATAGAAGCGATGGTTTCTGTTGTATAGGTTTTTTATACAAATAGATATAAAGTATTTTTTATATTTTTTTACATTGTGTCAATTTGCTCGATAGGCATGACGCTGCAGGTTTACCACATTTTCGCTTGGCAAAACTTGTTTGATTATAGCTATAAATAAATAATTTTATATGCATATAGAATTGCCATAGAGATAGACAATTGTGATTAAATTTTGCACATTCGATTGGATTTGTCGAACATTCGTACTTTCAACAAGAAACATGATAACATACATATACATTTGTTGATAATTCTGATAAGAGCAATTAGTAATTCAAGTATTTTTTGAATAATTACGTTCTTTTCCAAAACATTATTGTGTCTGGCCTACTGGCTCAGATTTCAACAAAATTTAACAATAAATTATAAATGTGTTTTCCCAATACAAGCTGCACTATGGGCCAATTGGCTGAGTTTTGTAAATTGATTCGCCACGTTTGTTGTGGCAAGCTAAATAGCAATATTAATATATATATATTTGCGTCAAAATAAGTAAGAACAGTTGGTATTTTTTTCGATCTTCTGGATTTGGTAGATTTTAACATAATCGATATAGAAGATAGCCAATTGCCTTTTATTTATCGAGTTATCATTAAATAAGTATTGATTTTTCCTTTTTTTTAGCTATTCATGTCTCGTAAGCGATAATGATAACTAAATATTTTTATACCCTGTACACAAGTATCATGATATATTAGTAGATCAGAAGCAAACCAGTTCTTTGGTCAACATACTAAGCCTGTTTATAGGCAAACATCTTCGATGTGACCTTAATGAAAGTATATCTTTCAAATTGGCTTTTCTAGCAGAAATCGTCAATTGAACTTTATCTGAATCTGCTACTATAAGGCTGTAAAGGAGGTCTGGCTTTACAGTTGTAAATATTTTATTCAGGATTCTTCGCTAGAGTCTGTCCCATAGCCATTATCTTTGGTTGAGCTACCCCAGATTGGCTTTAGAAAGAATACTAATATTAAAATCTCTAGGTGGTGCTGCCAAAGACTATAAAGCGAGTTAAACCGTACCCTGTACCCTTTTTCTACCCCTTCTTTTATGTCTTTTTTTACAAGTTTAATATGACTGTAAGAAATTTCCTATTGGGATGTTTCAGTTGAGGAGTTTTCCTATTAGGAATTTGGTTATTATTGGGGCCAAAATTACTTTTATGCCCATAACTTCAGTAAAACGCGAAAGTCTTCTGACGGGAAACGGGTGCATATATCCACACAAATCCATATATCCACTCAATTCGACAAACTTCATCTTACATGGGGTTACGCACATCTTTTGGTAAAATTTTGTGTCTCTAGCTCTTATGGTCTCATACAGGCAGACGGACGGACAGAAGGCCTATGCTCTAATCGTTACCCGAGAAGACTTTTTGCCCATGGAACTTGTGGTCTGCAACGCCTCGCTCTGCCTGTTACATACATCGCACAAATCTATTATACCCTTGTACACTATGTGTATAGGGTATACAAAAAGAAATTACTCATAGATCACAAAATTGACTCGTCAGTGTGACATTTGTTTTGTGGCCTTTATGATAATGTAGGGTATTAATGCATTTTATTTTTGCCACTTGAAACCAATTGATTGGCTAAGTTATCGCTGGCTCGTAGAATAAATTTCAATGCTATAACAATAACAACTTCTATGTAACATATACAATTTTTGTTTAGCATTAAAAATATAAAAAACATTTTAAGTGCTTTACTTAGTATACTGATAGAAAAAAGCGGTCTTAAACTACCGAAATCATGCCCATTTGTTGACGAAAGTCTGTTATGTACGCATTTTCTTGATACCGTGACCGGTCGGTCTCAAATCAAGCACGTAATTATTAAGACCGCCGGTCTGGTATTGAGAACGTTTTGGTCATAATTCGAGAACATTTTGCACATGATATGAGAACATTATGGTCTTGTATTTAGACCCCTTTTGCTCATTTCATGAACGATTTGTGCATGATATGAGAACATTATGTTCTTGTATTTAGACCCACCTGTGCTCATTTCAAGAACGATTTGTGCTTGAAATAAGCACATAATGTTCTTCTATCTAGAACAGCATGGGCTTATTCCATAAACGAATTGGGCATGATTTGAGAACATTACGATCATGGATCTAGACCACCCTGTGCTCATTTCATGAACGATTTGTGCTTGAAATAAGCACATAATGTTCTTCTATCTAGAAACAGTATGTGCTCATTTCATGAAAAATTGAAACACTTTTTTTAAAATTATTTTTTTATTTTTAGTTGTGCATACTTTTTTTAAATATATATATAATATAAATTTATAGCTGCTTTGTCCGGCTCTATGTCCAATCAAGAATTTACATGTGATATGTCTTCTTCCATTCGTCGCATACGTCATTCCAATTTGAGCTGGCTCTGTTTAGATCCGATCCAATGATATCTGAGTTTAAACGACGTGAATATGGTGTCGTCACCTGCAAGCTAAATTCAGTAATTAAAATTATTGTATATTATATATATATTTGCGTGTTTTTCCTAAATTTACCTCAATCTTTCTCCATTCGAATAATTTTTCTCGAAACTCAATTAGGAGTCCTATGGGTGGAAAAATTTCTCGCAGATCGTCCTTGTCAATGTAGCGAAGGCTATTATACGTCACTTTCGCATCTATTAAAGAAAAAATTTTAAGTCAATGCAAACTTTGGCACGCCGAAGTGTTATTATAAAATATGCTAATAACTAATAGGACACTTTTTTTTTTAACTAATGAAGGTTATGAAAACACTGTTTTTATCAATTATTAACTTAAACTACTTAAAATTTGTATTATTAATTAATACGAGAAAGTATACATTCAGGCGTTTGTCTTTTAGTACGTTTTATGCACGGCGTAAAAAAAAAACTAGCTGATGGCGTCGCTCACTACTTGTGCAAGAGTAAATGAGTTAGCTATGCACTGCAGAAAATATATGTGTACAAATGCTTGCTGCTTACTTTTATTTGTTTGACACATTCTTTTGTCGAGCTTGGCTTTTCCTTTTACTTATGTTGTGACGCTGTGGTTGATGCTGGTTTTGCGCAGTGCATTGCTCACCAATTCAATCACACGTTTGATATTTATTTGCACTTTTGGCTGCTAATACAAAATCAAAGTAAAATATACGCAACTGTACCGACGCGTCGGCTGACTTTCTTGTTGTTATCTACACAACTTATTTGTATATACATACATATGTTTGTATGTATGTATTTGATGGAAATAGCTATTTTATGTATATATTACTTTTTTTCGCATTATACATATATGTATATGTACCTACAGCTAGCACAGCTATTAAATTTTGCATTAATGCATGTACACATGTATGTGTGTGTGTGTAAAAAAAATTTGTAAAATGAAACATATATCCACTGAACTTACCTTGTAAATATGGCAAAACTTCCTCGATTTTCAATAATTTTACAAAATCCAGCATTTTGGGATCCACTGGCGTCAAATTTTCTTTTTTATTTTGTGTTTCACATGTATTCCACTGCACTGGGCTTGACATTTTTACACACTGTACGTCCTCACTCTTCACAATTTTCACAGCGATTATAATCAATGCGGCTCGCATTGAAATATCGAGCCAGCTTGATCTCTCTCGCCAAAAGTTCAATGAGAGTAAATCACGAAAAGGTCATGTATGTATCGGTTTGAAAGAGCGTATGCAATACGCAAATACAGTCAAACATGGTTAAGTTGGCCACGGACTGTTGAAGAATTTTTGGCTAACACATGCAGGTGGCTAACTTGTAAGGGTGTCCAACTTTTTCAGGTGTGACTGTACCGAGAACGAACATGTAATAGAGAAACATACAAACTTGAGTAGGACGTATGCCAAAGGCAATACTGTAGAAAATACAAATAACACATAAAACACAGTTTTAGTCTTCGCATTTCAGCACAAAAGTAATTTTCCTAATTTTTATCTATGTAAATACATACATAGATGATATATAAATAAAAAAATAATTTATTAATTTTAAATTTGTCATAGCATGCATCGTTTATATGTACAAACATTTATTGCAGAACCTATTACAAACTCAAAAATCCAATAACATAGTCGTAGAAACTAACTTTTAAAGAGCGAGTTTAGTTAGCGCAATCAAAATTAGATCAGTTATATTATTTGTGTCAAGTTGATTTAAAATCGGACCAACTACCGTACTAATTAGTAAAGTCCTCACGCAGATGCGAAGCAACAACAACATCACAAATTTATTATTTTCGCAATCCTCTCATTAAATGCGCAATACGGTATACTATTCTTTCTCGCTCTCTCTCCCAAATATAAGCATTTAAGTTAAAAGCAAAGCAAAGGAAAGAAATAAAAATTCTTATTCTTGTTGTAAATTCTACCAAAATTGTACACAATTGTTCGTATTTCAAGAATGGCGTGCTTATTCTGGTAAAATTAGAACATTTTTCGAACAAAATCAAGCACCAGCGGTCTCGATTTATACCCACAAAATTAAGACCACAAATAAGAAAAATCATGCCCATTTGTGCATAATTTCCGAACGTCATTTTTCTATCAGTGTAGGTAAGCGATAAGTTCTCTCTTTTTGTTTTCTGCTAATTGTATGTAACTAGTGAATGGATTAATTTACTATATAATATATTTCCCAAAGCATCTTTAGACCCATAATATAATATAGCTAAAATGTATTCACTTTCCCTTTTCTGCGCCAATTTTACCATAATTGACTCAAGCGATCATATCAAGGTTGCAAAGTATTGCCAAAATAGTCGATTTATATGCCAGCAAGTGAACCGTGTCACTGCAACAACATAATGTCTATAACATACAAACTGACAAATTAAATCAGAGATTTCAAAAGTGACCGCATGCAACCCGACCGACACCCATATGAAATTAGATAAAACAAGGGTGCCTGTTACAAGCGGGCCATCGCGGCTATAATATACCCTGTATTTCTTTATTGCTACTAAAGCCAGCAAATTTCAGTCAGTTTGAGAAATTACTGTATACTTTTTACTTATTATCATGGTAGCTTATCATGCAAACATCACACAGAAAAAAATTAAGTATCCGCTCAATTGAACTAGAGCTTTCGGAACATCGAATCAATTTGACATTTGTTCATATCATTTTGGTGTCTACTACATTGTGGGGTTTTACTTGTATTTTTGGCACTAACCTAGTACGCCTTTGGGTACAGTGTATATTAAAACACTAAAAATTGAAAAGCAAAAACCAAGATGAACAAAAGCAAATGGGTGACAACGTTCCATGCATATTAAATGAGACCCGTTGAGGTTGGTCAAAACGGCATTGAAATAGCCGGCAAATAGTAAAACTGTTAGCCAAGTGCGTGACTCAAAGTATCCAAAATTGACTCCAAGTCAGTCGATGCGCTTGCGCAAATGCCAACGGCAGGCTGCCATAAAATTTTACTGGCTAATTAACTCATTAACTGTATCTAATCTCTTGCGCTCTCTCTCTATCTTTCTCGCTATTCCGGTACAGGGTGCTCAGTTTCAAGTATGAGCAGCGCAAGCTCACAACAGCCATCTACTCGGTGGTTCAAACAAAGCTGGGCGCAGTGCGGGGTGTAAAGCGTAATACCATCTGGGGTGGCAGCTACTACAGCTTTGAGAAAATACCCTTTGCCAAACCGCCTCTAGGCGAGTTACGTTTCAAAGCGCCCGAGCCAGTGGAGCCTTGGGCTAGCGAACTGGATTGCACATCCGCGGGTGAGAAACCACTGCAAACACACATGTTCTTTCGAAAATATGCGGGCTCTGAGGATTGCCTGTACTTGAATGTGTTTGCCAAAGATGTGAGTACATAAAATGCTACAAAATACCAAATTATACTAATTTGTAATTCAACTTTTGCAGCTGCAACCTGAAAAGCCGCGTCCTGTCATGGTGTGGATCTATGGTGGTGGCTTTCAAGTGGGTGAAGCCACACGTGACATGTATAGTCCTGACTTTTTTATGTCTAAGGATGTGGTACTGGTCACAGTATCCTATCGCCTTGGTGCACTGGGTTTTCTCAGTCTGGACGATCCCGAACTGAATGTGCCAGGCAATGCGGGCTTGAAAGATCAGATAATGGCTCTGAAATGGGTGCATAAAAATATTGCAGCTTTTGGTGGAGATTCCAATAATATTACCTTATTTGGTGAAAGCGCTGGTGGCGCTTCTACGCATTTACTGACAATGAGTCCACAAACCGAGGGTTTGCTGCACAAGGCCATAATTATGTCTGGCAGCGCTTTGTGCCCCTGGGCACAGCCGCCACGCAATGATTGGGCATATCGGCTAGCACAAAAGATGGGCTTCACGGGCGCACACAAGGATAAGGAGATATTTGCTTTCCTGCGTGAAGCCAAGGGCGGCGATTTGGTCAAGGCATGCGCCACTGTGCTGAACAAGGAAGAGAAACATAACCGCGTGCTGTTTGCCTTTGGACCTGTCGTTGAGCCCTATCAGACTGATCAATGTGTTATTGCCAAGTCACTCCATGAGTCGTTGGAGCAGAGCTGGAGCAAGCGTGTGCCTATTATGTTGGGCGGTACCAGTTTTGAGGGCCTGCTATTTTATCCAGGTAAGTGCGAAATTTGTAAGATTTTGTAAACAACTCGTTCATATTTAATGGTATGCAGAAGTCAAACGCCGTCCAGCAACGCTTGATGAGGTGGGCACTTGCAAGAACATGCTGCCCATAGACTTAGACCCTAGTTTGGATGACAAGCAGCGTGAAACTTATGGCCTGCAGCTTAAGCGCACCTATTTTGGTGATGAACCCTGCAATCAGGAAAATATGATGAAATTCCTTGATCTAGAGTCCTATCGTGACTTCTGGCATCCCATTTATCGCACAGCCCTGGCGCGTCTGCGTCAAGGCAGCGCTCCCACCTATCTGTACCGCTTCGACTATGACTCCAAGCTGTGCAATGCCATACGCATAGTGCTATGTGGACCAGAAATGCGCGGTGTGTGTCATGGCGATGATCTGTGCTACATCTATCACAGCATGCTGTCACATCAAACGGATGCGGACTCGCCGGAACGTAAGGTGATTGAGGGCATGATCGATATTTGGACTAGCTTTGCGGCCACAGGCGATCCCAATTGTGAAAGCATCAAGACAACAAAGTTCGAGCCATTGACAAATGCCAGTGACGTCAAATGTTTAAACATTGGAGAGCAGTTTGAGTATAAGCCGCTGCCAGAGCTGGAAAAGCTACAAGTTTGGAATGGCTTCTATGCTAGTGATAAACTCTAAATGCTGGCGAATTTGTGGGGTTTTTATTGGTTCAATAGCTTTAGCTACCTCAGTTTTAAAATTGACTTTGAATTATGATTTCTTTTATGAGAATATGTTGTATATAATTGTTTGTAAATTTAAATCATTACATTATTTATTATTCGAATGGAAATTGCAGAAATGCGCAATTTTCGTTCAGATAAGTTTGGCCTAACAGCAAAAAATATATGTCATCATAAAGACAATACTATATTTTATTACGTGCACACGGAAACTCTTGTTATTGTACTTGAACCGGAGTGCAGGCAATTATATGATTCATGAGTTCAGTTTTAATGATTGGTCTCGGAGAAAATGTTTCGGCTCATCTGTTCCCTAAACGGGAGCACGTAGCTTGTTGCTTACTCAAGAACACCAAAGCTGCTGGCGCAGATGACCTGCCTTCTGAGTTGTTCAAGACTGTCGGCAATGAGTTTGTAAGGTGCATGTACCAGCTCTTTTGCAGAATATTGCTAGATGGGAACATGTTCAATGATTGGAACCTTGGTGTCCTCTGTCATGTCCTCAAGAAGGGTGACCCTACTGTGGGCGGTACCTAGCCCGGCTATATCGAGCGTACTGTGTGAAAAACTAAAGCCATTTGCGAAAGAAACGAATGGACCTTATCAGTGTGGTTCTAGGCCTAGTAAGTCCACCATAGACCAGGTATTTACAATACGCCAAATCCTGAAAAAGGCTAACCAATACACACACCATATCTTTGTCTATTATAAAGAAACATTTGCTAGCCCGTTGAGGGATCCCGTATATGCCGCTCTGTCTGAGTTTGGCATCCCTGCAAAGTTGATACGACTATGCTGAATGAAAGAGCTTCACCAAACCCTTTGATACGAAGCGAGGCTTGAGATAAGGCGATGCCTTCTCCTGCGACCTCTTCAACCTTTTAATGGAGAATGCGTTGCGAAACGCCGAGGTACATCGGAACGGGACTATATTCTATAAAGGTGTCCAGTTGCTTCCATACGCAGATGATATCGATATCGTCGGGCGTACTAAGTGAGCAGTTACCGGAGACTTTTCGGCTATTGGAAGAGAATCTGCCAGGGTGGGTCTGGTGGTAAATGAGAGCAAGACGAAGTATGTGCTTTATTCGAGCAGAGATTCAAAGCGGTTGGACTCTCAGATTGATGTTGAGCACTAAACTTTTGATGTTGTCAATGAATTCGTCTACCTTGTCATCCGTCACAATAAAGCCCGATGTCAGCATGGAAACAAGGGCCTCCAAATATATATTTCGTTAGAATAATGAAAAGTCCTTTGCACGGTATTCACAGGCGAGTCAGGAGTATTGTTTTGGTAGGGGTTGGAACCCCATGTCCCAGGATTTCGTCTGCCACCACTTTGGTCTCAGTAGGCAAATGAGTAGTAAAGACCTCTCCCGCCAGACGAAACTAACACTCTACAAAACGCTCATCCTTCCCGTTTTGCTGTATGGAGCTGAAGCATGGGTGATGACGCGGTCTGATGAAAACGGCCTTGGAGTGTTTGAGCGGAAAGTACTCCCTAAGAGTCCTATACGCATTGGCAACGACTACCGTATTTGATGGAACGATAAACTCTATGAGCCCTACGAAGACATTGACATAGTCAAGCGAATTAAGATCCAGCGGCTACGCTGGCTAGGTCATCTATTTGCGTATGCATGAAGAAGCTCCTGCGAGAAGAGTCTTTAATGCACGGTATGTCGAAAAGAAGCGTCGAAAGGAAAGACTATGTCTCCTCCTTTGGTATCACCAATTGGACCAACCTCGCGCAAAGCAGAGACGATTGGAGGTGAGCTTTACGTCAGGCCGTAACCCTGTAACAAGTTGTTATGCCCAGTTAAATAAGTAAATAAGTAAGTAGTGGTGGACTATCTATTGAAAAATCATGTTTAAAAAGGAAAAACATAGGTTGTTTTGCCGAAATTCTGAACTGTTCGAAGATCAAATTGCTGTCATGCACGCAATTCACATTCAATCGTAATAATATTTTTCGAATTTGTAACTGTAACTTTATTTTTTATGGTGGATGATTTTGGAAATATTTGGATGAGAAATGAAAATGTTTTGAAAACCAAAAGTTTACAAGTCATTTGACAAATATTTGCTTGAATTTGTTTATGCAAATTCACGTTGTATTTTTTTTCGTTTACAATAGTCCCCAGCATATACAAGCCGAGTAAACAGTAGCTGATAAGTAGCCTATCGTGAACACCCTAAGTATATTAAGGCGACAAAGGCGCCTATCTACAAGCCACAAAGGACAAAGACACTGGACTTTTTGGCCGAGCTATCAACCTTTTAGCTGTACTATGCCGCGCCATCCGCAGAATCATATTTGCAGCTTAAAGCATAGGAGATACCAATGTTATCCTCAAAGAAGCTAAGTAAAGACACGTCTCTCCAAATATGAACGCATAGTCAGATAGACTCGCCGCATCTTAGATAGAATTGCCTGTCCCAGACACATATAATGTGTATCCATGGTCTAGAACATCAGTTTGGCATGGTTTTTCTTCGTTTCTGTGTACACTTTCTGGCCGCAACGTGAATCTATGAAACTTTATGTAACTAAAATAATAAAAAAATCTAAGAAAACTTTTGCGCTTGGTGTTGTATTTTCATTTTATTTTTTTGGGGTATGTTATTCTCTTAAGTGTCCTTCAATTTGTGTTTCCAGTTCCTATATGCCTTCGTATGTATGTACATCGATTAATTTGTGAATAAAGGAAATCGAAATAAAGAAAAATTCACTTTATTTCGATTTCCGTTCTCGTGGTCTAAACAATTTCTCTCCGTTGCCATGAACGAGTCTTGGCGCATTGCCATACATTTACTTATTGTATACCTATTCTACAAACTACTATATGGTATATAGTATATGGGAAATACCAACGAGTTGACACAAAAGTCTTATAAATAATAGTTTTCAATGGGCTTGGATCGGCAGCTAGCGTAGTCTGTAATTAAAGCATGAGATTAGTTGATCCAATTGTATTCCATTTTGTTTTAAACAACTTACTTGAACACACTGCCTCTTCTGCTGAAGATGTATCGTCTTTAACCTTGGAACGACGTGAACTACCATTCGGAAGAGGATCAAGGGTATCAGCTTGTCCAAGACATCCTTCAAAAAAGTCTGTTTCTAGCTTTTGCCGTTTTGCATCCATTTTCTATGCCAAAATTATTTGAAATTTTTGTTTTAGAATTTTGTTGCCCGAAGTGTTTATTGCTCTCAAGCAATAAGTTTAAACTGTCCCATGTCTCAAATTTTAAACTTTTTATGTTAAACTTAAAGCCTACTCATGAATTTTTTATGATAACATTAGTGTCAAGTCATACATATCTTCATGTTAAGAGCTGATTAGATCATCGGTATCCCTGTAAAGTTGGAACGAGTTTGTAGAATGACGTTGAGCATCACAGGTAGCTCCGTCAAGTTAGGGAAAACTTCTCTGAACCTTTTGATACCGACCGCAGGCGATACCCTCTTCTCCAACCTTTTCAGTTTTGTGATGGAGAATGTTTTGTGAAAGGTATATCATTGGAGTAGTAAGCGAGCAGTTATCGAAGCCATAACGGCTATTTAAAGAGAATCTGTTAGACTGACAGAGACAAAGAACATATATGCTTTCTTCGAGTATAGACGCCGCGAACGACCTCTTAGATTGATGTTCAAAATTATAGTATTTATGTTCTCAAGGATGTCGCCTACTTTGGCACCACCGTCCCAATGAAGAACACTCTCAGCATGGAGATCAAGGTAGGTAAATGAATAAATATACACCACTCTCTCCAGACGAAACTTCTTCTTAACTGGGAGATGTACAGTTCCCATCCAGGCGTCTCCTCCAGGCGTCTCTGCTCATTCTCGAATCGGTCATACCAAATGTAGATAGTGTGCTCACTACCTGGTCCTTCCAGCGGAGGCATGGATTGCCCTTTCGTCGCCTCCCTTCGACACCCTAATTAAGACTCTTCTCGGAGGAGCTTGTTCATCCATTCGTACATCATGACCCAGCAAGCGGAGCCGCTGGATCTTAATTGGCTTGACTATGTCAATGTCGTCGTAGAGCTCATAGGGAGGGTTTTGTAGTGTTTATTTCGTCTGTCGGGAGAGGTCTCTTCTACTACTACTTACTGAGACCACTCCTGAGATAAATCCTTGACAACATCAAAATTCTTATCAGACGCTTCTTTCTTCTTAATTTTTTTTATTATAATTGCGGTGTTACGTGTTGTGTCCCAAGCCCTACGTCCAAACTTTTTAAGGTCTGGTGTGGCTCTACTGGTCTCCAAAGAACCCAGAGTCATTGCTAGTCACCTCATACGATCTCCTGATGTGGTATTCTCCAGCCAGCTTCACCATACGAAACTATCATATATTTTACGGCGCTGAAGCATGAGTCTGATGCAGATGCCATAGAAGTGTTTGAGCAGAAATTCTTAATTAAGATCATAGGCCCCTTACGCTTTGGCAATGACTCGCATTTATTGAAACGAAGAACTTTATAAGGTCTACGACGACATAATCCAGGGAATTTGCATCCAACGGCCTTGATGGCTTAGTTATTCTGTGCGTTTGTCAAAGAAGCTCCTGCGATAAAAATCTTCAATGCGGCTGTCAAAGTAAGGCGACAAAGGGCCAGACCATATATCCGTTGGAAGGACCAAATAGAGCGCGCACTAACTTTGGTATTACCGAGAAGGCAGTGCTTTCAAGGCACCTGCGGAGCAGAGACGCCCGGAAAAGTGGTCTACATCATGCTGCAACGCGGTAATGGGTTATTACCTAATCGTTTGCTTTTATTTTAACTATTTGACACATTTTGTTAATCTTTTTCTTTCTAGTCTAGCTATTCAAATTTTAAAAGTTGGCTGCATTGCCTATGTTCGGAGCAGCAGCTAATTACGCAGATAAAAGTCCCAATAAATAATATACTTCTTTTTGCACTGCCCTGCGCGGCAACTATGCTGAAACTAAACATTATGAATGATTGACCCTGCGTGGCCAGCCAAGCTTTGTAAATAACTAACTTAGTCACTAAATTTGCATAACGTTATCTCTCTTTGATCTGCACATCTTGTAAAACAGTTGTAAAAAGTCATTAGCTGAGTGCTGCAGCACCGTCGCGTACTGAACAATTAAATTAAACTTAAAACTAAAGCTCCGGGTCCCGCCAATTAAATAATAAAATAAATAGAAACCTAATTATAACTATATAATAATTAAACCTAACGCGTATTCTTTTTTGCTTAAAATTTGTGCGTGTTAAAGTTGCTGAAAAAGCTCGGCAGCTCCCAACAGCCTATTACCAATATTTAAAAAAAAAGAACACCTTATACTAAGCGTGAATTCCTATTTTTCTTTTGGGTTTTGTAGGTAAATTATAGTTTCGATAGTTGCTCACCAAATCAGTTTCTTAATATATGTCAAACATGGGCGCTATTCACATGACACAACACATTCACTCAAACAATGTACACTCCTTGAACCCGAAACACTCAGTCAAAAAAGAATGTTCTATAACAGTTCTGTGTGTACGCCGACGCTTGACAATCAAAGGGGCAGCAATTTCGCAGAGTTGCCACCAACTATGTCAAAAAAAAAAAGATTCCATTAAAATTTCTGCAAGTTTTTAATCTATTTTTTAGGACATGCTAAAATGTTTGTATGTATATGCATGTGTGTGAGTGTATAAATGTGCGGTGTTAGGTTGGTCTGTTGACGGTTTTGGTGCGTGTCCATGTTGGCAGCTTCAGGCCGGGCCCGGGTGACTGACTGGCAAACGCTCATCAGCAATGTGAAAATTTCATTTGTCCACCCCAGTCGTGTTGGGATTTTTTCTGGCTACGCTTTTCTTCTTCTTTTTTTGTTGCAAGTTTTAGACTCGGTTATGGTTACGGCTGTGGTATGTGGCGGGACGGGCTTACCACGCTCTGTTGGCGAGCGTGTAAAAATGGGCGTAAACTCAATAAATTAGAATTTTTTTCAGCATTTCATGTTCGCTTATTTTTCTTTTTGCTCTACTTTTTTTTAGTTGGCGTTTGCTTAATGGAATTTTTTTTATTTTAGTTTTATGTTGGCCTTTGATTAAATATTTTTAAGCTACTTTCGATTTGAATTCGGATTTGCTGTAATATTTTTCGCTCTAAAGAAGAATTGAATGGTGGTATTTGCGTTTTTTTTTTTTAAGCTGTAAGTGTTTTGGATTTAAAATTGACAGCTCGTAATCGAACTTATTCTACACTTCAGCACATTAAGAAATCTTAGTTACGAGATTTGCATATTGAATCTTTATGATTGAAGATACTATGGAAAAACTTTTAAAGTAAACCACAAAGTTGTGTGATCATTTAGGAATCTTTCAACCTATTGACTTAGTTTAATTGTGATATACTTAGTTATGCGATAAAAACAAAAGATGCAAATAACTGAAATATGAAATCTCTTTCAAACTTCAATCAAAAAGAAATTAAATAATTAATTTCCATTAAATTTATTTTTTTCATTTATACAAAATGCCCAGTTGAAGTATCGAGAGTTACCAGCTATCATCCTTATAATTGCTGCTTGCTCTCGCTAAAGGAGATATCAATATGGGCACAAATGTATGGTTTGTGTAGTGACCGTGATGTCAAACTTAAAAGTGAGTACTTAACGCTGGCTCCTTTTTCTTCTTGACTGTCCATAACGACCCATTACCGGGACACGGCCTAATATAGAGCACTTCTCCAGGCAACTCAGATTATTTTCCATAGGGAGTTTTAAGCGATGGGTCCCAAACCCTACGTACAACCCTGTCAAAGTCCTGGGAATACATTAGCGCTCCACGTGGAGGTTGTGCGCCAACTTGGTAATGGTATTGACAGGGATCATGGAGCTTCATCCCTTTCCTCCCAGGATCCAGACCCACCCACGCTGGCTTACAGGATGCTTTTGTACTATTAGTTTGTGTATTGTGAATTAAAATTATTTTATTATTAGCTTACATTGAGCCTTGCTGTTGCTTTAACTTGCGAGATTCTTTAGATTATATTTAGCGAGCTTAACGTTAATTGTGTTGCGAGGTTTTCATATATGTATATATATCATATATATCATCATATATATTTATATATACACTACGTAGCCCTGCGGCTTTATCGTTTCCTTTGCCTAAACAGCTGCAGAAGGAATGTTTTGTTTTATAACTTAAAAACAGTGCAGTGTGAAAAATAAAGTACTACAATTGAAAATCAAATGAATTTTTAAATAACTTCAAATAACCAACAAATGCTGGCTAAAAATTTTGATGCAGACAGTCGGGACGGTGCCCGACAATGGAATACCCTGAACCCCTTTTCTTTATAAACCCTAAATACGGTGAAATGGAAACGGGAAAATTCACTTTTTACATCACTTTTCATAAGATCGATATGCCTTTAAACATTTTTCTATTGGGGAGTTTGTTATTGTAGGGGCGAAAATAAGTTTTATGCTATTAACTCCAGTATTCTTGTGCCAGTATCGTTGAATTTTAAAAACATAGATCAAAATCACTTTTAAATATATGTTTTCAATTTTCAAATCAATATGTTGCGGGGTACGGCAGTAATTAAGGTAAATCGATAATTCTCCACACCAAATTTTGTAACTCTAGCTCACATGTATCCATGTGAAAATTTCTCACGGGGGAAAGGGGTGATATATCGACAAGAATCGATAGACTTATATTAACATTTTTTTGTTCTAACTTTAATAGTCTCTGAGAAACACGTTACAACACGGACAAACAGACGGACGGACACACATGTCTATATCGATTCGATAATTGCTCCTTATCAGTTTTTCCCATGCACCTTATAGTCTGCCACGCCTCCTTCTGCCTGTTACATACATTGCACAAATCTACAATACCCTTTTACACTTTATGTACAGGGTATAAAAATAGGGCTTAAATCTGCAAAGTTACCAATTAGCCTGTGTCGTTTGCCATGTTCCGAACTATCATTTCACTTGTGATTCTTTTGTGATCTTAGTAGAAACATGACATTATTGTTGGAAAAGAATAAAAAATTGCAATCTTAAACTAATTAAATAATTAGGTAGAATTTCCTAACTGTTTAAAGAGCATGCTTTGCCTTTAAGTTCAAAACAAAACTTGTTCATGCTCAATTTTCTGAAAATCAGAAAATAGTTTAACGTAATTTATCAAAATGTTGGCACGTTTATCACTTGTTATGCCGACACGTTACGTGCGCCTGTTGGTGCAGCACTCCGGATACACAACCAGCTCCATAATCTCAACATCCATGCGTCAGAGTTCTTTGTTCCCGAAGACGCCTTTCTTGACTTTACGTGGAAGAACAATGGCTTTGGTGAGCGTAACTATGCACGGGAACCCTTTCGTAATCGCACGCAAGTGCAGTTAAACACACGTGGACCAACACTCAAGGAACGCCTGATGGGGCCACCTAGCGAAAATGCCTACTCCATGGGCAAGGGCGCTGAGGCTGGTGCCGTGCTTATGGGTCTAGGAGCATTGTGCTATTATGGTGTTGGTCTAAGCAAACAACAAAGCCTCTACGATCGCTCCATTATATGGCCGCAGTATGTGCGCGATCGCATACATGCCACATATGCATACTTTAGTGCCTCTTGTGCTGTCACTGCGGCTTCAGCTGCAGCCGTATTTCAGTCCGAGGAAATACTGCACCGGTCATGCGTAGTGGTTGGATTGCCACGCTGGTGACACTAGGCTTAGTCATGGGATAGCCCCGGCTTTGGAGCCAAACAGTTGGCCTGGGCGGTGCACTGCGCCATGCTGGGTGCGGTTGTGGCCCCCATGTGCTTTTTAGGCCCATTTTGACGCGTGCTCTACTCTATACAGGCGGAATAGCCGAGCGACAAGTTTTTGTATATGGGAGGACCTTTGGCAATTGGACTGGGTGTGGTTTTTGCCTCCTAACTGGCATCGATGTGGCTGCCGTCTACAACTGCTGTGGGTGCCGAAATGGCCTCAACGTCGCTATACGGAGGTTTGATATTGTTCAGCGGATTTCTGCTCCATGACACACAGCGCATTGTGCACACGGCCGAACTGTATCCTGAATATGCTCAGCTGCCCTACGATCCCATCAATAATGCGCTGGCTATCTATATGGATGCGTTGAATATCTTTATCCGCATTGCAACCATTTTGGCGAGTGGCGATCAGCGCAAGAAATAGATAGAACATGTTGAACGCATACTTGGGAAAATTATTTAATTGACAGTTGAAAAAAAAAAAAAAAATATAAGAATTTAGGTATTTGTAGTACTTGACTAGTCATTAATCACTGGTTTTGCACTAGATGAAAATAGTGTTCTATACTATAAGGTGGAACCGAGCATCTGTGCTACCAACAGGGGGATCAAATTCAAAATGAATCGATAGTAAAGAGATCCTAAAATTCTTCTTTGAATGAGTTAGTCGAATTTTAAGTTAGTCGAATTTCAAGTTATGATAAGGTTTTGTATAAACTGCCTCTTGTCAACACTTAACGCATTTTATCACACAGTACCTCTAAAAAAATTCCGGCCTGTCTGTTTTTAAAGTTAACGCCTGTTGGCTAGGCCAACTTTTTTTAAATTTTGTTTACAGTTTTTATTGTAACTGTTGTTAAGCTATACTGTGCGGCCAATCCACAACCGCAGCCGCAGCATTTTCCGTTAAGCAACTTGACTGTTTAAGCACTTTTGAAAAGTATGTAAAAAACTCACTCACACACACGCACACACACACACACACACACACACTAAAACATATGTAGAGACACACACATACATACATACATATATATGTATTTAAACATATTTACATAAAAGCTAACTACCGCGCTTTATATTACTTTTAATTGTCTTGTTGACATTTATGCCGAGTTTTTGTTGTTGGCGTTTCAAGCACTTTATGTAATATAATTATATATATAGGGAAATTACGCATAAAAAAGTAGAATAGACCAAAATTCACATCAATTAGTTACCAAATGTTGCATTTTTTTCAAAATTGAATTTTATACAAAATCGTACGTTATATTCCATTGTGCTCAAATATGGTAGGTGCACATGGTTCTATTTACTCTGTGACAAATCACTACCTTACTTAAAAACAAATTCTTTTCAGTACTAAAAGGCTCAAAGCTTATTAAACGACCATAACCTAGCTAATTTGTTGTTTAATACCGAAGTAACCATACTAAAACCAATGGGCAATGCGACCAAGGATGCGTTCTGCGAGAGATTTGAGTCTGTCTAAGACCGTTGCCCAGCCCATGATATTTAAATCGTTCCAGTCGATTTTAATGGCAAGATTGCCAGAGAGGGCATCTTTGTGCCTACTGTCAGACAATTCAGCCTTTACGAGACCACCTCGAACAGAGGTCTAAGGCTAATAAACAGTTGCCAACCAAGTCAGGCTTGTCCGCTCGTTTATCAAAACAACCGAAATTAGCTAGGATAAATATAAACAAAAAAAAAATTTTTTTTGAAAAATGTTTAATACTATTTACTCTTATTATTCCTTTGGTGACCCAACTATAGCGACTAGAGTACACAAATTCGACAGGAAAACCTTTGAGGGCATGCCTACATTGCTTAATCGCCGGAAAAGTTGTCAGAATGCTTAAATCGTCGAAAAACATAATATTATAAATTTTAGTTTTTTGGCCAATCGCAATTTTTTTGCGGAAAAGTAAAAATTTGGTAGTCTGTAGCACCAGATTTCAGCATCCCAATATCCACAAGGCTGGCACCTGCTCAATCTACACGCAACCACATCGATCAACATCAACTCTGATCATTACCTTGTTGCATCGCAAAGCTGCAATCATAACATACTGCCGAAATCTTCTCCCCTCAACTTTCTAAGCAGCTCACTCAATCTCGCTCGGAAACCAATAGCGCCGAGGGACTTAGGAAGCATATATCCCACTACTCGAGTACTGAACTTCCTTTGTTTCGAACGCCCACTGCCGAGGGACCAATGGTACGATCAGCAGTGTCGCGAAGCCACTGCAGTGATGAATGCCGTCTATAGACGGAGCCTGCAATCGGCTGCTATGCGATCTATGCAAGACCATAATTGTGTGTTGAGGAGTGGCTCCTTATCAGACGGAAGAAACGAAGGAATGAAGTAATATCTGTCAAATCTTCATGGTCGAGGTAACCGTCTTTAGTAATCCTCGTCCTAAAGAGATTTTTTTTTTTATTTTATTAAAAAAAAGCTGTCACAAAAATTCTTAAAAGTTAACTTAATAATTTAAAAAAAACTAATTAAATTCTCTAGGTGAATGGTGATGTAGAGGGAAATCTGCTTGTGGATGTACAGAGTGCGCTGAGGCAGTGGACAATAATGGAAATAATGCAGTTTCCGGAGTTAACCTCAATCATGAGTGATGGCGTGCATATGCCGCCGCCTAGCCACGACGATGTTAGGGTCGCAATCAAGAGCTCAAGGCAGAGTTCTTCAAAACTGAAAATTTGGCAAGGTGAGAGCATGTCCGATGATTGGACCATCCTCTGTCCTGTCCTCAAGAAGTCTACTTTCTATCTTATATAAGGCCCTACCGAGCGTGTTGTATATATCAAATACCAATGCGATCGGACCTTACCAGTGAGAATTTGCCTGGTAATTTCACTATTGACCAGACATTCACACCACGCCAAATCCTGCAAAAGCCCCACGAATATCAATACGACACCCACTATTTTTTTGTCGATTATAAAGCAGTATTTGATAGCCCCACTGTCAGAGTTTTTATATAACACACGTGGCTCTGTCCAGGTTGACAAGAGCTTCGCCGAGTCTTTTGATATCAAACAAGGCGATGCCCTCTCCTGCAATCTCTTTGACTTTGTGATGAAGAATGTATTGCGAAAGGCCGTACTAAATATTTCATATAAGACTTTTAATGTTGTCAAGGATCTCGTCTTTTTTTGCACCATCTTCACAAAGAAGAACAATGTCAGCATGGAGATCAAGTTGGTCTCAGACCATTTTCACCATACTTACCTTCATTCTACGCATATCCCTCTGCTATTCAGTACGAATATTTGAACAGAAGATGGTTTTTTTATGACTAGGTATGTAATTGCCCGACACCGTCACGAGCATCTGTCTCATTTATTTCAATTATTTTAATCATAATTGTCATTTGAGAATAATCAATATAAAATAGTTTAATTTTTATATTACCGTATATCAATTTAAGCTTAAAAAGTTTTAAGTTTTAAAAATCGTGTTGACCTGTGTTATTTGTTCATTCTGTAGTTTCTCATAAATATATCGACTTTGATGCCAATGACAAACTAATTTTCCTCTAACAAATTCCATTTGTGGTTTTAACTTCACGACTATATCTTCCCACACAAAGTTTGGTGTCGGTCGGTCTACCGGCTCAACTTGTATATAAATGCATTGATTACGCATACCACATGTAGTTTTTTAAGTTAACTTACTGGTATTTTTGAAACTAAAACCGAATGAGATTCACAAAACTTTGCCCATAGTAGTTAAGCAATTTAAAAGTTTTTTTTCTTTTATTTAACTCAAATTTTATATGTTGTCGATTGGTTAGGTTAGGACGGCTGTGAGGCCCGTGTCTGACACTCTTAGGCCATTATGATACCGAGGATCTGTTCATACTTTTCTGCGTAGGGCTTCTCGTCAGGTTAGGCCTAATTAGAGACAGATCAAGGGGGAGCTGCCTAGATATATGAACCTACGTCTACATGAGCAGAAGAGTTGCTCAACCGTATCTTCCTCGGCGCAGCAGCTTCTGCTAATATCATTAGAG
The DNA here is from genome assembly GCA_035041775.1 of Chymomyza caudatula. NCBI lineage: Eukaryota > Metazoa > Arthropoda > Insecta > Diptera > Drosophilidae > Chymomyza > Chymomyza caudatula. The sequence goes on along the minus strand of JAWNKW010000189.1, from coordinate 3,788,938 downwards.
GGGGAAGAAAGCCTAGCCGCATGGACACCATCCAACCAGTGTCCTATCAAGGCGCACACTAAGCCCGAGCACCACTTCCGATTAAGGGAACAGACTGCTTGTCTGATTGTTCCATTTTTGGTTAGCTTTGCGTGTATAATATTCCCCATTACGAGAATTGGGAGAGATATTACCCTTTCTGGCGAGCTCCTCAGCTTGGTCAGTCAAAAATTGACTGCAGAGCATCTACGAGTCGTCATTATTTTATTTTTTCATTTTAATAATATGATTTGCATTTTATTATTCCATTTTCTGGCTGCGCTTGAAAGTATGCTAAAAGTTTTTTACATTAAGCATTTTATTTTTAGCCTATGCATAAACCGATATATTCACGCGCCATGTTAAACTTTTTTGTTTTTAATTTTTTCCTGTTTTTTTTTTTTGTGTTTATTCATGGCATTCGTCTGATCATATTTGTTTGTGGTTTTTATGCGGTTGCAGCTTAACAAAAACTGGACAATAATACTCCCACAAACACATACCTATATAGTATATTATACCACAATTGTAATGGCACTCGCAAGCTGCTGGTCTCTACGGTTTTTGACAAGGTCGGCAGCGTGAATGGAGAGGAAGAGAGTCGCCATTTTGAGGAGAGAGTGGCGAGCACTGGTCGCTTTTGCGGTGGCGCTTATTGAAGTTCAACTTTTATCAAATTAAATTTGCTGGATTACAGGTATTTAGAGTTTAACGGTGTGTGGTCAGACTTCCCAGAGCAATACAAGTGGCATTAGCGGTTGTAATTGAATTTTAGCTATGTATGAATGAGCATTTTAGCGTTTTTTCTACATATATACATAAACGGCTCTTTTTTACGGTGTGCATTCATTGTGGTTTAATTGAATTAAGCGCCGAAATAAATGGTTTGGAGGGTTGCCTAGTATTTGCCAATTGTTGAAAGCCGCATGAAAAGTGTGGAGTTTTTTGTTTTTGATAGAAAAACAAAACTGTATAAAGCAATGTCAATTTGAAGCTATTTTTGCTTTTATACCAGGGTTACATTGTATATTTTGGGAACAGTGGATAACAAATATTCATCGTTACACTTATGAAACAGCTTGCAAAACACACTTACCACACACTTGTGGCTACCTAATCGTATTCGCAGCGAACAGATCTTCTATTTTTGAGTGGTAACAGGCGACCATTTGCTTTGAAATTACCCTTTCTCGAACAACTTATATTCGTCTCGAGTCGATATGCTATAAACTTTTTATTGTACCAATCGACGAGCCTCCTTATGAAGGATTGTCAAATTGTGCAGTATCTAACACATAGAAATATATTTTGGACAGCCAAAGCTTTAGGCAACAGTGAATACATTGATGAATCTAATACCAGAGATGCCTCAGTCTCACGGTAAGTCATTGACTTGATCTTTTAAGTTCACGCATAGCATTGATGGTTTCTGGCAAAGCAACTAAATTGTGATGACTGTGACGATGCTTAAATGCTGAAATCCAACTAAAACTGAGGTCTTCGATGGGGGGAACTTCATCGATGAAAGCTTGTTGCAGCGATCAAGCAACTTTAGCTACAAAGCATGGCGCTCGTATTCCCAAATGCTCTGAATATTTTTAGGCTGTCAAACTTCACGATGCAATAATTCGATTGGATCTGGCAACATTATGTTTGCTCGTTGCCGACATATAAATGACAGCTCTTGTACGTTTTGTGTTAAATTGAATATCCGTTTCCTTTGCTGCCATCTCAAGCTTAAGATAAAACATAATTTGAACATTTAATTTGACCATAAGGCACTCACTTAGCACACTGACCCGTTATTTTTCAATAGTTTTTTTATACTACCTTTTTTGAGCACCAAAAAGGAAAACTTTTCTACCTGCACCACTTTGGATAAATCTTTGGCTCAAACTTTGTTAGCTTCCGCCAAACCGGCAGCTTTTCTTTCTCTCCGCTGTTCAAGCTGCCTCTTCTCACGTACACACACAAACACAAATACACTTAACTGACCTCAAAAGTGTGCGCTTTTCAGTTGCTTTAAGTGCTGCCTCTTTGGCTGCCGTTGCCGCTGCCGCTGCCGCTGCAACTCAATTATGTTGGCAGCATAAATTATGCACTTAAGTGTCTCAAATTACGCGAAAAAGGTTGCAACTGCGTTTTACCTTAAAATACGCTGACACGCACACACATAAACTCGCACAAAAGCAACTCAATTTGAGCGCAAATTTCATTTGGCAAAAATATATGTAACAACAGCAAACACACTGCAAGTCATAACAAACATAATTTAAGTGCAACGCCAGTCAAGGAAAAACAAAAACAAAGAGAATTTGTGGCACATAAAATGACTTGCATGGGTGGCACACTCACTCTAATTCACTCACTCACCCCACGCACACCTACACACAAGTGTGCATAAAATGGCGCAAATGCAAGAAATTATGCACTCCAAGGCTACGCATGTGTGGCGCTCTACATCTCTCCCTTCCACTGGGTTGGCTCCTGCATATTTATGCACTTGAGGGTAAAGTTATTGAGTAATCAGCGTAGCATGTTGCTTTAAAATTTCAACTTCGAGCTGCCGGACTATCGGACTACGGGCTGCTTCATTGCATTCACTACCACTTGGCCATTTATTTGTTGGTTGGTATACTCTCTATACTCTTTAGTTGGCAGTGTGTATCTTGATGTTCATCGAAAGCTTGTGTCATAAGTAGTACCGTGTTCTTCACCAACAGCAACCAACTTGGCCAATTTTACTTCTGCAGCTATAGAAAAGCAAATTCTGCTAATCATTGGTTTTGCGCCTTTTCTGCTTTTCAGAGAATCCTTCTTTACTGCCTAGAAGACACGATCTTTGGGAATCCGTTCGGAACCGCAGAATTTGCCTTGAAGCCGAAGGGAAAGTTAAGGCAAAAGTTGAACAATCTTGTGCAAAACTTGTACCAACTAGCAATATAAAAGGCAGGACAGGTGCAGGTCGCTGCATACGGGTTTACTTGATAACCAATCGCCGAACCCGCAGCATCACCGATTAAAGCCTAAAATAGTTTGCACAAGAAGTAGCTCATTACCCCCTTAATCTACTGCCTTTGAATCTTGGTAGCTACCAGTTGGGTACCATCAAGCTTGGGTGCTCCGCCTGTCTGCTTTCACATTTTGTTGGGTAGCATCCACAACCGAATCTTGGTAGCGGCCCTTTGGGTAACATCAAGGTTTGGTGCTTAGCCTTAGGTCTCTACGATATATTTTTAATCGGCGGCCCGTTAAGTCCCATCAAGTCCAAGTACCCCCGTCAGTCCTCTCCAGCCGTTCTGCCACTGCGCCACATATACTACTTCGGACTTTTACCGAACACCTTAGAATTGTATACATTACCGGGTAAAAGACAGCAACGGTGAGATCAGCTCAGGCACTCGAAGAGTGCAGACGTGCGCGGCTAGTCTCGCGCTCTAGTTATAAGTGTGATATTAAAGTTACCATATAGGAATAAAAATAAAATAAAACGCTAACGTTATCTCTTATTTAAGAGCTTCAATTAAGTGGGTCCAGAACACACAAATTTCTGTAGCAGATTGCCTAGGTACACCGGCGAGTTTAAGCCTAGCCTGAGACATCGTAACACAACCTAGGCGAAAAGCGAAGCTTTTAGGCCTCGAGGCAAGAGTGTCTTGGATCCACAACGAAGAGTCAAATACGTTTTATTGCGAAATACTTATTGTTACTTAAAGAGCATTCAAGAGTCAGCTAAGTGCAGTTAGCCTTTAGGTATTTTTCGTGGCATTTGTTTCAGCTTGTTGCTAAAGTAGCTCCATGGCCACCTTGCCACATAAAATGCGCAAATTTGATGCTAAGGCACGTGGGCGCTGCTGCAGCAAGACCAACATCTATAAAGGCAAAGAAAAGGGGGTTCAGCGCGACGAGGAGGAGGAAGAGAGAGTGGCAGAGGGTGCGGCACAGCAGCTGAAAATGATTGCGCGACATGCTTTGTTTATGTTTTCTTTCTGCTGTTACGGGTTTTCTTTGCTCTTTTTGGGTGCACAAGTTAATGTGGCATGGGCACAGACACGGACACGGACACCGACACGGACACGGACTGCAGCGATTTATGTTTATGTGTGTGTATAAATGCGTGTATGTGTGTGTTGCTGCAGGCTTTGCGGCAAGTGTTGTAAAATGCGTGTGTTGCCTTTTTTTTGCCTCTTCCTCTTCACTGACAGTTTGGCAAACAAATTTGCTCAAGTGGCGAGTGCAAGTGTGAGTGCACCAAAGTGTGTGTGTGAGTGTGAGAGAGTGCAAGTGCCGTTCAACATGACGTATGAGTGATAATAATTTCACACGTCACACCAAAAACTAATCAACAGTAGCAGCATTCATACATTTCATTTAGCTGCAGGCAAACACCAGACAAGAAAAACAACACTAACAGCAACAATTGTTGCAAAAAAAATGCTGAAACTATTATTTATAACCGCTCCGCAACAACAGAAGCAACAACAAATACAACAGCAGCAGTCCAGAGGCACATAAATTAAAAGCAGACAATGAACAATGTGCGGGCTTCTATGCATGCGCCTGTTTGCATGCTACACATTTTTTTCTTGTACGCTTTTCGCTTGTCTCTTGTTTCTGCTCTTCTCGCCTCTCCTCTTTGTCTTCGTTTATTCTTTCTTCTTTTTGTTTTTGTTCGCCGAACTCATTAAGCTGCAGTAATGACACTTTAACGCTGTGAGCACGTTCTAAGCGCCAACAATAATTCATGCCACTAAATGATTTGTGTATGTCTCTTACAAGTCTATGCATATGTGTTTGTGTGCAGCATTTGGATGTGTGGTTGTGTGTGTGCGTGAGTTTGTGTTGTAAAAGACTGGAAAACAGCGCTGACTTGACCAACACTCACTGAAGTGTAGTAATAATTTGTTGTCATTTTTTATAAATATGTGTCTGGATAGATATATTTCTTTTCGTTTGTAGCATAAATATTCATAAGCATATGGCACCCATCCCCCGTGTGGTGAGCGGGTTAGAGAATACCACCTCAGCAGGTCAAAGCTTGTCGTATGAGGCGACTAACAATGACACTGGGTTTTAAAAGGGTTGTGCGTAGAATTTGGGACCCACCACGTAAAACCACAATTCCTATGAAAGAATATATTTACATCAGGCCGTAACCCCATAATGGGTTGGTTTGGCCAGCTAAAAAGAAGAAGATATTGCATCTATAATTTATTTTATCAATACAATTTTTGTATCAATAAAATGAATGCAATGACGTTTTAAGTCAATTGTTTCCGCAGCTCATAAATCGACATTAATGCTTACTTATTTATTTACTCGCTTACGGCCTAATGTAGAAAACTCCTTCAGTTGTCTCCGCTTCGCTCTCGCCCTTTCAGTTGGGTAGTTAGTGTGAAAGAACTGTCATTGAAGACATATGTATATCGCAAAACGTTCCGGAAGAGCGTCTTTTAGAGTGTTAGTTGCGTCTGGTGAGAGTGTTCTCTATTCGGAGAAGCTATTTCCGTCCTTGACGGAGTCGCACCAGCTTTGCAGAGATACCGAACTCAGTCAGTGCGGCATATACGCGATCCCTCAATTCTTTATAATCGACAAAACAGTGGTAAGTTTCAATTGGAAGGATTGAGCGCATTGCGAATATCTGGTAAATGGTGGAATTACCAGGCCTAAAGCCACAATGATAAGGTTCGATCAATTCTTTCGCGAATGGCTGTATGCTATCGTCATCTTAAGCTCCTTGACGTGCTACCATCAAGGCATGTGTGTAGCATACAAGTTGTTTTTACACCCAAGGCGCGCCATTGCATGTTTCACATCAAAAACAACAGCTGTGTGCAAAAAATAGTTCTTAATACGTATTGAGTTTACTAATTAAACCGTTTTGATGTTAAGTGTGGGCTTATGGTTCATTAAAACATATACATGGACCCGCATAAATAGCTTGTTACACTATCTTGCAACTGTGTCCACGAAACTTGCGCCTAATTAGGCTTTTGCGGTAGCATTTCAAAATGTTTCTTAATACTACCAACATTTGAACAAGCCATTGTCTTATGATTTTATATACATACACACATGCAGCTTCCAATTAGTATCTGGATATTCTCAAGCATGGTTTACAGTTTGACATTACGCATACGCGCTGTGGGCGTGAACTAACATAGCTCCAGCATCATTAGTTCTTTTGAACGTTTGGCATATAATGAAACGGGTTGATGGCTGCCATGGCAAATTAACAAAAGTGCTACTAACTTTAAAACAGCCGGACAAAAATTAATTTTGTAACCAGCGTTCAACTAATTTTATGCATAGAATCTAACAACCATGCCAGCTAAGCCAGTTCAAGCTCCATGTCGAAACGTGCTGTTCCCAGGGCCATGGCCAGTTGTAGTGGGGCTGTGACAGTTGGGGAAACAGTTACACAAGCACTGTGACAAGGCGAGTTGCTAGCCATATAGCCAGCAAAACAAGCCGCATTAATTAGTAGCCAACTGTCGTGCAACGGAGAACCTACGGAGCAATGGAACAGTTGAGCGACCGAGCAGCTGGGTAACTGAAAAGCCAGAGTAGGCGGTCAAGGCCTTGGCTGTATTTTCAAACTCGGTCACACGTTCGCCTTTTGAATTGCTCTTTAAAGGGTATAAATCCTCAATTGGATAAGAATATCAGGTATGCTATGGTGTTTGTGACGAATCGACTTGGAGGGGTAGTACAAGCAAGGATTTAGGATTTTAAGGTGCGAGTGTCTGTATCTAGGATCAAGCCTTTGTCTTTCTGGTGGAATAGAGTGGTTGCTGCTTCTCAAAAAAATTCGTTATAACTAAGCATTTAAATCGTAACATAGAGAGATTTTTCAATTTGTTTGATTTTCCATGAATGTTACTTTGCTGTCAAATTAGAGAGCGCGAGTGATGTTGCCTTGTTAAGTATCCGTTGGCCTCAATGAACCAAATTGTCGTATACATAACATTGTTATATTGTAAAAAAATGTGCAAATATATTCTTTAACCAAAAAAAATATGTTGTGTTTAAAAAAACTAACCTAAACTAGTAACCACAATAACACAAATTCATGTCAGTTTAGTTTTTTGCTTGTCTCTGCCACTTGTGACAGGTTTTATCCAATTCGCTTCACATTATCAAAGTTCAGCAATTCAAATTATCGGAAAATATGAACCCTGTACAAAATGTAAAACAGTGTCTTCATGCTGTTTTATTTTTGTAAGAAGAAGTTAAGAAGTTGAACTTCAGTATTGGTATTTGTATTTATATATTTATCTCCTTGCTGATATCGTTTTTCATCGTGACGGTGGTGCCAAGGTAGACGAACCCTTGACAACATCAAAAGTGTAGTTTTCAACATTAATCTGAGCATCCAACCTCAGTGTCTCTATACTCGAAGAAAGCATATCCTTTGCAATGGTTCCGGTTAGCGATCACTTAGTACTGTTTGCACATCGTGAGAGTATCTGTCAACGGGCAGAGGCACCATCCCAATTAAGGGTCCGGTCAAATCATCGTCCTTTACACGTTTGCGAGGGACGATCGTCAAAGTTCGGGGTATCCTTTTTATAGTTTTTCCTTGGAATTTGGGTTTTATGACTTGGGTCTAGTCCTACGCACAACCCCGCACGAAAAAAACAACAAAAACCTTCCATAAACTTACATGCTCTTCGTTTCGCTCACGCAGCTAACACTTCTCGCCCAGGGGACGCTGCTAATAAAGCACTCACAAGCGTAACAGCTGTACTGACAGATTCTTGTGACGATATGCGAGTTGGTTTTGCTATTATGTGTTGAATCAAAAAACTATTAGTACTCTTTTTGACAGTTTCGACCTTATTGTTATGCGATTTTTTAGTCGGAACAGTCATTTCGGCAAATCGAAATCGGAATGGGAAACCAGTGTGAAAAAATACAATACGTCATAATTCTGCCAATCATCATGACAGAAGTGACATCTTTATTATCTATTGGTGCTGTAAAAAAAAACGCTTAAGTTTTTTAACGAGTAGTCCGAAACAAAAGTTAGTTTTGTGAAATTGCTGTTCATTTTATGATTTGTCATAGTTTATAACTAATCAACAATCAAAAATTTATTCGTATCCATATGACGGATCCTGACTCTTGTCTTTCCTACGATTTTAAAAGTATAATCAAGTTTCGGTGAACTTCAAAGCAACATTCTACGATGTTTGTGTTTCTTTCGTTTTCTGCAAGTGGCTCTTACTCTATGACAAATTATATATACGCTCTCAAGTGTCCAAAGCGGCAAAAATATTGTGCTCCAACTGCGTATGTATGAGGGTCTCTCTCTCTGTGTGTGTGTGTGTGCGTGTGTGTGTGTGTGTGTATGTGTGTGTGTATGTGTGTGTGTACGTTCGCAGTGCATTTGTTTTACGACATTTTCCGTTTTGTGCTGTGCATGCAGTGCACGCCCCTAAATGTATGCAACATGCCGCTGATATGCATTGAGTTTTATGCAAGTGCATTACTTTATGCCTTGTCTGTGTGTGTGTGTGTGTGTGTGTGTGTGTGTGTGTGTGTGCGAGTGTGTTTGCTGTTATGTATTTTGCGCTGACACTAAAAGCTATTTGTAAATTTCGTGGTTGCAATTATGTTTGCTGTGTTGTTTGCCACGCTTTGCTTTGCTCCAAACCCCTCCACCCCAGCCCTGGGGCTCCATGCACTTAACACATACATCTCTCTCTCTCTCTCTCTGTCTCTATCTCTCTTTATCTCTCTCTGTCACTCGCTTAGCTGTTTTCGTGTGGGTTTTTGGTTATTATTAGTTGGCTGCGGTTTGACTATCGCTTCACGTACAGTCACTGCTCTGGCTAGTTATTGTGTTTGCTGACCAAACACTAAACTAACACATACACACCCACAGACACACCCACAGACACACCAACACATACACCTACACACACACACACACACACACACCTACACACACACACACACACACAACACATATACATGCATATAAATATTTGTACTATTCGCTAGGCATGTGTGTGTGTGTATTTGTGTGGGTTAGTGTGTCGATTTTGTTGGTTTGCATATTAAAGTTTTTATTTTTTGTTTTGCATTTTTTTGGCACAATTTTAGCTGCGAATAGTTGAAGTTATTATGAATATGTTTCCCGCGTTACCCAATTTTTAGCTGTGCATTAATGACACCACACTTACTGTGTGTATGTGTGTGTGTGTGTGTGTGTGTGTGTGTTAGTGCATTTTAATTGCTATGCATATATTTAAGTGGCATAGAAAATTAGAGAGTAAACAGTTTTTAAATTGGGCAATACAATTTTAGTAAAATGTTATGAGAATAACCAAATTCTTGAAATATGCTTTTTAGAATTGATTAATTTTTGCTATTGCTGAAACATCATTAGATTATGCTCATTTCATTTATCATGAATAATCAAGACTTGAGCTAAATACATATGTATAAAACTGGAACTGTGCTGCAGCCCACTATTTACACCTTTATCACACACTGGCTCTGCAACCACTTTAAAGGACTCACGGAACCTGTTCATCGCCACCTATCCTGAAGACACGGCCATCCTTACCAGAAACTATTGTGTCTATGAAGCCGAAGATGTACTATAGTACGTCTGTATCTGCATATCTTTGAAGTGTTGGCAAACCGCTGGAACATAGGCATGAGTGCAAGCAAGCTCGCCAATGTGACTTACCCAGTGAGTGCTCTAGCGTATTACTGCCAGACCAACTACTGGAGCATTACAGTAGTTACAATCTCATATGGCTTCTAACTAGCAAGAAACAAGGTGACCATGTATAAGCCGATATGGATTGAAAGTCTACGAAATTGCTGCGAGTCCCACCACTCTGGTTCATGCGAACGGCGGACATAGAAAAAGACCAATATGTACCTTAAGCTCTGGATGTCCCAAACAAATAAACCGTGCAGTACTTGGTGCCTCTGGCAAGGCTCCTTCTCAAGGAGCAACTAGAGTAAAACGATTGCGGAGTTCACATCCGGGCCTGGCACCTAGAAATATGTAAATATGAACTTTAATTTTTAAATAGTTTGGTATTATAGCATCAATCATCTATTCTAAGGAACATCAAATTTACTCTGTTTACACTGTTTATAGAGGACTGTCTATTCTGAGTAAGCTGCATCATTTAATTTGAGTTTGACAGTCATGGAAATCGAAACACCATAAGCAACAGCAAGAGTCACCATGGTTCAAATCTAACTATAAAACCTATTCATTGGTATATTATATGTTGTTATTCCAGTTTGGTGAGCTATTGACCAGTGGAAACCTAGCATAAGCATTTTGTTTTTTTTAAAATAAAATTGTAAGTTAAAAATTAAGTTCAAATTAATCATTGAATAATTTTGTTCAATTTCCGCAATGAAACTCTGCAGCACTTGTGACATGTACAGTGACAAAAAGCGAGATGTGCTCCTGTTTGGCGATTGGCTGACTGAACACGAGAATACCGTACACCATTACTGCTTGGTACTCTCTTTCCATCTTCCAAAACGAGGTGGCAATTCCAGCGGCATCTTGGCTTTTCTGAAGCGTGACATAAGACGCGAGGTGAATGCAGCCAAGAACCGCAACTGTGGTTACTGCGGCAGCAATGGGGCTAGTTTGGCCTGCTTCAAGTGCCGCATTTACTGTCACCTGGAGTGCAGCTTAAGTAATCACTCTATTGTTCAATTCTGGAACGAGTTCCGCAGTTTCTGTAAGGAATGTGCTCTGTTGAATAAGTTTAGGCTTGAGCTATTGGCTGCACCGCCTCAGACACTGCAATGCGACATTAGCTTGAATCCCATACTACGCTTTAGGCTGTCCAGTGTCGTTTATGGTGATTGCTGTCGTAAAGTATTTGCTCATCGGGTGTGCATGCAAGGCCATGCGCTCTTCTCTGGTTACTATTTGCGGTGTATTTGGTATCGCAGCACGAAATTTCGGGAACTTATAAGACTGCAGTGGATCTTTGTGCCAGATCGTGAGGCAAGCTGGGAACGGGAACTTAACGTTTTTGCGGATCAGTTGGTTTGCAAGTGTCCCAATGGCAGTGATTATAACAGACGTACTTGGAAACTAGAGCAACGCATATTGTGTGGGGGGCGTATCTAAAGTGTCTTACCAACCAATCATATTTTTGTCGAACCAAAGTGAATTTCAAGTACAGAACTTGCCTGAAAGTGGAACGAAGTTTGAAAGTAGAGAGGAACAACGATCAAATGCGGATGATCTATTAATCAATTGAGTAGTAGTGAAACCGAGCCATATGACCTTTTATGATTTCGATTTCAGCACTACATTGCGTTTTGCGGAGGATGATGAGAAGGTTAGAATTTGCTCAGTTGAGGCTTTGGCTCATTTGCATATAAAGGATGAGGACATTTGGTACCGCGATAAAGATAGTGGCATACACAAAGATATTGATGATTTTATTGAAAGCTGTCAGGTACACAATGATAATATTTGTACTTGTATAGATCGATAAATAAAGTAGACAGTTGTTTGTGACCCACCACGAGAACTCCAATTGCAATGCAAAAATTAGATTAGAGAGACCAGCTCGAACAATCGGAGCGTCTTCCTGTGGAGATGGAGAGAGAAATCTGGTAGTGCATGTACAGGGTGAACATCTCCTGCTTGTTATCTAGTGATGATGGGAATAATGTCGCTCACGGAGTTAACTTTCCGACGTCCCCAATCATTGATGACGGCATGTATATTCTTCCGCCTAGGCATGAAGAAGTTAGGGTCGCAATCAAAAGTGGCGGCAATACGTTGGTAGGGTGCCTGCATTAGCTCTTTTGCAGATTGAGGTTAGACTAGAGCATCTATTATGGAATAATAGTGTCTTCTGCCTTGTATTAGTTTCTTAAAGCAGTTTCTTTTGCATATAAGGCCCCATTGAGCGTGTAATTTGTGAAAGAGTAAAGACACAGTGTGGCTTTAGGCCGGGTTAGTCCAGCATCGATCAGATAATCCTGGAAGAAACCCCATATCATTTTGAAAAGTATATTTTAAATGACTTGTAGAAACCACGCTCCTTAGGCGAAATTAACTATAAGACGCTCATCCTTCCCGTTTTGCTGAATCGCCATGGGTAAGTGCTTTACATCAGGCAATAACCAGATAACGGGTGTTTATGGCCAGTTAAAAAGAAGAATTTATTCAATATTTCAGGTCAATTTTTGCAAATATATGTCCATCAAAAAAGTTGTTAATAATGTTAATAGAGATATATTTTCAAAAATAATTTATTTACTATTGCTTAACTTATATCTAATTCCCGGTGTCTTAAAAAAATGATCTCTTTCAGAGCTGCAAGCATTCAATTTATAGAAAGAATCACGTAAATAACTAAATTGACAGTGAAAATTTAGGCGCCCTTTACACGAAGCGAGATTTTTAAGCGAGAAAATGAAATACAAATAATATTATAGTTTGTTCACAATTATTATTAATTAATATATTAATTTAACAAAAATACCTATGACATTGTTCGGAGCCAAAAATCTTATTTGTGTTGGTCACACTTGCAGCATTAAACTGAGGTACAACACAACAATGAATTGCACTTTACAACACCGCCCAAAATCTCGCTCGATATTAGAATGCATTCTAATATGAAGTAAGTCGCATAGGGTTTCAGGCGAGACGACTTACGGGCGATATTACCGTCCGTATATGACCGGTAAAAGCGTATTAAACATTAGTCTTTGCTTAAAGTTAATCAAGAAATAAAACTATTTTAGCTTCTTAATTATTACTCGTTTAATGAGCATGCAATAAACTGGAAAATCGTTAAAATAACTGAATTACTTGCTCATAAATCAAGCCTATTTTTGAAGCAAATAATAAATGTAAGAAAAAGTTTAACAACAATTCTGAAAAAGGGGACAGACCAAAAGCCAGACAGATAGACAGACAGATGGGAACTAACGCATTTTTGCCATGCAGAAAACTTTTCTCATTACGAAATTGTTGAAAAACATCCAAACAACTTGCTCTCGCTCTCTCTTTCTCGCTCTCTCTTTCTCGCTGTCTCTTTCTCTTGTGTGGCCTTTTATTGGCCGCTTTGCAACCAAAAATGCAACAAGCTAACATTTAAACAAAAGTAAAACAAAGCTTGATAGTTTTTTAGCCCCCCCTCTCTCTCTCTCTCTCTCTCTCTCTCTATCTCTGTCTCTCTCTTTATAAAGCAACAACTTTCGCTGGCAACAATAGAAGGCAAGAAAAATATTTGCCATATGATAAAAGTTTAAGTAAATGGCAGAGTGAATAAAAATACAACCCAAAAATATGCAAAAAACAACATTTTTTTGCATTCTTTTTAAAAATTGCTAAAATGTTTATATTCATATGTTTTCCATTTTAATATATATCTTTTTAAAGTTATCTAGTTTCGCTTCCAACTTTCTAACCAAAGCAAACAAGAAAATGCACAATTTTCACTTTTATCATTAACAAATTTAAATATCTTGTTTGACTGTGTTTTTATTTTATTTTTAATTTTCTGTTACTGTAATGAAAAACTTTTGCAGACAACAATTTCCGCTTTGTGTTTGCCCTGAAAAGTTGCAGGTTGTTGCCTTGAGCCCTGATTTTGGGGGCTCTTTAGGAAGGCAAGACTAAGCACACATACGCAAACAACTTGTCAAAACAGCTGTGCACAACACTTCCTGCTGCCACTCAAACCTACACACACACACGCACACACACACACACACACAGAGAACTATCAGCAGGTGCAGCTTGTAATTGTATCTGTGAGTGCTTAAATTTATTTCATTACAACTTTTGCTAATTATCTGCAGCGCCAGAGTTGCCTCTCTTTCCCACGTTCAAGGACTGTTCCACTTTAACATATTAAACCTTGTTAAAAAAGTTACAAATTATATTTTATTTCAATGAATTCTTGCCTTTTTTTATGGTTGCGAATTGCTTGCAACATTTACATTTCCTTTATGTAATTAATAGTTGTGCGTTGCTGCTATGTTCACATTTTAAGCAGATGTCTGTGTGTGTGTGTGTCTGTGTGTGTGTGTGTGTGTGTGTGTGGAGCTGCAACGTTGTCTTTTAACTCACCTAAATTAATTAGTAGCAAAATGTGTTCCGGTTGCAAGTAGCGTAAGTACTTTAGTCACATTTCCTTAACAATTTATATTTAAATAATATCATGGAATCCTTATTTAACAAAATGTTACTAAAGCGTTCCATAGCAACAGCCTGATAGAAGCATATAGGACTGGGTTACTCGGTGTCAGGCCTGTACACAAAGGAAGGGGCCAAACCACAATTCCAATAAGAAGAATATTATTAAGTGAATCGCATTATTGAGTCACGATATTTAAGAAGAGTTTGTACAGTATTTAATTTCTTGAGAACGAGGATGTTTTTCCAAGGTTGCTATGGCTTCTGCCACGATCTGTTTTGTAGTGTGGGAAAATATCGTTTATATAATATTTGATTTGTAATTGAAACTATGATAATACTTCTTACCAATTTAGCTACCCTTCCAGTAACAACAGCTAGCGTAGAATGAAAACTGATTCTCGAAATGTACAGACTACGTGCGATTGCTATGATTTCCTTTCACTGGGAGAAAACAATTCATCGACATTTAATTAAAAAAATTTTAAGCAGACAGTCGGGACGGTGTCCCACAGTGGAATACTCTGCACTCTTTTTCTTTATAAACACTGAATACGGTAAAATGGGAACGGCAAATGTCTGTTTTCATAAGATTGATATGCCTGTTAACATTTTCCTATTGGGATGTTTCAATTCACAAGTTTTCCTATTGGGAAGTTTGTTATTGTAGGGGGCTCTTATAGTCTCTGAGAAACACGTTACAACAGGGACGGAGGGACAGACGGACATGGCTATATCGCCTCGGCTATTGCACCTAATCATTTTTGCCCATGGAACATATGGTCGGCCACGCCTCCTTCTGCATGTTACATACATTGCACAAATCTATAATACCCTTTCGCTCTTTGTGTTCAGGATATAAAAAGTTAGAACATTAATTCTTTGATCGGATGCTTTTGTATCAAAGATCTGTTGCATTTTAATTTTCTGAATTTTATATTTTAGTCGCCCATTCACTAAACAATCTTCTGCCCAACCGCAGTGCGTTTCTGTAGCAGGAAAATCATAATATTTTTATTTTACACTTCAAGTTGTGTAGCAAATATCTGTATGAATGTTATTATTTTTTATCTACAAAGTGCAGTTGAAGGGAGAATAAACTAATAGAAAGGGATGGAACATGAGGTTTCTACCCCTATCAAAACAATTGTCCCGACTCGCCTGTGAAGACAGATCCAAGGACCTTTTATTATTCTAACGGAATATTTATTCATCTATCATTGTAACGGCGGTGCCAAGGTAGACAAAATCCTTGACAACATTAAAAGTATAGTTTTCAATATCAATCTGAGAGTTCAACCGCTGTGTCTCTCTACTCGAAGAAAGCATATACTTTTTCGTCTTGCTCTCATTTACAACCAGACCCACCCTGCCGCAAGGCTCCGGGAACTGTTCACTTAGTTCGACCGACGATATCGATATTATCTGCATATGCAAGCAACTGGACACCCGTATAAAATCCCGTTCCGATGTACTTCGGACTTTCGCAGCACATTCTCCATCGAAAGGTTAAAGGAGTCGCAGAAGAAAGGATCGCCTTGTTTGAAGCCTCGCTTGGTATCAAAATGCTCGGAGAAGCTCTTTCCTACTTGAAATAGCTGCGTGTGTTGCTCAACGTCATTCTGCATAATCGTACCAACTTTGCAGGGATCCAAGCTCAGCTTTATAGTTGACAAAGAGATGGTGGGTGTCGATTTGGTAATATATATAACATATTCCCTTAGATGTACTCTGCTGAGGAAGTGGCAATCGGATTTGGGAAGACTAGTAGCTTCTTATGTTAAAGTACAGCGTAAGTCTAGGCCCCGCTATCACAAGAGGAATGGAAGCTAATTTTCATTTCTTACCTTGTTTTGTGTGATTTATTGTTGTGGCTATATATCTCTTATTATTTTTATAACACAAAAACCGCAAATCACATGCCTTAACTTGTGCAACAAATAGACCAACAACAACAACAGAAGACACAATGAAAAGGGGCATCCAAAATGCAATGCTTTCGATTATCTTTTAAAAAACACATTAAATGGCGTGCCAGACAATGGCGTATGTGGCAACAACAAACACAACAACAAACGCAACAACAAACACAACAACAAACACAACAACAAACACAACAACAAACACAACAACAAAAAATGCAATATATTTATTGGCTTAGCCTTGGCAGGGCAACAAAATAGAAATCACAGTGCCAGCAAGTCAGAGAGGCAAAAGCTAGTCAGCGAGGCAAACAAAGCTAGAGAAATCGCGAGAGAGAGAGGAAAAACCGTAGCGAAATGGGCAAGGAAAGAACGGAAATACAAAGTTGAGGTATCAGGACAGGAAGTGCATATCGCGTTAAGGAAATGCAGCCATGGCATCAGCAGCAACAACAACAAGGGCAACACATACAAATGCAACCGACAAACGCGGTAAAATCAGTGACAGGAATACATGTATAAAATACGCGCTCCGACTGGCAAATACATAAAATATCTAACCGAAAATGTGTGTGTGCCGGAGTGTGTGTGTGTGTGAGAGTGTGTGTGTGTGAGAGTGTGTGTGTAGCGAGAAAATCAAATGGCAGGCGGAATGGACAGCTTCAGCCATGTCAGACGTAGGAATGCCTTGCGATATGCCATAGTAACTTTATTTTATTTTCGTCGCTAGTTGGAAAATTGGAAAATTGCAAATCACGTAGTGCTAAGAAATAGAAAAGCGCGTTTTGCGTCTCAGCTTTTTCTCCATTTGCACCACTTTCTGATAAGCAGTTGCAGTCGTCATTCAACAACAAACAGAACAGCGATAAAAACCCCACAAAATAAGTCAAACTGAAAAGGGTAAAAAAAACTACATTTGTATAATAGAGATAAGTCCGTGCCCAACATTGGAATACCCTTTACCTACAAATTAAGACTTAGAAAAAAAACTTGCGCTGCAAGTTTATGAAGGCCGTTTTTTCTCAATAATTAGTGAAAATCACTTCTACTATTATTTGTCCTCCTATGCGTTTCGGCTAATTTTCAGGGAGTCTTGTTTTATTTTCCAATCATCATATAAAAAGTATAAGTAAACAAACATTGATTATATAAAACAAACAATTTTCTTATAACTATTACAATTATATATATAAATCATTTTTAACGTTAAAATGTCACTCCCAATGCTCTTGGAACTATGCTTTAACTAGTCGCGAAGTGCAACGTTACCTTGTTAAGGTCTTTGCAAAAACCATTATCATTTTCATCTTAAGCATGTCTTAAATCCCTTATATCGGACCCTACACCTAGCAGCGGAAAATAATCCCATACAATTATGCTGTCACCTCCACTGTTTTTTATTTATTTTCTCCTTTTTTTTACATTCCCACATCGTTACCAAGTAAATTTAGCATTCATCACTTCAGAGGTTATTACGACTTTGTCATTTTATTAAGAATTGCAATTCTAAGCAGAGAAACTTTGCCGGCAATGCTATCACGAACCTTTAATGCTGTATATCTAAAAAAAATGAAATATGCTGCAGAGTGTTGGTCTGATAAGTTTTTCGAACTCTCCAAGTACGGGATCAGATACTATATAAACATAATTGAAATTGCTAGAAATGCGGATAATTCGCATCTTTTGATAAGATATTGTGTTTCTAAATCATTGTATTCGAGATCTATTTTTTCATAGACTCGACTATTGATGAGCTTTGTGCAAACATAAGTCGAACAAATCTCTAAGACCCTTGACACGTTGTGGGTAGGGTATTAAGAATGCATTTTTATTGACTTTCTTTAGTGGCATATGAAAGTTAAAATTGGCAAACTAAGTCGAAGGATTTGTTTATCTTTTGCTTTATTCATTTGGTAAGCAATAAAAAATAAGAGCTTCGGAACAAAAACTTGTTGCCACCTTTTACAATGTTTTTGTGTGCAGTCTCTGTACTTTGTTGTCTCCGCTTAAGTCAGTGAACATTTAAATCTTTGCCAAATAAAAATACCTTGAACCCTGACGCAGGTTGGATAGCAAAGCGCCACCTACAAACAAACACACACACACACACACACATGCACACAGACACACACACACAGACACACACCTCCCAGCGGACCAAACGCTCGTTTATGATATCGCATACGAGTGAAATGCGAGACTCAACCGGACAAAACGCTCGTTTTTAGATGCGAAAAAGGTACAAAAAATATTGTCTACGTGTGTCGCAAGAAATATTGTTAACTTGCATTTAGCGATATCTCTTTTGACTCGTTAGAAATATCAGAAAAGGCTTGCAAAAGATATCGCAAAAGGCTCGCTAACCGTATGCGAGCATTTTACGAGCATTTTTCGCGACTCTCGCTAATATTTTGGTCGCATTTTTATCGCAAAACACTCGTTTCAAAGCTCGTTTGCGAGTGTTATGCGAGTTAACACCGTAACATTCGTTTTTCACTCGTTTGCTAGCATTTTGCGAGATTTTCGCTAAAGGCACATATGTTGGTCGGCTGGGCTGCATCTACCTGTCAGCCTCTCTCCTCATCTTCGCTCCAACTCTTCTAGCTTTCCAACTTTGCATTATTGCATGCTTTTCATGTGTCAACAAAACAGCGACAACCACAAGAACATTCGTTGTGAGGAAAAGGCGTGTTTAAGCACAAAATAAGAAAAAACAAAAAAATGCGCTCGCCTAAAAGTATGCAATGTTTGTTTAGGTTCCGCTTCGTGTTCATCCGGAGACCTTTTTGTTGCTTTTTTTTTAAAGAGTTTATATGTCTGCCATTTTGAGGGCGAGTCGGGCAAAGTTTATTGTAAGCTGTTTTGTGGGTTCCATCAGGCCATAAGGTTTGTCATATAAAGTTAAGGGGCGTGGCTGTGTTAAAAGTTTTTAGATTTGAAATGAGCAACTAAGTACATGGTATATATTGTGTGGTTATGACTATGTAAGTGCTGGTGTTTTCAGTTGTATTTTAGAAGCGAACAAAAAGTAAGTGTTTATGAAGTTAGGTATGAACTCATAAAACCCATAAACAGATACTTGCTGAACATCGGAATACGAAACAAAAGTATGCATTATTATACATGTAATAATGTGATATTAGTATTGTTTATTTTAAGTATATTTAATATAGAAATAAGATAGTGATTATATAATGAAAATAGTGACTGATTATAGCTTACAAACACGACTTTAAGTACAGTTCACAACGGCTTTAACTTCACATAACTTTAGTACAGCTTTAAAACGGCTCAAATACGGCTTTAATACGGCTTAGTAAGAGTTTAATATTATAGAGAACGCAATTCCGGCTGAATCTTTCTCACTGCTGTCTAATATTAAATCGTCTTACTTCTGCTCAGCTTCTCTCCTGTTAAGTAAGTGCTCCTGTTATTATTTCTCTCTGCTTGTGCTATGCTAACAGACCCTCTTACATATGTAGTTGAAGTAGGAAAATTTTACGGTTTACAAACAGACTGTAAAAGACATACAAAACTTGGCAACGAAAAATCAAGTCCAGATCATAACTTCAAAAAACATTAACAATCATGTACCAACTGCGGACCACTTCTCTTCTGAACTAAAAACAAAGCCCACTTTTGATTTGAAACATCTAATATGAGATCCACACATTTTGAATTGTCTGCTTCACGGGGGCTTTCACCAATCGTTGATACCAAACGTAGTTAGTGCGCTCGATAGATGACCCAAGCCTCAACGACTCCATTGAGAACTGCCTACCAAAAGTTCGTAGAGCTTATAGATTTTGTTGTGCCAGCAAATGCGGAATAAGTTGCCTACACGTAGAGCCCCAATGTCCGATAGAGTACTTTCCTCTTTCCTGGCTACTCCTACAACATCTGCTTGAAATTAAACAGGATTTTTCTAAAATAGCCACTGCTGGTGGCGTCACCTATTGATAAAAATATGCTTTACTTTTACAAACTGTCTAGATTGCATGGCATTTGGATGTTTTCAAAACAAGACATTGCGCTCTAATTGATAGTAATGATCACCGAATAATTATTAAGTTTTGTTTCAAACTCGGTAGAACTTGTAACGAAACCCAACAATGTTGAAGCAAGTTCATGGTGATATTTGTTATTGATTTTTTAACGTTACTGATTTTTTAACCTAAAATGGAATTTAACCAGAACCACTTCACACATTTACCTCATTCATCGTGTGATTATTGTCTGTTCGGTAGACTGCATTCGCCTTTGAAAGTCGAACGACATTCAATAGGACCTCACGTTCAAAATTAACACTCTTTTATTTATCGTGCCAATCGTTTTATATACTCAGAAGCAGAGTATTTTTAATAGAAAAATCTCTCCCTTTGTAGCACTTTTTGTATGTACCGTAAATGCCGTGACGCTAGCACTCAATGCGTTTAAGATGTTAGCAAAAGCGCATGCAAAATGTAGCTAGCATATGCTAAGGGTAGATGGCGTTACATAATGCTGTCACGATCCAACCATAAGAATGGATAATCTATCTATATGTATATCCAAAATTCTGTATGTGTTTGATGCTTGTAAAAACGGCTTCGTGAAACTTAAATTGTGTTGAGCCACGTCCACATCTTGGAATAAGCCATGTAGTTTAAAATGAAAATGTTGAAAAAAGTCTTATTTTGATAGAAAAAAAGCGAAAAACTACAAAAAATGATACAAAATCTCAAAGCCTTAAAACTTCTCACTTGATTCTTTCAAATGTAACTCTTACATCCTATTTATTCTTTTCAACCTTTCGCCACCTTACCAGACAAATTTCAATAAATAACATTTTTTTGTTGGAATTAAAAAGCTTATTGATTATTTCTAGTCAATAATAATTGCCATATATTGGCATTTTTTAAATTGTAAATGACATGTGATGCCAGAGTCAGTTCTTAGTTTGATTATAGCTTTCCAAATCAGCTCACAAATTAGCAGTTAGTTGCGGTTCAGTGGAAATAGTGTTCTAATAAATGCCAGAGACATAGTTACATGTTATATATAATAGTCGATTCGCAACGAAATTAATTAACCCGTCAATTAAAAATACGAAATGCATTCGAATGCCAAACTTAATGCCTTGTATCATTTACATTTTTAGTGAATATATTGAATATGAATCCATTCATTAGATTATGAATGCAACAATAAACAAAATGCAATCAAATTCATTTGCAGCGCATAAAACTCAAATATAACAAAGCAAAATATCAAAAAAAAAAAATCCAAAATACAATGCTGATTAATTCGGCTTTGAATCATTTTTGTATGACGTTTTTATTAGCGGTTTCAACCATGAATATGAAATTAAATTAGTTGGCTATTTATTGCAGACATTTTAATTTTTTGCCGGTTTACCGTGTAACTGTATGCAAATAATATAGTTGGCTTGGTATCAGTTTATTACATAGTAATATTTAAATTTATATTGTTTTTAAATTTTTATGTAATTTATACAAATTGTGTGTTAAAAGTAGCGAAAAGAAAAACATTCCAAACAATAATATAAGCCAAAGAATTTGTGTATAAAATAAAACATTAAAAGAGAGTTTTTAATATGTATATTAATGGTTATAGTCATGAAAATATTTTACAAAAACTGTTCTATTTTTTTTTAATAAATGCATTAGTTATTCACTGTATAACATAAAAAAAATGTTTGAGCAGTCACGGTATGCCCGCATCTGCAAGTTAACTCTAACCTGGTGCAGCGGGCACATATGCTAGCAAAAATACAACACCAACCTAATGCATGCTCTTCTTGTCCCTCTCTCTGTTAACATAGCATGCAAAAAAAAAGTGCTACCTTCTCGCTCTCACACGCAAGCGTTAAACCAATCGAGAGATGCATCATCCGAGCGTAATTCCACCTTAGCTTAACACTATCCGAGCTTAATAACAGATTTTCATGCCGGCAAACGATTCGGCTTTACAACGCTTTAAAGTTCGCAAAAAGTTTTTTAAAAGATTTAAATTCGAAAAGAAAACATTGTAACATTTTGATTTTGCGTCACTAATAGCCGCAGTTTTATAATCCCTTTGTCCCCTCTTTTATGGTGCAGTTTTCATCTCTTTTTCGTCCCAACAGTTACGTTACGTTATACGTATAAGAGTCTCTAAGGCATAAGCACGCCTGGTTTCTCTTAGGACAAGGTGGAGATCCCTGATCACTGTTTCTTCCTTAACCAGTAGATGTACAACCTCCACGTCGGGCTCGCTGATTAGTTGCTCTAACCACTAAGTGTTACGATAGTGAGACCGGAGTTTGGCAAGCGGGACCCATCGCGTAAAGGAGATGGCGTCGATTGGCCAAGGAACCTGCCTAAGATATAAAAATTATGTCAGACTGTAACCAGATTTACAGAATCTTGGTCAATGTGAGTATATTATTAAAGAAGGCTTACACTAGAGTTTGCCATCTATTTAGATTTACTGGCATTTTTATAAACTCATGGCTTAGACAGTTTTCTATAAAAACACCGTTTATATGTATCTATGATCGGACAAAGAGCTATCTCTTAAAACATTTTAATTACTCACCTGGGTAATTAAGTACAAGGAAGCGAAAGTAAGGTCAATGAGATAAGAGCGATTGTTTGCAATGAAGATTGTGTGAGTACATGGATTGCACATTAACATGTTAAAGCTAATGATAAAGTAAGAGTGACTTAACTTTGTCGTAGCATATAAGCATTTTTATAACTGGCTTTTCGATCTTAAAGACGAGCTTTCTTACAATGTCTGCTGGTCGTTTACCCTTATGAGCTACTTTGGATCAAGGTATATGCCATTTGCCGATATGGTATATGCCATTTGTCGATATGGTATATGCCATTTCACGATTAAATAAAGATTTTTTGATTTATAAACGAATCCCCTCATTTTTTTCCCACAGTATTATACACTCTCATAAATATCTGTAAACATCAAGCAATGCACACGCATACATATACTTTTGTTCGCGTTAGTTGCAATAAATTACGCAGAACAACTGCACTCTTTGACGTTTGCAACTGAATAAAAAATAGTGCCCTTAAAATGAGCGAGCGTCGGCAGATGGCGCATACCATATAATTCATATGGGTTGCTTTGGATGACACAAGTCGTATTAGACATGACTGGGGTTCCAGATTTACTTTCGTATTGTCGCCTTTAATTAGTATTAATTTAAGGATAAAATTGAAACATAATATTGTTCAAGCTGCTTATAAGAATTTTCGAAATTGTTAGTCATGCGAATATAATCGTTTTCTGCAGTTTGTGTTTGATCAATATTCAATATTAAATATCGACCATTGTTGCGTTGAAATCAAACACCTTGTTTTAAAACACCATTAAAAATAAATAAATACACACAGTTGGATGGCTCTCAATTCAGGTGAATGTGTTGAATTGTAAACCGCAATTTTCGACACTCAATAATAAATATTGACAAATACAAAGCAAATAAATGCACTGTCTGTGCTTGTATGTGTGTGTATGTGTGTGTGTGTGTGTGTGTGTGTGTGTGTGTGTGTGTGTGTCTGTGTATGTATCTTGTTTACGCATCGCACAAAATTGATTATGCAACAACACAAAAGCTACAAAGACAACAACAGCAACGTCAAACGCAATAAAAGCCGTCGTGACCATAACAAATAGATGAAGTAAGTACTTATGAGTCCAACACTCCGATTCACAGCTTATTCATCCTCAAAATCAAATAGCTAAGTACAAAATAGCCAAACAATGGAAACTTGCATATTTAATTGAATATTGAAATTGCATACAATACGTACATTCATAAACTTGCAGTTTCCAATTAAATATGAAACCAAAGAGTTGTCTCTTTCCCACTATTCTATTAACAATGTATCGTGTGGGGGCGCCAGACTCAATCTTTTTTGATACACTGCAAAGTGACTGGCTTATTGACAAATATTATTACGCATACGCAGTGTGCCACACCATAAAGGCAAAGGCAAAAAGCAAGGAAATAAGTCTAATCCAAACAAAAGCTAATAGCTTTAAATAAATAAAAACAAATAAATATATGCATGCAAGGGTATAAATCCCAATAACAGATAATGCCAGGCAATATGCAGTATTGTATCGTTTAATATGTGAGGCAAACAAAATGGCGCACACTCACTCACACACTCACACACTGCTCGATGCATCCATGTTTAAATACATGCACATATATGTATGTATGCACTAGTGTGAGTGCTCTTGCCAGTCAAAGTCCCTCTGTGTGCATATGCCAAGGGCTTAAGCAAATCCACTTCCGGGTCTAAAATACATTTAAAGCAATTAGCAATTGTGTGCGCTACAAATGGCAGTCTAACGACATGCCAAGTCTTTCAATGGACACTGCCAAGCAGTAACAATGGCAGAACTCATGCAACATGCGACAAAACATTTTGCCAGATATGCACATGGAAGCATATTTGCTTTGACGGCAGACATAACCCAGTGAACGGTAAAAGAGTACAGTTGTTTGGCTGAGCCGTTAGAGCACATAGACTATCAACGTGACAATTTGAGGGGAAAAACAAACTCTCTCAATAATGAAATCGAATTCATTCGTCTTCAGTCGACACTCACATTTTGCAAGAACACGAGTTTTGAAACAACTTGTGTTTGAAACTAAGGACTTCGTTTACAGCACAATAACTGTTTAGGTACCAATGTAACATCGGTTGTATGGGGAAATTTTCTGGGATATTCGAAAATATTGAACTAAAATTTTGCAAAATGCTTGGCGGTCATAATTTGCTGTCCCAATTAATTATATATATATTTTATTGGTAATAGAAACTTTTATGTAAGCACTCAATACATTATAGGGGCCCCTAAGAAATCAAATCGGCTTTTGGGTATTTTTCGACTACCCATCAGAGAACTGCAAAGCGTACTAAAAACGTAGACTCAAAAGTATAACTTCTCAAGCGTCATTGTAAAACAGTAAGTTAGACAACTAAGAGTAGACGTCATTATACCCTGTACACAAAGTGTAAAAGGGTTTTATAAATATGTCCAATGTACGTAACAAGCCGAAAAAGGCGTTACAGACTATATGTTTAATGGACAAAAATATTCAGGAGCAATAGTCGAGTCGATATAGACATGTCCGTCGATCCATGTTGTCGCACCGTTCTCGGAGTTGGTCGATTTTTGTCGATATCTTACCACCTTCCCCAGTGGCAGATATGCGCGGCTTACAACCGCTAAGCTCAATCTATCATTTCGAAACTCGACAGAGGTGTGCGTCGTGTTTATGTGAATCTATGTTGCAAAAATGATCGAAATCAGATAAATACATCAAAAGTTATAATCAAAATTACGCCAATTTCAACGCACCCCCTTCCACGTCCCAACTGTCAGCATACAATTTTTTTTAAATTCATTTTAGTGGACAGAAAGTCTTTAAACTACAAAAAATAACACAAAATCTCTAAGACAACTGTAATAAACTGTGTACAGATTCTGTCACAATTGGTAACAATATCCGCAGATGAACTGAGTATAAGAAAGAACAAGAGAAAGAGGAAGAAGAAAAAGAAGGGAAAGCGAAAAAGAAGGAGTAGGAATAGAAGAAAAAAAAGAATAAGAATAAGAAGAAAGATAAAAAGGTAAGGAACGGGAAGAATAACGGGAAAGGGGAACGAGAAGCTGCATGTGAAGGGGAATGATACAGGGAACGGGAAGTAGAATACGACCTTTCTCGAGTGGGGCACGGAGGTTGGCGAGCGGAGCGAGCAGGAGCCCCCTAGTTTCTAATATAAATATTTAAAGAAATTAAAAAGAAAATTAGGCATGTCCAATTTTTTCCAGAAGTTTTCATGATTGGCAAGATTTTAAGAAAAACTAATTAAGGTCACTATACAATTGAAGATGAATTATAGATTTCCTACAATTGTCTAATAAAATTGTTGAACGAAATATTCCGAAAATTTTAAATGGCAAAAACACTGAGCTAAACTCTAAATAAAGCGTCAAATCATTGGTAATAAGCACAAAAGATGTTTGTTGGGTTATGCGAATTGCTCTGCATTACATTACAGCATGTATTTATAAACATTAACAGTTCCTGCTGCCTTAACAAAACTTAGTCGATGTGACATAAATGTTGCGAACTACAAACAATAGTAAGTAACTACGAAATAAGTAGAAACAACAACAATGGTAATAACAATTGAAACAGACAAACTTGAATATGCTATATACAAATAGTATGTACTGTATACAAATAAAAGCTAAGCAAATGCAGAGAGAGTCAAAAATTACAAAAAAAAAAGATATTAGGGTAAGCCAAAACGGTCAAAGAACAACAAAAACAGCAACTACAAACTCAGATGTTTGCAGCCAAACCCAAGAGCTGAGTTGGCGTTGGCTAGGACAGTTTGGAGTGTTCCAAAAATCGTTCACCCGCAACAAAGACAACCCAGGCAACAACAGCAACAACAACTGTAGACGAGTGTAAAACGCAGGCAATTATAATAAGCAAAAGGAAATGGAAGCCAGTCCGGCAACATTGAAAAGAACTTGTTGTAGCACTCAGTTACCACTTACAACAGTTTCTACCCACACACACACACACCACACACACACACACACACACACACACACACACACACACACACACACACACACACACACACACATACACATCTAAAGAGACACATACAAATATATGCCTTCTTTGTTTGTCTATGGCAAGTTGGCAACACTTTTGTTTACTTTTGCACATTTCACAAGCAACAACAAGAACATCTACAACAACAACAACTTCGTGTGCGGCATTTTGTCTTTGGTAGAAACTTTTTGGCATGCGGTCCTGGAAGTGCATATAATATAACAACAACAGCAACAAACGAAAATGACAACAAAAAAAAACATAGACAAACATGGCAGAACTGAAGAATACAAAATGGCGCACAATTATGTAGAGAAAAGTGCAAAGAGACAGACACAGACATCCGAAGATGAGTACAACTATTGTAATAACAATTACAAGGACAAGCAACAACAAAAGCAACAATGGCAACATTATCGAGTAGACTTGCAACACTTGTGCTTTGGGGCTACTTTCAAAAAGTTGCTTGCATTAGTAGCATTTCCTTGCGTACCCCCTCTCTCTCTCTCTCTGTCTTTAGGTACCCCCCTTGTACGCCGCTCATGTCTCGGCTTGGCTTCATTTTGGCCAAGTCGTTTTTGCTGCCAGTTTGTTGCTATTCAAGTTTAATTAACCTAAAAGTGCTTGGATTATTTAATTTTAGTTTTATTGCTTCATTGTTGTTGCTTTTGTAACGTGGACAGACACTAATTTAGTTGAAAGCAAAATTTCATTAGCAGTGAAAATGTCGCGTGTGAAAATATTTATCTTTATTTCTTTGTTTTTTGAGCAACTGCAGCAAGGGTTATAGCTAAAGCAGCGTCATTGTTGCCATTGTTGCTGTTATTGTTGCGTTTGTTGTCATGTGCAAACTCAGCTGCAAGCTGACAAAGTTTGTTAAGTAGTGTAACTTAATTTATGTATACGCAACTTATTGCATCTAATCGGCAACTCTGTGATTGTAGTATACAAAACTTAAAATGACAAAGAGTAGTATTGCCAGTGAGCAGAGTGGCTGTAGAGTAACTCAAAGATTTGAGTTCTTCTTCATCGACTTTTGCACTAAAATGAAATATAGTGAACCCCATATACATTTTCGGCTGAATCGTCATACCTTTATACATTTACCTTGATCCTACCTTTTTAACCCTAGCCGCTTAGCTTGTGATAGTGCGATACAAAAATTCAATATATTGATAGTACTTTCGATACTGTTCAAGTTCTAGTAGTACGTATTTCTATTATTCTTGAAATAAACTTAAGCTTTTGTAACATGTACATAAACTGTTGAAGGGTATTATAGGATTGTGAAATGTATGTAATCGGCAGAAGAAGGCGTGGCAGAATATATGTTCCGTAGGCAAAAATGATCAGGAGTATTAGTCGAGGCGAAAAAGATATATCCGTCAGTTTCTCAGAGACCAACTCGGACAGAGCCCCAAAAATTTTGCCAAAAGATTTGAATTTTCCCTAGGCATAGGGAGTTTGTCGAATCATGTCGATATCTTACCTCTTTCCCTGTGACAGATTTACACGATTTATACCCACACCATAAAAGCTATCGAACAGCTATGCACACTGTTATTGTGCATGTGTGATGAAAATAATTAAGAACGGATAAAAACTTTAAAAGATATAAGTAATAACATGCCAATTTAAGACCCCTCCTTCTATAAACTGCACTGACAAAGATATGAACGGGATCCTTCAGAAGCATTTTGTGCACTACATAGATAAAGCAACCACAAAAAAAACTACATGATTAAGTTTTCGTTTAAATTACGACTCGAAAATGAGTCAAAACTGATCAGAAAAGCGGGTCATAAAAGTGTCTTCAAGAAGAATCATAAACGAACATTCAACGAATATGACCCTAGTTTTCCTAAAAAGCTGGCTGAGTTAGTGTTAATCTTTAGTAATACCATAAACTGTATAGAACTTTATTGTGATTATTCATTTGTTTTTTTTATTTTTTACAACATATTATAGACATGATAACACGCCAGTTGGCGGCATATTATTGCCTAAATTTAAAGGACTCATAGCTGAATGTTCCGCTCCAAAAAATATTTTCAGTTAAAAAAATAAAATTTCAGAACAACTGTTTTTATGAATATGTATTAAGTTTGGTATGTTTCGAATTGTCGCATCAAGCTATCTACTGAAAACTGAAACTCAACGCTGTTTCTCTTATCTAGATAACCGAACAAGTACAATTATCCTGTAAACAAGTATATTGTATTTTGTTTTTTAGAGTTGGGGGCAGATTTATTTTGTATCTTTCGGACCATAACCAGAACTAAGTTCCGCAAGCGTCAGTTTCCGATGAATAACATAACTTTTTGCGCACTTCGTTTTGCACTTGTGAACCTTGACCTAGTGAATCATTGAGCCCTACATGTTAATTAGCGCCAGTGTTGAGCACCTGCACCGAATTCAGCAAAATTACAAATGTGTTCAGCCATAAATTGTATAATTAGCCCACAAGAACTCAACCAACCAATGCATCAATCAATCAATCAACGCATCAATCAAGTAACCATCCAATCGTCACTGCATCAACTGGCAACCTTCGAAGCCTTGATTAAAGCCATACACAAGGCGAAACTGGCACAAGAATGCAATTGCTAAACCACAACAAAACAAAATGCGCTCGAATATGGAATGAGAGGATGAGAATGAGCAGAGAAAATGGCATTGCGGTTGCAGAACAACATTTATAAAAAATGCAAGCTAACTGTATTTCTCAGAATTTTGCAGCCTTCGGCCGCGCTCTCTTCATGCGTCGCTCAACGCGAAGTCGAAACGCATTCAGCCGAACAATTGCAATTGTAATTGAGCCGAGTCGAATCGCAGAAGCGTGATCTGAGTGTGTATTTGTGTGTCTGTGTGTGTGTGTGTGTGTGTGTGTGTGTGTGTGAGTGTGTGTGTGTGAGTGTGTGTGTGTCTGTGTGTGTATCTGTGAGTTTGTGGGTTTCCGTGTGTGTGCGCGCGCGCTTAGCAGATTCTGTTTGCATTGTTATTTCAACGTTGGTCGCTTAGTGGCAATAAAAAGAAAATGCATTCCATAGGGAAATTATGAAAGCGGATTTCTTTTGTTTAGAATCGTTTCTATATTGCATGTATATATATATATATGTATTTGTGTGTGTGTGTATATGTGTGTGTGAATGTGCGTTGGTGTGAGAGAGTGCTCAACTTTATGGCCATTTATGCTTATTGCTAATGCGTCTGTTGCTGCCGTTTCCATTGCCGCAGATTTTTGTGATTACCGCGAGCGAGTTCAACATTTACATTTGAGTTCGTTATGGATATTTCAAATGTTGATTACAATGCATTAAAAATTTATTGAAATTATTGTGTATATGTTATTCCACATATGCCAAACGGAATTGATTTTTGTGCAATATTAATACAAGACAAAGTAAGAGATAAATCAAGCATGAAGTATAGAAGAATTCGTGCTTTTTAAATCTTACAACTCATTCTTCCTGCGCCATATGATATATGCAAAGTTTCAGCAAGATTAAATTGGTGGCAGAGGCAGGTATCACCCTGGTTTAATAGCGATCGCCCTGCTATTTGGATGATACAAAGTTTTATTTTCTTTGATCACAAATGAAACTGTTTAAAAGTTTTAAAACAATTGTCTGGGGAGGAATGGTTTCCACTATAGGGTGATATTGCTGGGGGAGCATCATAAAACCCCAGCACCAGCTCCTGATTGGTTTTTCAAAATGTAATGCGTCATGCAAGTAATATAGAAAGTTTTGAGCATCATCGTCATTATTGTATTAGGGCATAAGCAGTTATTTTCTGGTACATACTTTAAAACTACTGCTACGGCACTAAGCCTCGAATGTTTACATTCGTTCGATTTGTATTTCGATGTAGACGTCACGGAAAAGGATGATTTTCGCAAACCTCCATTAAAAGGGCGAAAGGTGTCGTGGAGATTAACAAGACGAGATTAGATGAGACGAGACGAGACGAGATAAGACGAGGCAAGATGAGACGAGACGTGGTGGCATGTAGGGCAAATTTTTTTTTTTTCTTTAATATAGTTTATTGTGAGTGGGAAAAATTCTTTTTATTGTGTGTAATCTTCAGGTACTATATCATTGCCAAAACGAATGCACTTCTTGATTAAATTTGAGGCTGTTGAATCCAATATATTTACACATATTATTGACAGAACTCAATATACTGGTGATCAGCATCATAAAATTTATAGAGGGATTCGAAATTTTGGAAGTGAGTAAGGCAAATAGTTAGAGCCAGATA
Source organism: Chymomyza caudatula (assembly GCA_035041775.1). NCBI lineage: Eukaryota > Metazoa > Arthropoda > Insecta > Diptera > Drosophilidae > Chymomyza > Chymomyza caudatula. Next base: position 3,757,911 of record JAWNKW010000189.1, on the reverse strand, counting down.
CTTTTTGAGCAGCGTAATAACGATTGGTTAGATGGAGACCTTTTACTAGGTACACCAACGGGCTCGACCAGTAGCCGACGGCCACGCTGGAAAAGGCATTCAGCCAAAGTTGTGTCGATGGTGGACACTGATAAGGAGATAGCAGCAAAAATTAGCAAATCTGTTGAATCAGACATTCCAGATTTCCGTTCCTGGTGAAACGTGAGCTTTCTTCATTCAGCATACGACAAAAATTGGTATGCTACTAAAGTGCACATCAATGATACTTCTTCACAATCCTGTGGAATTTGTAAAGCAATATCAATATTATTGAAACAAATTTATTGAAACAAATTTATATGAATGCGTGTAATCTTCCATTCACATTTGGATGCGTTAAAGGCTTTAAATTAAAAAATATCAGGTTTTGGGGTCTTGAGTCCCCTGCAACAACCTTAAGACAGAAATGTTAAACTTTGAAAACAATTCTGATGGGCTATTTGTACACTGTGAAAATAAGTTTCCAAAAAGTATTTTCCAATTTTTAAAATTGAAATTTGCAGATCATTTTGTTAAATTTAGTTTCTTTAAATGCTTAACATTTTGATAAGCTGCTAAAACAAAATGACGGCAATTGCTTATTTACCAACTTTTGTTGACATTTCATTCCAATAACAAGCATATGCAGTTTTCAAAAGTTGAATTTTCCTCGGAAAAATGCCAAATGCTTGAAAAAGCAAAGTAATAGCTTTTATATAAGCAAACCAATATTTTTGCATAAGAAATGTATCCAAAGTTGCATTAATGTTACTTTTTTTAAAAACTAAGTTCATTGGTTTATGACTTTTGCATATTTAAAATATACTTATATATATATATTATTTTATGTGCAAGTACTCAGAGTTTAAGCTATTTCTACAGTAAATACTTACCAAATATATGAATACTTTTAAACCATGCAATGGTTGGGGCCAGGATGCAATTTTATGAATTCTTTTGAAAAGATTTTTGTACGCATTTGAGAATTGCTTTCTGCAAAGCAGCACTCTCTCCCTCTCTCTCTCTCTCCCCCTCTCTCTCTCTTCACTATACTGTCTCTCTTACGCCCACTGCATGCAAAATCAAATTTCATTTTTTTATGATAGAGCAGCGAAGTAGCATGAAAATGTCATCGCTGCTTTTTACAATTCAATACAACGTGCGAGTGTGTGTGTGTTTGTGTGTGTGTGCTTGTGTGTGTGTGTGTGTGTGTGTGTGTGAGTGTATTGGTGTGTCATATGCACATTCTATCTATGAATGTGCGCAATATAAAGAGCCATTTTGTATCATCATGTGAAATAGCAGCAACGTCAATGGCATTCAATATGGCCGCACTTTGACTTTATGCCAATTTCATTGAAGCTTATTTCATTTCCTTTTAAAGCGACAGAGCGAAAATATAATTTGCTTGAGCAAATGAGCAATGAAATCTAGCAGTGTCTAAGGGGAAATCGAAGTTTTATCAAGTGTATAAATTTTGCTATTGTACTTACTTACAAATGTTTGATGCTCCCCCAAGTTTTTGGGTGATTGAACTTCTTTGCACAATTGCACACAAAGTACACTTAGTTAGTTAGTTTTTAAGTTGTATGTATTTTGAAGTTTTTTCTTGCATGTTCCATTGGGAAAGTGTTGTTAACACTTGGGGAAATCAAAAATGAGTTATACTTTTTATGTTGGTAGATAGTTGAACAGTATTGTAAAGTGAACATCAGCTTGCTTTTGCAAAATGTTGAATGAACAATAGATAAGTTACAAAACATACTCGGTTTGTCGCTAAGCCATTAAATACAAATAAAGATATTTTATAGGCTAAGCCAAGGCTGATCAATTAACTATTGACGTTTTCTAAAATGAAAAAACTAGAGCCTCAAACCCGTTCGTCTTTAAAAAGAATTACCCACAAAGTTCCAGCACTTCGCGTGCTAAATTATAAGTTATTAATATTTTGTTTGAAATTTTGTTTCGCAAACATCGTTTAGCTCTCAGAGTCCAGCGTTTTACCAATACTTTTATTGTTCTTTGTTTCAGGGAAGACTTCTTAATTCGCCATTTCTTCAGAGTAAGAAACACAAAATTGTCGGGAGGTTAATTCTGGGTAATATGCATAATAATAATATGGGTTAGCAGTTCGCATTCCAATTTATGGATTTTTGACATGGCACGTGTGCATTATCTTCGCTTTGACTTTAGGCGAATTTGTCCAACTGCTCTGAATAATAGTCGTCGATGATTTTTTACCCTTTTCTAGTTTATCGTTTTTGAGAGCACGCCCGATGATTGGAACCTAGGCATGCACTCAAGTACGGTGACTTCACTGTGTGCGCAAACTACAATGGCATATCGCATATAAGGCATTATCGAGCGTATTGTGTGAAAGACTAAATCGATATGCGAAAGAACTGATCGGTCCTTGACAGTGTGGCTTCAGATCTGGTAATTCCACCATTGACCAGATATTCACACTGTGACAAAGCCTGGAAAAGACCCACTACAGGCGCGAATGCAGTTTTGGGGGTCTGCATATCATTAGCACACAAATATAGGAAGGGACGTCAAAAGAGCGCAAAAGTTTTGATGACATTTATGTTTAAGGATTGGAATAAAGATATAGAAAAGTTCAAAGATCTCATGAAGTACCATGCTGATGGGCTCAAATTTTAATTGATTTACGAAAATAGAAAAAACGATATCGTTAGTGACATCAACCAAGGCTGCTAGCAAACGAAACTCGCAAAATGGAAAAAACTCATGCTTATTATTCGAACAACTTTACTATGCGGCCGACAAGGACTTGCAATTCGTGGATATTGATTTGGTGTGAAATACATTCATGCCATCGGAAAGAAATCAAAGAGGATTTTCTCTGCTTCGTTGCAGAAGATGCGACCGGTAAGGGACTAGTTAACAGCTTACTTTGTACTTCGGAAAAGCTGGATCTGCGTTTGCGGTGTATGAAGCGTTAGGGTATGTTTATAAAAATGAACAATTACACATTGTATTCTAGAATGATTCGAAGACAGAATAAAATTGACCTCAAGTGGTTGTGCACGGTTAAATGTATTTAATCATTGCTACTTTTATTATTATAGGAGTTCTGGTAATCAAAAAAAATTTTTTTAAAAAATTGTGACGCTCGTTATGTTTACTTCGCCAATCATGGCTCCAATAAAGCTATAACGAATACGTGTCATATTCCATATGTTAGGAGCTATGTGTCAATAATAAAATCAACAAGGAACCATAAAAGGCTATATTCTAGCTAATAACCTTATGCTAGCCAAATTAGTCTACTAAAATTCTTTAAGACGCGATGGGTAGTAGTGGATTAGCTTGCACTGGAGGATTCGGACGAATTATCGAAGCCGATATTTAAACGCCGAAAAGCATTTTCGCAATATTTTTGTTTAGGCAACTCAAGCAGTTGAAGAACTTTGAGTAGAGCTGATAGTTTTCCGACGATTAGGTATTGAAAAAATCGTGATACCTACGGTGAAAATAGAAGAAGCTTAGAAATGTATTTTTAATTATAATCAATTTTTTTTTTGGATAAATAAGTGAAAGAGCTTCAGACAACATTTTATTCTTATCTCAAAATCCTGTCTCAAATCAAAATATCATTCCGTCAAAATACATGGAACTTGACGCAAAAGATTTAAATAGAACTTTTAATACTTTTGGAGCAGAATGGCCGAATGATGTTAACCAACATCCAACTGAAGTGTTGGAAGCCGAAATTAGGAAAAGGTAATTTATCCATATTACGAATTAGAGCTCTATTAATATGCTACCTATTCTACGAGTGCTAAATCCGATCCTTATACCTATATTTTTGTCAAAAACCCCTACTGAAATTTTTTTTTGCGTTCGCGCCTGAATCACGAATACCAAATCGATGTCCTGCAAAGTTGTTGCTACTATTCAGAAAGACAGCGGCGGGGCACTCCGATTGATGTTAAAAACTATACTTTTGACGTTGCCAAGGGTTTCTTCTACAATGGCAGCACCGTCTAACACCACCTAATTAACACTCTATACGACGCTTATGCTTCCCGTTTTGCTTTATGGCGCTGAAACACGGGTTATGAGACAGTTGGATGAAAATGGCCTTGAAGTGTTTGAGCGGAAAGTACTCCGTAAGATTTTTATCCCTTTATGAGAAGAAGCTACTGCGAGAAAGGTTTCAATGCGTCTCTTGAAGGGAGGCGACGAATGGGCCGGCCATGTGTCCGTTGGAAAGACCTGTATGTGATCATATCAGCTACGTTGGTAGTAGGTGTGAGTTATCGTTGAAAATAGCCCCGCCTACATTCCAAACAATCATGACCTTCTACGACTTTGTAGGCCAATATGCACGATCCCACGAAGATATTCACTGCTTGAGTGTGCGTTGTGGTAGATCTTTGTTGCGCCACGGCAAAAACTCATTCGAATTGGGGTTTGAACATCGCCAAACACTCCTCGGAAGTGTTAACACGATTCACAGTTGCAATGGCAGCAGCCTAAGACATCTCAGGCACTTTCACTTTTCAAAAAAAAAAAATTGTAACTTATTGAGTTCACACACGACATAGATACTGAGATTAATCCTTGAAAGTGTATGCAATCATCAAAGAGAATCAACGTAAACCACAGGAGAGTTTGTCTATGTGTATTCGAATTTCAGCTTGACGCACAATTCATGTAGATACCCTTATGTATAGCGACTAATAGAGTTTACGCTTGAGAGTCAACGTTTAATAAGTTCTGCTAGTTTGGCCTTCAAAAGCTGCCAACATGTCGTATGATTGGCGTTTAATATTTATTAATGGCCTTAGCTGCGATTCTTGGGGGATAAGCGGATAAAGGATATGTGGGACTAGAAATCCCAGCCAAATTGAATGCATCAGCAAGGCAGTTAATATTAAATTGCCGCTTCAATGGATGCAAACAACAACAAAAAAGATACATAGACCGACAAAAACTATGCAGAGATTTTTGCGGCTTTGCTTTGGCTGTTGTTGTTTGGGTTGCGTTGTTCAGGGGCGTAGATGGGATTTTGCATATGGGGTAGGACATAATGGAAATTATCTTATATGTCTTACAAAAACTTATTAGGAAAAATGGAGATTCATGTGTTATTTATAACATTCCTTCATTAATCATTATCAATCATTCTCTTTGGATTTCTATTTTCAACATCTCAGCATACGTAAGTTATGTTTTTGATTTTAAATATCAGGATGCTCACAATTCCTCCCTCTCTGCTCTTTATTTAGTCTGCTTTTGGCTATACGCCTCTTTTAAGACCGCATCTTGTTAAGTCCTCAACGTAAAGTTTTGGGAAGATCTGTTACTTGTACCAAAGGGAGCAAAAATTGATAAACGACATTGAAAACATTGCTAAAATATCATTTGTTTTCGTTAAAATACCAGATTCGATTTGATTTGATGACACCAGAAGGATTAAACTACATTACACAACACACTGGCCATTCAGGGCTACAGACTAAACTAACTTGCTTGTCACGCTTAATCATCTTCACCCCTTATCGCATTATAGATCTCATTTGTAAGTAAATGAAAAACATAAAGGTATCTCGGCGTTTTCATATTTTTTTATGAAATTATACAAAAAGGATATCTTGCGCGTGAAAATTTCATGTTTTTATCAAAACGGCTACTTAAATATAACTTTATCATACTTTTGGTATGCTCGAAGGGGTAATGATACCTTAAAACCCCCGACATCTTAGCCACTGTTGCTTGTTATAGTTGTTGTTGTGTTTTTCTTTTTTCCTTGTCAGTGCACAAACATCAAACGCTTCATAAACGCGAAATACAACAAAACTTATGACTCCCATGGGAGACACTTGAGTGACTACAAAAACAATAGCAACAACAAAAACAAGACGTTAGTTACAACTAGAAGATGAAGCAAAAACTTAACAGCGGTTTGGCCGCTCTAAAAAAAAGAGGAGCCAAGTAAAGAAAATGAACGGGGAAAAAAAGAAAACACTAAACAGTTTGTTGAAGCGAAAAGTCGGAAAATAAACGAGCAAGAGCCCAAGCCGGGCGCAGATCAAGTCAATGCACGGTCCCAGACACACACACACACACATACTGACATAAAAAAGGAAACTATTTCTTTGCGCAGCGTTGTGGAAAATTAAAAACGCCGAGCAAGTCAGCTCGCCCAGCGCCGAGCCCAAACGAGTGAGTTGCGTCCGTGCCACGCCCTATTCTGCGCCCATATCATGCGGCTGTTTATTAATAAGCCGTCTCACTTGAAAGACTTATTAGACTAACATAGCTGTGTCCTACATTGCGTATACTATATACGTGTGTGTGTGTGTGTGGGTGTGTGGATGTGTGTGTAGTGCATTTATCTTTGCCTACTTTTAGGCTATTGAACTAGCATTAAGTGCATATTGGATTTGACTCTAATGAGCTGCGCTAATGAAGAAATTGTGCGCTCAGCGCAGCATTTCCAGCGTTAAAAACTCAAGTTTTATCAATTGGTTGCCTTTCTAGCAATCAGCGCATTACGCATACGCAGCGTTGTCCCTGTGTGTTTTCCTAGTTTTATTTAGTTTATTACAGCTTATTGATTTATTAGTTGCTGTCGGGTTACTCGCTCAACTAAAAGGACGATATGCGTGTCATTGCAGGGCATAAAATTTTTAAGTATGAAATATTTTTCCATTTCTATATATTTATTGCTGCTCTATTTGTGAATTTGCCATTGACTTGATTGAAAATGCGGCGTAGATGTGATATTTACCAATTGGATATTATTTTGTATGATGTTGAATGAATGCGAATAATTTTATTATACTCTTATTTGAAATATGATATATAATTGCCTTGATTTTATTGGGTATTGACCTTTGAAAAAAAAATGCCAAATCAAATCGAATTTATGGCGTGCTTTAATCGGCCAGACAAAAGAAACGGTTGTAGAAAATTCCATTTCCACTGAACAGTTGCAGGTTAAAATCATCTGTTGTTTACATCTGTTACTTTAAACACATTAAATTTGAGGTTTTTATGACATAAAAACGATTACAGATATCGATGAAAAGTTGTCAGATGTGCTTAGATTCTGAAAAATCCGGGCTTAAGTTCAATGTGAGCATGTAACTGCCCCAAAAAAAATGTTTCTTTGAGCGAGATACTGTATTAAGTCTAAGGAAATCCTACCTACTCTTCACTCAATCCGACCTATCGACCCAAATCTATTGTTCCCAAAACAAATTGAGATTTTTACAAAAATGTTTGCCCATCCAAGGAATTTGTCCTATCGCCATCTTCTTAACTGGCCATAACAACCCGTTACCTGAATACGGCCTGATGTATTTCTTTCATTGGAATTGGAATTTTACATGATGGGTCCCTAACCCAACGCATAAGCCTTTTAAGGCGTGGAGTTGCTCTACTGGTCTCGTAAAGGTCTCAGTGTCATTGTTAGTCGCCTCGTACGACAAGCTCATGTCGCTCACCACACGGAGTACTAAATTTTACAATCCTTATATCCATTAGGCTACATGTCTGTTGACTGATCAGTCTCTTTGTAATAAGATTGATAACTTGTGATCGATGGTACGCTTGCATCCAGAGTACTGGATGTTCGTACGTACCCTGCGAACCTATCCTTTTTGACCCATACCTTTTTGCATATGCGACTAAACAAAGGTTTACGCGATGTAGCGCACATCGAAAGCTGGACATCACAAAGTTGGAATCATACGGGACTGCCGTGCCACTCAACACTTTGAGTAAACAATGATACGATCAGGGGTCGCGAATCTAATGCAGTGAAGAAAGCCACCTATAAAAGGACCCTACAGGCGGAGGGTGGTCGATGATTGTAACCTTGGTGTCCTGTCCTCAAGATGTGTTAGACCACAGTATGCGCCACCTACCGTAGTATCAGTCTTGTGGTCTGAAAGTCCATTCGCTATGGGACCATATCAGAGCGACTTTCGGCTAATGAAAATGACCCACGAATAGCAAGCCAACATCCACTATATCTTTTTCAATTATAAAGCATTTTATAGCCCGTTAAAAGATTGCGTATATTTCACATTGTCTGAGTTTGGTAGGCAACGTTGCAGAGGGACGTTGAGCAAGGTAGGATAGAGCTACTCCGAATCTGAGCAAGGCTTCAGACAAGGCGATGCCCTCTCCTGCGAACTTTTCAACTTTGTGATGATAAGCGTGCTGCGAAAAGCCGTAGTGCATCGGAACGGGACCACTTTCTACAACCGTCTTCAATTGCTTGTCTCTGCAGATGATATGACATCATAAGCCGAAGAAAGCGAGTAAAATCATCTGTCAGAATTAGTTTTAGTTGTAAATGAGCACACGCAAGCGAGATGCGGCGCTTGGATCTTTGAAGCTTTGTGTGTTACACTAGGCGTTAATTCTGCCAAGGACTTATCGTACAAACTGTCTTGAGGGATCTTCATGATAACCACCATGTGTACATCTTAGGCTTAAGCTAAGCCCAAATTTGGTTTTTTTTTGCAGAAGAAAAACGAAGGAGTGGATTCCTCGTCGTCGGCCTCCACTGCCTGATAAGTCCACCAACCTTGGATAGATTTCATCTGTGCCACGTGTCTAAGCTGCGCAATATATCGAGTGAAAAAGATAATTATTGAACGCTTTCTCAATGTGTAAAATGATGCATTGAGGGTAACAACTATTTTGCAAGCAACATTATGAATGGTTTTTACCCTCAATTATGGTTTCTGCCTTCCTTTTTTTATATTAAAAATGAAAGCCAGGCGTTTCGTGTCCATCCAAATAGTGTTTTTAAATGGTTTTGGTTCAATTGCAAGAAGTGATCTTGAATATGTAAATAAGCTCCGCTAATCAGAAACAGAAAAACAGAGTTTCGTAAAAAGAGTTTTTCGTTATTTACTCTCATCCATGTTTAATCACTTGAAAGGAGCAAATCAAATCTAACATCGCGTCTAAATCACGATTTACACATTGAGATGTTTGTTATAAAGGCACGTAAGTGATTTGTATTCTAAATCTAACACAATGTGAAATGTGATTGTTGACCATTTACCGTTATAATTGTTGTTCGATTCGCATTGTAGCGCTTAATTTATTGAATTTCCTGCATGTTTAGGTGTATGTGTGTGTATCTGTGTGTACATTGTACAACATCAACATTGAAATATGCAAAGGCAGCTATACAAACATTGCCGTTATGCCAGTGAATGGCATGCCAAGCGGATTATGCAATATGTTTCCACTAGGAATATTCACTAGATAGATCATATCCATCTGCAAGATACTCATGCATAAATGGATGTGTGCTGTTATTGCTGTTGTTTGTGTTGCTTCGGTCAGCAATTTTCAGCTGAAATCGCTTGATTTGCGCACAAATCGAGCAATGCGCATAATTTAATTTCCAGCCACAAAAATATTGTCCAGAAGCAGCCAAACAAAGCCCACGTTGTATCTGTGATGGGCGGACGCAGACTATTACCTGACACTGTCAGCCATGTCTGTGCTCCGTCTGAGAACACAGCAGGGGAAACATAGCTTCTATTCGTTACGCTTTGTTTTCTTTGGCTAGACGCGACTCCACTTGGTTGACATGTTTTGTCTGTGCAACTGTCAGGACCGAATAAATCGGCGTGATTAAAAATGCCAAGCTTGGGAAAAAAGTGCCACCTGACAGCGGTTAAGCAACTTGCAATTGCCTGACAGCTGAGTCACCCCACTGCTTGGGCGGCTGTCAAGTCGCCATTTTATGGGGCTCTAAAGAATTCAGTTTGTAAGGTTATGTCAGACAGTAAGCTTGTGCAGATAATGGAACGCTTTCGTAATGCTGCAACGATGTATGTATGCTCTTATTCGTAGCTCTTAGTGGAAAAGTATAGGTGAAGGCAAGCTGTTAGAAGCTTTAACAAGTAATAGAAATAAGATTTAAGTTTTTTTAAATCCTAAATGAGTAAAAACATAAAAGGGAGAAATACTTTCTTCGATTTTAATTCAATTGTTACGTGGAAGACGTCTCTAAAAATTTTTAATTACTTTTCATTTTTTGGTTCTCTTATCGTCCAATTCAGCCTTCAAGAGACTACTTTTAGCAATGGTCTAAAGCTTATTGACTTTGCCACGGCGCGAAAGATGGTAGGCTACATGGCTGTCTCCTTATTAAGCTTTATGCAATCAGATCAAGGATCAATGGTCTCCACTATCTCAACTCTCCGAGCAGCTCGCTCAACATCCCTTGGAGCTCACATAGCGACTAGGGACTTTGTACGCATATATCTGAATCCTTGCGTGCTACTGCGGTGAAAGTCTATGGTGTCCAACGCCCATTGTCGAAAAATCAATATAATGATCAAGAGTGTTGCTCTTCATCAATGCAGAAAGCCGCCTATAGAAGCACTCTTCGGATGGCTGCACTGCGATCAGTGTGGGATCACTATCGAGTTATGAGGAAGGTGGATAGCACTTTTTCAGACATAAATAATGCGAGCAGAAAAACCGCGATCAAGAGGAGATCGAGATGAGCACGAGCAGATATTATGATTCAATGATTTAGTACCGGGCCGTCTTTCTGTAGAAATGCAGAGGCAAATTTGGTTGTGGAGGCACAGTGTGCATTTAGATTTTGGGGGCAACACTTCTCTACATTAGACCGTAACCCGGTATCGGGTTGATATGGCCAATTAAGTTAAGTCATGTGAATGGAGAAACCAGAGTAAACTCTAAGCTAGTTTTAGGAAATCCGAGTGAAACAAGACCTCTTTGGATAACGTGTAAAACTCTCAGTCCGATATACCTGGTCACACCAACGTTCCAGGGAATGAACATTCGGAAAATTGAGCAAGAAACGATGCTGCAAATGTCTAGATAGGGCCAGAGCCATTCTGCACTCTCTTCAGAACTTCTTCAGACTTTTCAGAAACTTTTACGAGATATGAAAGGATCGAGACGAACTAAAAACTAGACCTGTGCGCCACGCAAGCAAACATTCTTAATAGTTTAACACTGTAGGCTGAAAGAATACTCGAGTAAGCTGGACAATATCTGCTCCATTACCTTTAAGTTCTATCAACTTGAGGACACATAAAAGTTGATTGTGGAGTGAAGAAGGATATCCCTCTTAGGCGACTACAGAATCTCAATGACTGATGCAACTTGGTCGAAACTAGGTTTGCTGGCAGCTTAGCTATAAGCTAAAGAGAAGCACAGTAGATTCCCCTAAAACATTATTTTATACACCCGGGAAATGTTCGATTCTTTGAAAACAACCTGCCAGAGTGTTTCTAACTACAAATGCAATCCTTATTAGCCAGTCAAACTACAATCTGAGTTTTTTTTTTAAACTACGTACCATTTGCAACCAGTGCAGTATTATTTATTATTAGCATTTCAACATTGATTGAAAATTGTGACTTTTCATTTTGTATCCAGGTTTTGAAGAGTATACGATATTTTGGCAGCATATTTTGACTAGTAATTTTCATCGAAAAACTTCGTTTAAATCATCTCATTTCACATTAAGCATCAAAATATACGCAAAAGTAGATGATTTTATTAAAAATACAGATCAAACGAGTAAAACCAAGCAAACATATTTATTTTGTTGCAGATTTAATTTCAAGAAATATATTATAAATATGAACTATGTATGAACATAATTGTGATTGTATATGTAATATGTTGAAAATGTAAATATGAGAAATTTTGTTTTTATTAGCTTTATGGTGGAGTTACAGCGATAAGCAACCAATATTAACCCTCGGTGACACACATGTTTCGTTGGCCACTTTTGACTGTGCAACTGAAATGCATTTACAAATGTATGACCAAAATCGCAATATTTCCATACAAATATGAAAAGGGGTCATTAAAGTCTCTTATTATGTAAAATCATAAAAAAGGCGGCTGATTTAGTTTGAATTTTTATGCCTTGATAGTAGCAAAGTTCCGAGCAGTAGGAATCGCTTATCAGCTTAATAAAATGATGTCATTCCGCGAACGAAGGACAAGTTCTAATGAAGATCGATTAGTTTTTCGAACATTCAGGTTTTACCTTAAGATAATGCAAAAAGATACTGCACATTAATGAATTATGTATATCCAAGATCTCTATTCCGACTCCAAACATATTAAAGCAAAGCAAACTGAAATATTTGCAATTATCCACAATGGATTGTGGAGAAACGTTCTATGGACAGGTTTCCAAAAGTTTAAGGACCAAAATTTGTATTTAAAGGCTCAAAAATCTTTTTAGTTACTTTAAGGACAGTATCTCATAGTCCCAAACGGACGCCAGATTCCATATTTCCTTTAAACGAGATAGGTTTTAAAGATACTAGTGTGCCACATGTATAAAGTAATTTAAAAAAAATGAAATGTAATATTTTTAATTAAATCGCAATATATATTTAAGAAGTGTATCCCTTGGCATACTGAAGGGGGAATTAATAATCTTGCAACAGAATAATGCCACAGGGCTTACATTCAATTCAATAGCTGGGAGTGAAAGGGCCAAGTACGAATTTAAACTTTTCAAAAAATATTTCATTATTTCAAATCAGAGAAGAAACCATTTTCGAATTACTTTTCATTCACTCTTTAAGCTAACAGCATACACATGTTTTCTTTTACAAAATTCCAGTTTCATTCCACTGTGCAGAGATATCAATCGCAAAGTCCCCTTAGACTTATAACAATTCACAGTCATATTGTTTGACATTGCCAGAGCGAGTTTAGTCAACATTTGGGCACAAACAATTAAAGAACTTCAGCTGGATAGGGTCACGAGCAGGTCTAAGGAATAAATGCGAGGCACCCTCTAGCTACATCTGCCACGCCCTCAGCCTACCAAATCTTTGTTGTGCACATGTGTCTTGCTGTCTTTCTGTCACTAACTTTTGATTTCTTCTACGTTTAGGTTATGTGTTGTTTTGCCTTTTTATTTTGGAATCGCTGAGTCCCCTTTTGCCGGAATTGTCTAGCTTTGATTTATGCCATACAGAGCAGCTTTCTTTGTTTGTGTAATCTGTTTTTTATACATATATATGTTTTCTCTGCTATTACAAATTAGATTTGCTTTTGGCTTGTGCGCTTTGTAGACACTCGAATAAAAGTGCAATATTAAAAACGTGTTTGTTTTCCATTGGGATTTAAGAAAAAAGGTTTTTTTGTTCGTTTCTGCGAAAAATAAACAAATTCTGCCTTTGTTGTTTGTTGTATTTGTACAGGACTACGAGCTGCTTATGCAAATGTAGATTTAATGAGCAGTTGCCTGATAGTCAGATAAATCCAGCCTTAATCGGATTTGTAGGCGTAAGTTAACAGAGGGAGCTAAGTGCGCATAAAGCATTGCCTACTTCTGGGGGCACTGATGGAGTATGCTAATAAAATACGACTCAAAGCCCTGCAAATTGCCATAGTTTGTTTAATAACACGCATACGCAATGTGTTGCGCGGCATTTTGAATAATTAGAAAATGCTGCACATTAAGCCGACATTATAAAACGCATTAAGCAAAAACTGCAGTCCGTTTTGCACGTGTTGCATTTGTACATGTAAGAGTGTGTGTGTGTGCGTCTCTGTAACATAAAAACAACGAAACAACAACAATTTAAAGTTTGACTCAAACAATTTGCGCGATATCTATAGTTTATGATCAAGCAAATGGCATAAACAAACAAACAACAGCAAACAAAAACTTAATTATTGCCAACCAGACACACACACACACACACACACCCACACACTCACACTCACACTCACACACACACTCTCACACACACACACACACACACACACACACACACACACATACCAACATAAGTATAACAAAAACAGCAGCAACTTGAACAACAATTAAATTACAACAACAACAAAACACGTGTTAACTGCAGTAAATGTGCAATAACTTTGAAAATAACCAGACAGGCAATGTGCATTGTTGTTGTCAGCTCCTCGAACCCCGCACCCATACAAAGCTATGCACGACTTCATTACCAACAAGACAGTTGCTAGGATGGTCCAGGGAGGGGAAGCTAGTACCAGGAAAGACAACATCAGCAGTCCCAATGTTCCCATTCATTACGATATCTGTGCAAAGTGCAAAATGGGGAGTAAGCGTTTGGTGCAATTAGCGTGTGCCACAATCTCGGCAAAAGGCTAAAAAATGAAATAGAAGGGGGTACGTTGAGAGAGTGAGAGACGGAGAGAGAGCGGGAATGAATTAGAGAGGAGTGTAGCGAGTGGTACAGACAGACGCAGGAACACGTTCAGTTTTAGAAAATGAATTGGCAAGCAGCTGCTACATGTGTGTGCATTCATTTTGTTTTTGTGTATCTGTGTGTGTGTGTGTGTGTGTGTGTGTGTGTACAATTGAGTGCATTCAATAGAAAAGGCGTAGTTTGTTGGGAGTCTTGTAAAGGGACACTTTAAGAAAGAACCAGATCAATTAATTCATTTTCTGTCAATAGATTTCACAATTTAAAATATCAATAACAATAGTCATCAATTTTAAAAAAATATACATTTTGAAGTTTTCTTCGTTTTTGACTAGTTGGCCCTGATGGAGTTTGCTGCTTGACTCTTGTCGTCGAGGAGATGCTTTCGGCGTGCCGAAGTCAATTGCTTTATGAAATGACATCTTCAGTTTAGGAGAGTCAAAGCTTTATTTTATTTTATTACTTCTTCTTCTTAACTGGCCATAACAACCTATTATCGGGTTACGGCCTGATATAGAGCACTTCTATAGACGCCCCTCCTTTGCGCGCGGCTACTCCAAACGGTGATACCAAAGGTGGTTAGTGTGCTCGCTACCTGTTCCTACCAACAAAGACACGGCCTGCCCCTACGTCGCCTTCCTTTAACAGCCCCATTGATGACTTTTCCTCTTCTCTATCCATACTCACAACAAGACCTAGCGAGCGGAGCCGCTAGATGTTAACTTGCTTGACTATGTCAATGTTTTCGTGGAGCTCATAGAGTTCGTCGTCCATTGCTTGCGATAGTCTTTGCTAACGTGTACATTCCGCTCACATACTCCGAGGGTAATTTCATCAGACGGTTTCAGCATCGTGGAGTAAAAAGGGGAGGATGTGCGTCATATAGAGTCTTAATGTCGGAAGTGGTCACTATTACTCATTTGCCTGCTGAGACCAAAGAAATCATCGTTCTTCAAGCTAAATGAAATCCTTGATCAGACAATAAAAGCCTTGGAATCTTGGCATAGTTGTGTACCCTACACAATACTGTGCATTTGCGGTGTGATCGGTTGAAAACTTTAATTTTAGACTCCTTTGCAGCCAATTTTCCAATGCTGATACATCAGAATAAGCATGGTTAAATCTTCAACTCCTCTCATTTTGCCCAACTTGAATAAAAAACGAGACAAATCAAAGCAAAACCGTATTTGAAAGCATTCTCAGCAACATTTTCAATGAGAACACTTAAAAGGAGCACCTGCTACCATTATGTTAAGAGCTAGAGTCAGCAAATTTTGATCGTTTCACAGAAAAAGGGAAAAATATTGCAACAATCAATGTAGACAGGTGAAATGATTGTGAAAAAGTTGGTGTTGCATCAATAAACTAATCAAAATTTCGCATAGCAAAAGGTATATACATATGTGGATTTAGCTTAGTATGAAAATCGGTGCGAAGAGTTACGAAATAGAAAGGTTTCGCTTATATTTAAGAACACAATCAAAAACCCCTATATAAAATCCATCATAAAATCGGTTATATAGTAACTTATATAAGTTTTTGCATTTTATAGGTATTCAACTACGCCCATGCTCAATTCTTGGCATACACTTTGACTATATTTGCACCAAGCCACAGTTGGTTGTGGCTGTTGCACGTACAGCGGCAGTGCAGCAGCAGCTTGTAAGAGGACTCTCACACACACACACTCACACACACTCACACACACACACATAGACTCGCTCACACTCATATATGGTATTAACTTTTTCGTTATATTAATTGCCAACATTTGAACTTTTATTCAATTTACGAGCTTGCAACAGAGACAGCAGCAGCAGCAGCTGCAATTGCCGCAGCATCAGTCTAAGCGCAATCAGCGCGCATGCAACATGCGCTGGTGTGGCACTAGTGTCAGTACTTATGTGTGTGTATGTGTGGGTGACTGTGTGTGTGTGTGTGTGTGTGTGTGTGTGCTAGCAATGCCTTAAGTTTCTTGTGCTTTGTCTTTCGGCCTCAGTTTGCTGTTTGAAGCCAAGTCAAGTCTCTACTTAAATATGTACAGACACACACACACACACACACATAAAACAAAGCGGCGCAAGTGAACATTCGGCGTATTAGTAACATATAAATGTGTATGTGTGTGTGTGTGTGTGTGTGTGTGTGTGTGTGTATGTGTGTGTGTGTGTGTGTGCGCTAGGGTCGTTGGTGTGCTATAAATACGTGTCATGTATAGTATGTATGTAGAACTTGGTGTCTGCGATTTATGTTGCAGCACGAACGCGGGTTATACCAGGCATATTATTTTAATTTTCTAACGCGAAGGTTAATTGCCATTAAACTGAAAATCTCAAAATGTTTTATGTGGGTCTCTGCCATATCCTTATGCCCATAACTACTTCTTATGTTGAGTTAGGGAATTGCGCAAAGATTTTTATGCGTCTTTCGGGTGCCATAAAAACTAACTCTACAAACATGTCTTTGTGACTTTACACTGGGGCGGTACATAATGACAAATACCAAAAGGCAAACTAACTTTCGGTAATATCAAACATTTATGTTGAGCTCTTGTGCTGCTTCTTGCCACTTGAAACATGTTTCGCACATTTGAACGCGCTGCACAAACAAACATGGCTAAAATTGTATTTTGCCAATAAGCAAAGCAAAAAGCAATAGTTTTTATGCATATTTTTATATTTTTTCATTTCATGAGCAAAAAAAAGAAAAACAAAGTATATGAAAATAAAATGGTAAAATTATGCAGTTGGCGCAAATCTTAACCAGAACGCAACAGCAGTGAAGTGCAACAATATAGTTTGCAGCCTTCTGCTCCTTGTGCCAAGTGCAAGGCAGGAAACGCAGACGGAAAAGTTGCATTGTTGTGTACTTACGGGAACTCGTGCCCCTCATAATTCTGGTGAGTTTTGCCCCAACTGAATGCGTAATTAAAATGTTGCACACAATGTGCTTGCAATGCGTTGTTGCAGAAAGAGAGTTGAAATTTCAAACGAGTAAAAAGCATACAACAAGAGTAATCTATTAAAAACAACTTATGACTTGACATTGCGCATAGAAATGCGAAAAGAAGTTTACCAAAATGAGGTTAAATATTTAAAATAATAATCGTCAATAACTCGTTACACCCTGATGTGACGAATTTCCTTAATCTTAAGTCGGGTTTGACTTGCTTTATAAAATAGCTTCGATAAAATCATTTAAATCCAAAATCTAACGCAAGGACTGAAATTTGGAACGCCAAAATTTTAAATGTTTTTTGTTTTAAGGCCACATTAGCCTGCAGCCGGATTTTGGTTACTTTAGCGTTTTCAGAAAGAAGATTACAATAGAGGCTTTTTAGCAGGAATTCGTTCTAAGATATTTATTTCGTGTATTATGTTAAAATAACGGTGCTCTTATGTGCAACCTAATAGTACACATACCACAATGTTTCGAAGTTTTTGCCTCTTCAGCAGCGATTTAAATGCATGTTGTCGGGCATGCACTCCCCTTTGGGTGGTTGCGAAGTTGCTAAATGGGCTGCAGCATCCGGTTTGAAAACAACTTCAAAAAGACACAGCCCGCACGATATTCCCACAAGCGGCTGCCGTTGTACCGAAATTAAGAGTTCGGTTTTTTCTCCCCACCAAATAACCGATGGTTACCAATACTGTCCTTGTGCTTCTATCGTCCTTCGACGCTGGTATAAACACAACTTCAAGGAATGCTGCAAGCAGCCTTATCTTTGTCAGAAGCAAGCAGCTGCATTCCACGTCCATCCAGAAATAGCACGTGCAGTCAGTTAATCCTCAGACTCTACACGGCATAAGCATATGGGTGAATTGCTCAAGTGTCGCATCTATGGTCTGTCATCAGATATAAAGAGTTGTATTGACTGTCACTGCCATTTTTTTTGTCCTCCCATGCATGTGCCAAGCCATATCAAAATCTTCCGTCCCCAATACACTTGTTCTAGTATAATACTGGCCAAGATCAACACGATTGAGCTTATCAATATCATTATATGATATACCTATGATGTACCTACTATATATAAGACTAGCCGCCTTAAATTCTTATTTATCCTTTAGTCAGCAAAGCCTGCGGAACTTTCAGAACTTTTCTGTTTTAGGATCAGCTCTGTGCTGACATTTTGCTTGCCAAGAAAGTCAGTTTGCCCTTGCAAACTTTTGCTTTTCTACATGGCGACGCAGTCACTCGTAACCACCGTTAGAGAAGCATTCAGAGGTTTTCAAGTTACATAGAGGCAATGTGCAGACACATTGTGTGTTGAAAATTCTATTGGGATTATAAGATCTTAAGCCATCATCAAACCATGATTAATGATTTTTTGTTTTGTGTTGGAATTTGCCTTAAATTAATATATTGAAGAGCTTCTTTTACGTCCAATAGGACCTTAGGGCCAGCCAAAAAGAAGAAGATATTACACAAAAGGCCAAAACTAAGGACAGATGTTCGGACTAACGATTGGCGTTAAGCGACTTCATGTAGACCTCCTCAATTGTTATTTCTGTAAAAGCACTTAGAATGAGACTTAGGAGTACTGAATGACTGAGCTGTCTATGTGGTTCGTTATGTCAAATTTTTCTTATGGATGATCATTATTCCAGTTGTCAAGCGTACAGTGAAGCAAAGCTATAAATGAATAAAGAGATCTTGTCTGTGTGCAAAGCAAATGCATTCCAAAAAGAGGCATATCACATACTCACACACACTGTCACTGCCACACGCTCGAATACATTAACACTGTGAATGCGTTTATTTCGCTAATAAAATTGATGACTTTTTAAAACGAAAGTAATGCTGATGAATCTTGGTAAGAGAAAGAAGCAGAAGTGTTGGTAAAGAAATCGTACGCTTTAAAGAAGTGGGGCTTAGCCTAAAACTGTGCCCTTTGTATGGTATTTTTATGGGAATTTTATGGCAACAGCAGCAGCTTCAAGTTAAGAAAAGACAAAAGAAGAAACTTAAGCTCCTCTTTCGGATACTTTCGAAATCGATAAAAATGCAAATTAAACAGCGCAAATGCCTTTTGCTTTATGGAGAACGCAACCATATGCAAGTGTGGGTGTGTGTGTGTATGGTACATATGCGTTGTTATTGTTATTGTTAGTTTGAAGTCCTGGGGTCGTTAAAACGGAAATCCAAGCAAAATCCAATGCCGGAAAATGGCTTTTGTTTTTAAGGCAAGAAGGCACTGTAAAACCACAGGGTATGAGCAATTTGGTAAGACAAACAGAGAAAAACACTGTACAGTTTCGTCTGTGTGGCAAAGATGTACACATATATATACAAAAATATGAGAATTATTCAAAAATGACAAACGGAAACAAGTGTTCAAGTCAACTGCTTGATAGAGCACATGTTGATGCCATCAAGCTACTATGTACGATATGTGGCAAGTGGTAGCAGTGCAGCTACTTTAACTGGGCGCAGTCGAGCGACAAATGAAAATTGCAAAAATGATCGGAAATGACCAATTTCGAATAAAAATGTAGCCAATGGTGGGCGTGGCACTTGCGCACACACACATACATACATTTCAATGTTAAATGCAGTTGAACAGGAAAGCAGCAGGCGACATGTATAGATGTCAGTGTGCATGCGAGTGTGTCTGTGTGCAAGCGGAAGTTAAACGCTTGACAAGCACAGACACGCACAAACATGCACACACATGTAGCCATTTAGTGGGATGACAGCCATTGCCTGTTGGATGTGGATACGCTTCGCATTCGGTTCGTTGGCATAGGAAGCTCACCAAATTTCATACGGAAAACTTTAGTCGGCAGCGGCAACGCAAAACGAGACAGATACGTAGAGATACCCGCTTTGGAGAACATGCAAAAGTCGAGTGCAGGAATTGGACAATCAACGAGTGCGGCATGGCATACAAAAGTAGCATGAGCGCACATTCAAGATCATATCGCTGACCCACATCGTTGCCACATGGCAAATTATTGTAAAATGACAGAGTTGACAGACAAATTAAAAGCACTTTATAATCTTGAGCTCAAAATGCAAGCAATTGACTTTATGGCAATCATTTAGCTCACTTATTACAGAAAAAAACCGGTACAAACCGGTGAAACGTCCGTTTATCCGTTTTCCTCCAAATATGGCTGCAATATGCTCTTCGCAAATATGACTACTGACTCAAGGAAGGTCATTTTAAAAAATTTTTTGGCAGGTCAACATGATACATACATACATTTTGAGGTGACAAGTTTTAAAAACTCATATGCGAAATCGACAAATGGTCTACGTAGAGGCATTATTATACTTTATTTGACAATAGTGGAAAATCTGTTTGAGTGGAAATTCCTCAAAAATACTGATACTGGCGAAATTCTCAAAACCTGAGAGTGACTGGTAAACTCTGCGTGTGGAGCGGGAAGACGAAGAGGGAATTTAGCTTAAACATCAGAGTTCTAACATATGAACTTGAGTTGTGTATTTATTTTGTGTGAATATTTCATTTTTATACTCTGTACACAAAGTCTAAAATGGTATTATAGAGTTGTGCAATGTATGTAACACCCATCAAAAATCTTAAGCCTTCCCTCTTTAAAAAATATAAGAAAATTTGATTGCAAGTTTTACAAATTTTCAATTGTAAGTAGTAAATTCTTTCTCTTTAATAGATTTTGTTATAATAATTAATTATCTCGCTGTCGAGTTAACTTTTGAAATGATTCAAAGCAATTTTTCTCGTTTGTTTACTCCAAGCGGAAATCCTCACAATTCCCTGCATCATTATTTCTTAAAAAAACCTCGATCTACTTCGAATCTATTAGAATTTTCTTCCCTAATTAATAATAGCTTCATTAACAAAATGCAAACTGATGCCATCTATACTGACTTCAGTAAGGCATTTGATTCTGTTAATCATAATTGTTAAAACCAAGAAGCCTTTTTCCTGGCTGAGTTTTATTTAAATGTTTGTATAAATGTTTCAATTTTAGGTTTGTTTTATTTATAGCGAGCAGGCAGGGTTCAATGTTGACCTGTGCTTTTTATGTTTTTTGAACCGTTCGATCGGATTGTTAAATTAAAGTGAGCGATACCAAAGTAGGTAGCATTAGCGTGAGAGCAAAAAAAGAATCTTTTTTTTATACATAGGCTGCGCTGTAGCAGTAATGTGTTTGAATGTATACAATATTTATATCGATGTTCACGTAAAATCGAAACATCGTTAGTGTATTATTTGAATATTAATTTGCCGCGCAGGGCAATTATGAGAGTTTACATTATTGAAGTATAAAATTCCCGCGCAGGGCAATTACAGAATTTGTGACGCGTCTATAAAGCCGCTGAACTCAACAATAATCTAAATTAATAGTCTAAATTAATTCATGTTACAGCCGGTGTACTTCAGGGTAGCCATTAAGGTCCTATCCTTTTTGTATTATTTATCAATGACCTCCCTCAGGTAATCTCTTCTTCTCGTATTCTTATGTATGCGGATGATGTAAATCTTTGAATGTCATTTTCCGATAATGACATGTATTTAAGTCTACAGAACGATTTGTTCCTTCATATTTGAACGTATTTCCACTGTTTTTGTTGGTCCAAAGAGTTTAATGACCCCTAAACCACTAAACTTCTTTACATTGCTCTAGTCCTGCCTAATTTTGAATATTGCTCCTGTGTTTGGAGTCTCCAGTATCGACTCTATCAATATATGATAGAGTCAGTTCAAAAACAGTTCCTTCTATTCGCGCTTCGTAGCTTAAATTGGGATCCAAACATCCGCTTGCTTTCTTATACGGATAGACTTCGCCTTATAAAATTGATCGCCATCTCTTATTAATCGTAGAATATGTCACGGTGTTTTATTTCTAAATAAAAATAAAATTTTTGGCCTCATAGATTCCTCTTATCTTCTTGGTCAGGCTATGTTTTCTATTCCTCGTAAACCTTCTCGCCATTTTCGTCTGTAACACCTGCAAGTTTGTAGATCTAATTTTGCCTTGCATGATCCTTTTGGTGTTCTTTGTAATAACTTTAATGAATTATATTATCTTCTTTCTTTTAGAAATTCCTTCTATTCTATGTCTTTTTCTATCAGGTCTTTCCTTGACTCTCCCAATCGTACATCTTTTGCTCCATCCTTGATGTGAGTTGGTGCATATCTTTAAAAAGTTCACCCAACGGATTGTAGGCACCAATTTAATGTTTCTTTACTCAATTGTGAGTAAGAGCGAAATATTGTTATGCACATATAATAACTTTACGAAGGTATAAAGGTCTTCTGTGAGCAAATGGCAGCTCTAATACAATGTGCCCAAATGAGAACTAAACAAAGTAATTTCGAAATTCATTCTCTCTCCGTTTATTGTTAGTTTTTCAAACGCCCAAAATTCCAACAGATTCGCTCCGAGCCACAATTATCTCTTTGCTTTGTTTTCACTTTCAGCTAAAAATCTTTTGTTTTACTCAGATGCACTTTGCATTGTTTGCTTAATTTCATCGTTGTGCTGGTGCATTTGGCGAAGCTGCTGGAGCTCCTTCTTCATGGGATTAGTATTTAGAAATACGTCATTGTCCAATTTACCTTCGGCCGTCATATACTGATGAGAGCATTCTCTCGCTGCTCCACAGCTGACAAGTAGGAGATAACAGATAACTTTTGTGACGACTTTTGCAGCCTTCGATATTTTGACTCCTCTTGGATGTTGACACTGACGCTCGTGTCTGTAGTTACACTTTTGCACTTGTTGGACATTTGAACGTTAGCTTTTGACGTCTACGGAAGGATATTAAGTTTCTATTTATAAGTATAAGTGCATTTTAGCCATGATCAAAAAAACAGAAGCCTTTACTAAGAGCACTTCCAAGCACAAGGGAAGTAGAAAAACAAGAGGATAGAATTTAAATTTTCCAAAATGAGCTCCAACGTCTGCCGGAGCAAAGCTTTAAGTGTGCGAATTGAAATCACTTCGCACCTAGGGACATTTATTTAATTAAGATCATAATCGTACTCTCAAACTCACACAGGGCAAAAAATATGGAATCCCAGAAGACGTGGGCCGCTCAATAATATCCTATTTCTGCAACATATCGGAAGTAGTTGCAAAGTTGAAGGGCTTAAACCTCCCCTCAAGATAAAGCGTCTGCTGCGGTGCTTCAGTTATAAGGATTCTACAATGCGCTGGAACATTAATAATTATATCGGAAAAAGCTTAAATGTGATTCTTCGAGGCGTGGTATTCCTCAGAGACTGGATTTCACTGTCACGTCCTGGTACGTAAGAAATAAAACGTTGAACTTGAATTTGCATATTTCAGAGGTTCCTGACCACATTGTGAAGCGAAGTATTTTCTCCTTTTTGATAATATGCAATGTACTCATTTGATTGGCAAGCAATAATTTGCATTAAAAAATTTCGTCTATCACCTGGTGATGCCATCTTAGATATGGTCACCCACTTTGCGCTGTCCAACAAGCAAAGTATACACATGTATTTTTTGTTTTATGAGTTCATGGAAGCATTGATTAGTAAGGGTAATTCTTCTGATTATTCCGATACCAAAATCTCGTATATTGAAAGAAGAATATGGATATTGTTTGCATATGAAACGTGACAGCCCTTGAAGAGGAACTCCGCAGTGGTCCAGATATATTAATGAATAAAGATTTAAAATGAGCAACCTCAAAGTTACAACTTCTTGGTTGGACCTGGAGCCGGAAAAACATCTATATAAGAAGATGATTAGGTCGCAAATTTCATATGTACTACTGTGGAATATTAATTCAGGAACTGACCATTAAAAAGAAAATTTCGGATAGTTTAATTACAATCATCTTATCATTCGTTTCGGTTATAATAAGATTGCTTGGATCGTTCAAGAATTATGGGAATATAATAATTTCGTTAGGATTCATAATCATTGCGTTCACGTCTTTTAAGTGCTGAATTCTTCTATCGAATTCTGCGGCCAAAATGTGTTTTTTTTTTATTCCATTAAGTATTTGTGCCATATCGAGCTATTACAGGTGTATATACCAAGCAGTATTATGTATCGACTTCAACGTTTACTTTATTATTGTATTCTAACATCAGATTTCTTCGATGGGTTATCTTTATATAAATGCGTCATGGTGCAATATAGTAAGAATATTCACGCAGCGAAATATGCTCTGTTTTCCTGCTGGAAAATAAACTATGAGTGAATTACCCATTTCTTTTTTAGGAAATGATTTGTTGTTTTAACGGTTTCAACTATTGTCGCTTTTTATTTCGAAAGTTCAACTGCAAGATCATATGTTGTAAAAAAATTATCATAAGTTACCTTGGTACCTTTTGGTCAAAAAGTTCAGTAAGCTCCAGTACCATTCTATTTTGATTTTGTTTTTTCTGCTCAATGAAAATGTATTCCCTTATTAACAAAGACCAGGCCTAGAAGGCCTCCCGTGTGGCCTCCCGTGCGGTGAGCGGGTTAGAGAATACCACCTCAGCAGGTCAAAGCTTGTCGTATGAGTCGACTTACAATGACACTGGGTTGTTTCGCGACCAGTAGAGCTTCCAACGAATGAATGTATTTACATCAGGCCGTAACCCGATAACGGGTTGTTATGGCCAGTTAAGAAGAAGAAGAAGAAGGCCTAGAAGGTACTAGAGTTGGGAGAACCCACATTTGAATATCAAACTTTGTCAGTTTCAAACAAATGTACTGCAATACTCAATATTTTCGACAAAAAGGTACTAGCTCCTCATCTATTGTCACACACATTAGTTTCATATTGCTTTAATTGTTACTTTTGCTATACTAGCTCGTGAGTTAGCTTCGCAGATATGCAGTATGAGGGTTAAGCACAAGGACTAACACATTGTATTGAGACGCTATTGTCGCTTGTGAATTCTAAGACAGATAGTTTGGCTCTCTCTTTGCAGCACCATCTGCAATGGAACAAACTTTATTTCTGTTGTTACTGTTACTTCAGTTCGTTCAACTTTATTTGGAACACAAACGTGCACGTTCGGACTCATACATACACACGTAAAGCTCATAACTCAAACATGTCATCTTATGCAAGAATTTAAAAACAATAACTTGTAACACACACATATATACATATGTGTGCGGATCGTTCAATAAATCAAGAATATATATGTATATGCGTATGGCTTTATTTGACAACAACAAAAGCAAGACTGCGAAAAATTGAGCAAGCTCTAAGGGTTAAACCCTTTTCAACATACGCAATGCCTACATGAAAAATGAAAGAATAACAAGGAGCAGGAAATGTATCTTTATGTGCGTGTGTGTGTGTGTGTGTGTGTGTGTGTGTGTGTGTGCGTATTTGTTTGAGTGCAAAAATGGTGGCAAGTAATTCATCAAATATAATATGAGCATGCAGCAAATGAAAAAGCTACAAGAGTAAAGGAGCCTCTATATAAGCAAGAAAGTAAAATAACAATAACAGGAAATTGAAGAAGAAGCCTTACAATCATTTAACTATTTTGCATATACATATATATATGCATATAAACAACTAACTAGACCGGAAGTTGGCAGACATTTTGCCTTAGGCGCTAAAACAGCAACAGTATGCATAGAAACACGTTTATATACTCTTTTTTTGATTTTCGAGTTTCATTTCCGTTTGGCGCGCATTTAAGCACTTCCGTTTGCTAAAATGTCAATTTCCCTTTTATTTTGTACTGTATTATTTTTCATGCACATTCTAATTTATGCTAAATTCGCGTTGACCAAGGCCAGCAGCAACAATGTTTGTTGTTGTGGTTGTAGTCTTGGGGCAACTGTTAGTCGCAATTAGCAATGCGCCCACAACAGTATGCTATACTTTTGTACGACTTTAATCAAATTAAAATAATTTAACTCACACAAACCAAAAAAAGGACAAGTGAAAAACTCCTAATTTGCCAGACTAACTGTCGACACATATCACACCACTCACATACATATTGACACACAAACACAGTCGCACTCACACCTATAGCTCCACTCATACGCCCCGTATGCATAACTTTATCCACATGCATTTGCGTATGGGCTGTTGTTTTATTAAGTTTTTAATTAATGTATGAGCAGTTTAAGCTTGTAAAAAGTCCTGTCATGATAAACTAAAACAATATTTCTCTCTTGGGTCTGACTTCTACTACAGAGCCGCCGGACGATACCGTGTCGACAGCTCTTCAGCTCTGCAGTGCCGCTGCTCTCCGGCACTTCCAGCAAACCGAACCAGATGGCAGCATGCTGCTTAAATAAATGAAGTTACGCCATCAGTGTGCACATGTGTGTGGGTGTGTGTATGTGTGTGTGTGTGTGTGTGTGTGTGTATGTGTGTGTATGTGTGTGTGTGTGTGTGTGTGTGTGTGTGTGTGCTGGGGTATGCCATTAATGTATTTGCTACTCATTATTCACTTTTGCAAAATTGTACTGGTAATTTTATTTGCTCACATAATATGCACAACAACATTTAAAAAACTAATAAAGATTAGGCAAAGTTTTCAGAATGCAAAAGTGTTAGGAGTATTTTCTCCAAGGGATTACAACTTTAGAAAGTCATGTTTGAATAATGATTGTAAAAAAGAGTAAGTGCCAGCGCAGATATGGAGTTAGGTATGGTATTTACAACAAGAAACGTAACAACAAGAAAATAGTTCCTATTTAAGTCAGCCCTGCATTAAGGTATTGCTTGGCAAGGCTGGAAGACCATCATGCTCCTATTCACGTGCTCCTCCATTAACGGCACCAGGGTTTCCGGGCAATGGCTACCTCCGCAACCTGACGTTCTTTCGCGTGCCTAGGGCATACAAAAGAAACATGCCCGGCGTCTTCTGGATACCCACAGTAGCGGCAGGTTGTTTCTTTATCCTGCCCAAACCTGTGTAGGTATTTCCTTAAGCACCCTTGGTCAGATGTGCGTGATATCAGCCAATACAGAGGTTTAACGTCGTTCAAGTGATCTTTTTTCGTCCTGGGCTAACTTGGCTCTCATGCTTCAGTGACTAATATGTCGATGGACACCATCCCCGTTTTATTACTCTGGCCACTTCTCATTAAAGTAACAGCCAATATAAAAGAAAGCTAAAACAGAGCAGACTGGTTTACAAACTTTATCTCCGTATTACCCAAGTAACGCCTATTGGACATACATTTTTCTGGTTTTTTTAAGCCGCGTGGCAGAAGTTTTCTAGTGACATTGGGATAACCTATACCAGTTGCTTTTAGAAAAATTGAAGAAAAACGACAGTTGCCATTTATATATCTGAAAATCGGAACACTTTTGCATACAATTAAACCAATTTTGAAACAGTTTTGAACGAAAAACAAAAAGAAATTATTGGCTACCAAATCGGGACTATACGACAGATGACCCATTACTTCGACGTTTTAGGTGCTCAAAGTGGAAGTTCCAACATCTAACCTATTCAGTGCATAAGCGTATCAGATAATATTGCTTCGAGGCTGACAGTTCGTTTTTATCGAAATTGCACTCTGACTGTTCGAGGGATTTTTTGCTGTGCAAATAAAACCCAACAGAAACACACCAAAGTGATTCAACAGAGACGAGCACATGTTAACAAAGCGGAAGTGAAAAGAAAGACGAAATGGAAGAGGAGGAGGGAGGACTTACCTACGGGGGTTGACCAACTAAGCAAGCGGGGAGCGGAACCCCCTATCATATGCATATATCACTCTTTTTCTCATATTTCAGCATATAACTCGAAAATTTTGATGTTATTGACATATATCAATATTTTGAGCCAAATTGTGGCACCAACATTAGGATGCATGATCAGACATGAACAAACTGCCTTTAATGTGAAAGATGCGTTCATTAAAGATTTTGTCAGAAGCAAACTACAAGCTTCAATGTTATAACCTCTAGCAGAGAGTACATAAGTCATTCACTTTTAGCTCTTTGTGTCGTTCGATGAGCATTGACAACCCAGTTAAGTGAAACATGCTTATGCTCATGCTCTTATATGCTTTACTCAGTTAAATTGCATTTGTGGTCAGTTGCAATGAGTGTGCTAAACCATTCACTAAACGAACACATCAGACTGTCAACAACTTTGGCTCAAAGCAGCTTTCGGAGTGCCAGCCCAGTCATTTTTCAGCAGACTTACTGTTAGCCTGCTTCAATTTCAAGGAACTTGTGCCTGAGTGTGTCTTCTGTATGCGTGTATGTGTGTTTCAGGGAGTGTGTGTGTGTGTGCCCTAATCCTTTATACATTCTATACAGTCAGACGCAGCATACTGACCCGGTTCACAAAATTTTAAACGCTATCTATCAACACTGTTGCAGGAGCAGCACTCACACACGTGCAGGATATGCACAGGACATGGTCAAAACTTTGCACAATTAAAGTTTAAGTGTTGCACAAACTTGTGCCATGTGCTTAAGCGACGATGAGTTTGCCACCAAAGCTTGCATAAATTTCATTTTGTTATTATAGACTTTAGCACCCGGTAAGTGTATTTGTTTTCGGCAAAACCAAAGGAAAAAAAAGAGAAATAACACCTCTGCAAAGTTGCTGCGCACTAAAGGAATGTAATTAAAAAGTTTGACAACTCTTGTGAAAATAATGAAATCGATTATGAGTCTCAGTGATGGAGTTCTTAGGTCCCTTCTGACTACTGTTCTTGCAACACTCAATGAAATTAAAAAGATATTTTCCTTATTTCCTTTTTGTTTGGCCTTTTTACTTAAGTGACTGAACATCAGTTGGTTTGTCCATTGTTTTTGCATGCTGCTCGAGCGTCTGTGTCGTATGTCAAATGCAGCTGCCATTTTGTTTTTTGCATTCAACAAAAGAGTAGCTACAAAAATTACATTTAAAAAAAATTAAACATTTGAAAATGTCACAGTCTGCGACTCTGGCATACACTGCTCGGTAAAAATTAGTGATACAAAAAATTGAATGAGTTGACTTTTCTGGATTTCGGGTCTAGTAGAACCTAAACAAAATATTTCAAATTTTTGTAGCACTTGTGGAGGGAACATTTCTCTGGCTTGCAATCGTGCGATGGTGAGAATGCCGCCATCGGAAATAACTTCCCGACATCGAAAATTTTAGACGTCGGTGTGGATAGTTTACTGTCTGATTTTGGAATCCATGCCAAGTTGGTACGACTATGTGTGAGCTACACACCCAGGTCCGTCAAGGTAGGAAAAAACTACTACGACCCTTTTGACATCAAACGGGGCTTAAGACAACCTTTTGTTGGAGAATGTGTTGCGAAAGGGTACATCGGATCGGGACTGTGTTCTATAAGGTAGTCCGCAAACTTACATACGCAGATGATATCGATAACGAGACTTTGAGATAATCTGCCAGGGTGGTACATATTTTTTTATATATCGTATATTAGTTTTTATAGAAATTTAATTTTTTTTTAACAATTATTGTTATGCTTCCTTTGTTGCTGCTTTGTATGATGGCGTGATCCTACAAGCTAGATGGCGCTACTGTATGAACACGCTAGACGGCGCTAGTTTACGACAAGGCCGTATTTTTGTGTTTAAATATGAGTGACAAAGGAGAAAAAGGAAAGAAACAAATAAACACATTTAAAGTACAGACTGCAATAAACATTATCAGTTTTAATTTTTCACTTCGCACCTTCTTATATATCCCAAATGGAAGGCAAACTCACTATTACTTACGTTACTTTAGATTGAATTGTGTTCAATATTTCTCTGCAAAACTTGTTTCTTACAAATGGGCCCTTTGCACAGCAGCTCATTTTAGGATCGTAACAGAGTGGCTTGAAGCGCCTAGAAAGCAGTGTCATTCTACACCAACATTCCTGAAGAATTACTCCATAAACTAATTATACCGCTACTCGAATATTTTATGAAAATGAACCTCATGATTTTAGGTCTTTTATGAGTTAAAAAAAAAACTGAAACGGAAATCAAAGTGAAACACTGAACAGTACGGGTGCGAATAAAAGCGTTGACCGCATGAGTCTTAGTTCTATTGGTGTTGCACGGAGATCGTAGCATGAAGCATAAGTGAAGGTTCTTAAGCAATAGAGAGAGACAGAAACACATAGCGTGAGCAAACAGTCAAAATGATTAATATTGCATAAGTAAGAGCAACCTGTTGGTCTATGATCTGTGCTGATTATGGAATCGTAACAATCTTCTTCAGAAGTTTTGCTTTGGAAGACTTTTTAGTAAAAAATCAAGACTGCTAAGGATCTTCACTAAAAATGCGTTTAACAAAAATTCCCTTTCGATCGATTTTGAACACTATAGCAGTCTGTCGTTGAGCTAGATAACGCTTTCAACCAATTTCTAATCTAAAATCTATTCTTCAATGTAAAAGTTATATCTTACTTATGTAAGCTTTCGATCAACACAGCTTTCAAGAAATTTTAAATGGAACAGAGGGGAATACGATATATGTACATAAAATGTATTCCACGATGCCTTGCAACTAAATTCTGATGCCAAGTTCATTACTCTTTTTGATAATTTCCCACTCAGTCATTTGCGCAATTTCCATTACCAAACTTTATTGTCAAAGCGCATCAGTAGAGAATAATTGATAAGAGAAATGCACACAGTTTGTGCAAATGGGAAAAAGTCGCATTAAAACTGTCAATAAAAGCATTTTTATGCATTAATTTCCTTGCCCCTTTTTTTATTTGAATTTTCTTCGCTTTTTGCTATCAATGCAATAAAAATGTATATGAAGAAAGCAGTAATGAAAGGAAATACTTAGTAGCAAAACACAATTGCTAGAACTTTTTTGCCTTTTTACTTATGTCTGCCGAAGTAGAATTCAAATTGAGAAAATCTCATTAAATATTTAAAGTTGAAATGTGTAAAAATCGAGTAAAAGACTTTTACTGCTGACAGCCACAAGATAATGGCTTAAATGATAATGAGAAATCATTTAAGATTGCGAATCATCATGTCAATTGAGTAGTAATTAATTAATAAAAGTAAGTGATTTCGTTGCAATATGTATGTAGTTATCAGAGTTGTTAAGTGTTTTCAATACTCTAGCAATTATCATTTGGCTTTATCGCAGAGTACTTAAAGTCTTGCAGCAATAACTACTCTATAAATACAATATTTTTATTATGTGGCCTTTACATTAATGCCACTTTTAATACTTTTGCTAATAAAAAATGTGCTTTAATTAGTTGTCATGAAAATAGGGTTAATCTGTTAGTCGTTTATGCAAAAATAAAAAAAAAAACACTTACGTAATGCGCATTATATCAAAATTACTGCTATTTTCATTTAAGGTTAATCGTGTTCAATTGTTCATAAATATTTTGATAAAAAGCATTTAATATCTGCAGAATTTTAATACTTTTGTTTTTATTATTTGCTACAAATACGAACTGTAAGCGAAATCAGTTAATGGTGAAAATTAAAACTTGTATTCGCCTTGTCGTCGACATTCGACGAAACAAAAATGAAATAACAACGTTTGTGTGTTCAATGTAGTTTGTTGTTGGTTTTTTACTTCAAATCAATTTTTACCCGACTAAAGCGCAACGTATAACTGGTAAAACTTATATTCTGCAAGTCGCAAGCAGTTAGTCTTTCGAATAGTATATGTTTAACCAAAAAAAGTTGCGTTATTGAGATGTAATCGGTACCACACTGAATTTTTGCTTAGCGTATTTATGCATATTACCCGTGTGGTGAGCGGGTTAGAGAATGCCGCCTCAGCAGATCAAAGCTTGTCGTAGGTGACAATAATGACACTGGGTTCTATCGAGACCAGTAGAGCCACAATAGGCCTTAAAGGGGTTGTGTGTAGGGTTTGGGATCCACCACAATTCCAATGAAAGAATAAATTTACTTCAGGTCGTTTTCCGATAATACGGGTTGTTATGGCCAGTTAAGAAGAAGAAGAAGTATTTATATATAGATAGATATTTGCCTACAATAAGAAGGGAATACACATAGAAGAAGGAAGAACTACAGTATCAGTACAGTTCATACTGAGTGCAAATGAGAACGATGAATATAGGGGATGTGGGTAGGGCGTGGACTTTTTTGGGTTCTGAATCTTATATGAGTCTATATTGCCATTTTGTTGATGTTTCGAATAGGAGGACACCTTCTCCAATCGGTTATGCCAATGTTAGTTAGCGCGGTCTGCACCTTATCCTTCTATCATAGACGCGGCCCATCAGTTCATCGGCATCTTCTTACTGACGCATTAAAGAGCTTTTTCGCCTATACGCACAATATGACCGCGCCAGTAGAGTCGGTGAGAGTAAATTCGCTTTACTATGACTATATCGTCGTAGCCCTCCTAGACTTCGTCATTCTTTCAAAAAAGAAGTAGACCAAAGATCTTTTCTCTATATATATCTGTACCTCTTTCGGAGTACTTTCCGCTCAAAACAATTATAAGGCATCTGCATCAGACTGCGTCATCATCCATGCTCCAGCGCAATAAAGCTAAACGGAAAGGATGAGCGTCTTGTAAAGTGTTAGTTACGTCAGACGAAATTACTCTTATTTGCCCACTTAGATTAAAGTAGCATCTATTGGCAAGAGTGACTTTCCGCTTGAGCACCATGCAGACATCGTTCTTCGTTTTGACGGTGGTGCGAAGATAGACGGAATCCTGGACAACATCAAAAGTGAAGGGATAACAAAATGAAATTTAATTCGAAAAAAATATCTTGTTTTTATCTACAGCCAGTTTCACCTTGGCACATTCTCTTCTTCGTATCATTTGCAACTGTATACTCTTACAGTAAATTATCCAATGTACTCCGGCCTTTTGCAGCACACTCTTTATGCCAAGTTGAAGAGGTCACAGTGTAGAATGTCACCTTTTCTGAAATCTCGCTCGGAGAGGGTCTACCTCCCTCGACGGAGCTGCATTTATAGCTTAAATTTATTTTAATAGGATGTAAATGCGATACCGTAGGAACATGCTAACTCATGACCGCCAGTCTTAAACAATTCTGCAGGCATGTCATCTGCGCAACCAGCTTAGTTGTCTTTGAGCCGCTTGATAGCAACCCTAACTTCATTTTGGCTAGGTGGCGGTATATTCTCGTCGTCATCTATGATTGGAGAAGTTGGGAAGTTATTACCGAAAATAAGACGTAGAAGTGCTGTTGTAGAAGTGAGGTTGTAGAGTCTCACTCTGTTATCACAATCAGATTTCACTCTACGTCCCTTTAGAAAGATGGGACGCTACTTAACCCCTTTGTCAGATGCTTGACATATCGACTTTCTCTTGCTCACGCTTTGTACGTGAGCTGCTCTCTGAGTTGAGCGGAGAAGACTACTCCTGCATTCGCTGTGAGCTGGAATGTACGCTTTACGCTTTGCTTGGCCGCTTGCGAGCTTTGGCTGTAACAAGGTAACGGTCGTAGTAGATGTTGTCCCCTATTCGGGGTTGTCTTGTGAATGCTAAAATGTCTCTCTACAAACCTTGCTGTTGGTTTTAATGGCTGCGATTTCGACGGAGCCCCAATCTGCCCGGTAGTATGATGCGGCTGTCGGAGTGCGTTTCCACCCGCAGCGGCTTTGAGGTGATCGACGAAGACGCGTTGATCCGTATAGGCCAAATCAGCTCGTTTTGAGCAATATAAAATGTTTTTTATGTTATATGTGCTTTATTTTAAGTTACGTTTAAGTTAGGTTAGTTTCATGGGTTAAGTTAGAATTTAGGTATGCGCGTGCACTTGCGCTGGCTGACGCTAACAGACTTAAAAGGTGGCGTGATTAACTTCATAAGCAAGCAACTGACATAACTGCGCTTAAAGCTCGCCCGATAACGGAAACGCTTGAGTGTCTTAAGTGCAACTTCGCTTATCGTTGACTGCAGCTTTGCTTCTCTTGAAAGCTGCTTTCTCCTCTTCAATCGTAGCTTAAACACTTGCTATTAAAATTGACATCGTTTTAGATGAGCGCCATGCACTGCGCAGCTGTCATAAACGGTCGTGAGTATATCGTTTCTTTGGTCACGTCGACCTTTTCATACGTAACATCGTGCGCGATGATTATAAAGGTTATCAGACAGACACAAGACAGCCACAGTTTGATTATTCTTAGCAGCCTTGGCCACTCCACCGAATTTCCTGAATGGTGGCTATATCTGCGTGGCTCGAGAGCATCAGTCCGTAGATGACACAGAACTTCTAGAGGATTCATGATTGGCTATTGGTTTATAGGAGTTTTAGTATCTAACAGTAACTTTTTTTGGTTTAATGCTCTTACGAGTCTAACATAAGTACCACATCATTTTTGCCTCTTCATTTCAATAAGAGCATGTAAGTTTTATTAATGCAGTAAAAAGGTATTTAGTATGAATTTCGATTAAGGTGAAGCAGAGCAGAAATACATAAGTCGAAAAAAAAGTCGGAATCATTCAAAAAAGGGGAAGCAACCAGGTTGCCATGAAGTACTTTCATTTACTTGTCATGGAACATTAATTTTAAATATTAAACATTCAATTTTGAAACGTCTTTCGAGCAGCACAAATTTTAAGTAAATAAAAAAAAAAAATTTGTATTTTAAATTCAGTAAACTTTCAAAGACCGAGTGCAATAAGAATGGCTAAGGTACAAAGTGCTCACAATGTGCACCGCTGCATTAAGCTGCTAAAGAACACGATCGCAATTCCCCAGACCCGCAATAGTTCCATGAAAATGCATGGACCCATGCGCAAGTACGCTAATTTCCCAAGGAAACAGCTTGTCACGGAATGTGCACAAACAAAGGAGTATACCTGGAACAAGTACCGTTCGATGTATTATGGTGGCAGAGAGAAATGGCTCAATGCAAGGCGTGTGGTTCCGAATCGTAGGCTTGGAAAAATTAAGTTGGAACAGCTGGCTGAAGAATTTGAAAAAACTAAGACTAAGGAGCACATACGAAAGAAGCATCTTTCGATGTATGATCTGTACAAGGATACCATAAAGAAAGAGGTCACAGTTCAGCGTCTGGATGACGTGCATTATAAGCCAAAAAATATGCATGAACGTCGGTACTATCGTACTTGGATAAACTTTCCTGAGAGTGAAGTGAGACGCCCGAAACGGTCAATCTTAAGGGATGCAATGCCACAAGTTCGTCGTCGCAGTTCAAGTGAGCCAAGCCCAAGAGCAGAACCTTGGGACTTCCCAGTCAAGAACTGTGTTGATCAATACCAACCAGTTAATGACCGTTCATAATCCCTTAGCTCACTTAGATCAACACCATCTATAACTCCACAGCACTACAAAGTCCGAGAAGAAAACAAAAATTTTGTGTTATATTAGAAAAAATTACAGTATATAGAGGCTAGTCAAAGTGATTGGATTTTTACGCAAAAGTAAATCGATATAGTTGAGACTGTCCCGTTACAAATAAAAAGTCAAAAAAGACAAATTTTAAGGTATATTCAGTTTGCTTTTCACTTTTTCAGGTTTGTAGAAACAAATGATAGACGTTCGGTCGTATGACGTCAACCTTTCTAACCAAAAGTTTGGATATTTTATGCAAAAATCCCATATTTCCTAAAATTTGTTCGATTTCTTATGCAATCTGTTCCTTAACCAAAAATTTAGTTAATATACGCCCTAAAAATACTTTAGATACTATATGAGCTCAGGGGAGTGTTCGAAGCCACTGTAAATAAACGCCGCCTATACATAACCCCTGCAGTCGGGTGTTATGCGAATTATGGAAAATGCAGAGTTCTTCCAAAAACTCAAGCGCAAGGCTGAACGATTTAGCACCGTCGTCTTGCCAAAATAAAGATGAAAATATGGTAATAGTATCTGAATAGAGGGAGCTTCAAAAAACAATAGTAAAGTTCCATATTATATTGTGCAACCGTCTTATACTTGCACCCATAAAATGTTCTTATTGCTTAATAAATCGTAAAAATTTTGAAAATCTGTTGTCAAGATGTTTGGAGTATATTTTTATCCTAGCGCACATTCTTTCTCCAGATAGACAAACTTTCGACGAGAACGATTTACTGAAAAAATGAGCATAATTTAGAACATGGAACTTCTCCAAGACATACATAGAAAAGAATTCTCTGTAACATGCATTTTAAATTTTTTGAAAATATCTTTACCCCCTCGAAGGTATGAATATTGCAGAAAAATAAGCCGTCACAATGAAGAAGGATGTCAGCATGATCAATCGGAGAGTCGCTTTTTCCAAGAGATGTTACTAAGATCTCAGTAGGCAAATAAGAAACAGAGACCACTCTCGGCTGACGCATTCCTTTGCAAGTTTTAGAAATCAAATAAAAGTGAAGGAAGCGCAACTGGCATTTGTATATGGTGCATTTCAAATGCACTTGTCTCCTTAAATGCATTTTGTAAAAAGAGTTTTAAATTCGAATACAAACTGTAACCAAAGCATATTAAATTTTGTCAAAGACTATTATTCACTCACTGAGTAAACTACGATGCAACTGCCGCAAGACAACCATACGAAATGCAACAGCAAAGTAAATCTTAAATACCTGGGAAAATCGAAAAGTTTTATTCTCACACAGACGCACACTCCTATGCACACACACACATACACACACACACACACATACACACACACACACACACACACACACACACACACACACACACAAACATTGTTTCAAGACTTAACTTACACTTCAATGATTTTATTTCTGTTGTTCGTTTTACGATGCAGAACTTTGTTTTGAAATTTTGTTTCATTTTCTTTTTTTTGAATTAGCTTGAAAACGGATTTAAAGTTTATGGCGCAGGTGTTTGTTTTGGATTAGAGCAACCGAAAAACAGTTTTACTTGTCGTATGCGCAACGTGCCAGCAGCACAACATGAGTTAAAGTGTAGGCGATACAGCTACCTGCCTAGCCGAATAGGCTTTCAAATAAATTAAAGGTACGCCCAACTTAAGCTGTAACCAAGGCCATGAAAACCCAGGCTTTTCAATTGTATATAAGCCGCGCCTGTGGCCAAGGCTCAAAACCGAAGCCACAAATTTTCATTTTACGGCTTTTCAACATGACAACCACAACAAACAGCCCACAAATATGTACACAATCACATGAGATAGAGAGGGAGTTATTCGTGTGTTGTGAGGGACAGAGAAAGAGAGCCACGCACAATTTCAAAAAGCTGACGTAAATGCATCACAAACATTAAAAATGTTTTAAAATTGATGTGCAAATAAGAGCCAGGTGTCAAGACGTCACTTCAATTAAATATCAAACACAAAACGTGTTATCGTTCATTTGTAATTTAAAAATATTAAAAAACTGTCTCTGAGTAGGTTCATAATTTATGTAACAGTCTGAATATTTACATATGTACCTATGCACTCTTATACCCAGAGTTATACATGCATCTGTGCTTGCATGTATAACTCTCTTCTTATATTTTGGGTTGCGACATACTCTGTCGCGCTCTCATTAAACAGTCTTGTTACGAGCATCACTAGGACTACTTGTGTTTTATTTGTCTCTTCTTAAAAAGAGACGCGGCCACAATCTCAGAAGTGGGATACTGAATACTACGCCGTACAATTTTGAAAAAAAAAAATCGAATATAAAAAGAACATTTTTCTTCGTTCCGTAAAAGATTGTGATGGAGACAGTTGGCGTTGATGATTATACTACTGCGGAGCTGCGTGCCTGGCTAGGAAAGCTTGGCTTGCCTACAAGTGGCACAAAAGCCAGTATGGCAGCTCGTCTCACTTAAGTAATAGCCGTTGAACGTGGTCGGTGTCCCCAACTGGACTTTGAATCCATCGAAGAAGGAACAGATCCTGACCAGCTCGGCCAAGACGAATCAGTTGCTATTTGCTCTGGACAAGGCAACGAACTTTTTGGCGCCGTTAACAACAACAACAACGAAAACGAGACGAATTTTAGTGCTGCGCAGTTAACGAAATTGGCAGAAACACACGACAATGCCGGCGAGACGAATGTATGCGCAGAGCAAATAAGAGAAATTGGAATAAGTAACAACAACAAGATTAACGGAAAAAGTACACAGGCGAATGAAGCAGACGAAAGAATGGAATTTTTGCAAAGGCAACTAGATCTGTTGCTAATAGAAAACGACCGTCTAAGGAAAGAGAGAGAGCTGACGTCTGTACACGTTGCTAGTACCAGCGTTAGCAACATTGGGACGGACTCTGGCAACATGTTGATGAGAATCATAAGGGATATGTTGCCGACTTACGATGGCAATGCTGTTGGTGATGTCACTGTCAATTTTTGGGTGACGCAAGTTAATACGATCACAAAAGTGTATAAGCTGGATGACAACATGTTGCGTTTGCTAGTGATGTCAAAATTAAAAGGTCAAGCTCAAACTTGGCTGTACTCAAACGAAAGTCATATGTTTATACCAGTTAAAGAGTTGATAAAAATTTTAACTGAAATGTTTGAAATAAAGGACAACAAAATGATAATGCGTCGCAAGTTTGAGTCACTCAAGTGGTCGCCGGAAGAAAATTTTTCTGCATATTTTAATTCGAAAACGCTACTGGCATCTCACATATGAATCGATAATGATGAGCTCGTTGTCAATATCATTGAGGGGATTCCTGATGAGCAACTACGCAGACAGGCACACATGCAGTGCTTTAAAAATGCAACCCAATTGCAGCAGGCATTTTTAAAGGTAACGCTGCCCAAAGTTATCAGAGTGCCTGTACGCCGCGGAGCTAAAGTTGGTGACATTGCGGAAATTGGACAAGGGTGAAAGATAACAGAAGTACAAGCCATTATTAGATGCTACAACTGTAACTCGTTGGGCCATTATGCGTCAAAATGTCTTAAGCCCAAACGAGAAATTGGAGCCTATTATGGATGTGGAAGTCATAGTCACCAAATGGCAAGCTGCCCTGAGAAGAAGGAGAAGGCCTTGAATGATGAAATCGTAAGGTATTTTAATATACATTTTAAGCAAAATGCTGATAGTTGTTTATTTCTAGAATGCCTCATGGACACCGGGAGCGCAATCAGTTTTATAAAATTAGCTACACTTGAAAATCACTCCAAAAATTTTGAAAATTTTAAATTCATTTCGGTTCAACCTGAAGATGTGAATTATTTTGGTTTAAATCGTACTCGATTAAATGCTTATGGAAAAATATCAAGTTTTATTGTTGTTAATAAAAAACGCTTTGATTTTAAATTATGGATTGTGGCAAGCGACTCGATGGGCTATGAGGCAGTTTTAGGTAGAGATTTTATTAAATGTCTTGGTTTTAAGCTAATATGCGAAATTTTAGATCAGGATGATTACATGAAAAGTAAAATCGCTAAAAATAATTGTATTAAGAAAAATGTAAATATTTGCATACAAGATAGAAAATCTTTAGATGATTGTCTGCAAACTGTTAAACAAAAAATGGATGACTCAAATAAAGATAAATGTAAAAAATACAGTTCTGAAAAAGTTACGTGTGAAAAAGATAGTTTTGAAAAAATTACGTTTGAAAAAAAAAGTTGTGAAAAAGATAGTTATGAAAAAAATAGTTTGGAAAATGATAGTCGAAAAAATGACAGTTGGGAAAAAGATAGGTGTAAAAAAGATAGTTCTAAAAAAGATAGTTTTGAAAAAGATAGCTTGGAAAATGATAGTCCTGAAAAAGAGAGGTGTAACAAAGATATTTCTAAAAAAGATAGTTTTAAAAAAGATAGCTTGGAAAATGATAGTTTTGAAAAGGATAGGTTGGAAAATGATAGTTCGAAAAAAGATAGTTTAGAAAATGATAGCACAAAAAAAGATGTTTGTCAGAAAGATATATTGCAAAATGATAGTTTAAAAGAAGATAATTTGGAAAAAGACAGTACAAAAAAAGATGGTTATGAAATAGATAGTTTGAGAAATGATAGTTTGGAGAAAGATAGTTCTAAAAAACGTAGCTGTGAAAATGATAGTTTTAAAAATTATAATTCTGAGAAGGATAGTGTTAAAAATGATAGCCCTATAGATGAAATCGGTAAAAATGTTAATCGTGTAAATAATTGTTGGAAAAATAATAGTCCTATAAATGATAGTACCAAAAATGATAGAACTTTAAGTGTTTGTAAACAAAATGACTGTCCAGAAAGTAAAAGTTGTTATGTTAAAGAGGTAGAAAATCATTTAGATGTATTGATGATAGAATATCCAAAATTAAAGGAATCAGATGACCTGAAAATTGGGCCAGAAAATAGTCATACTCTTGTTGAAAGATTGAAAGCAATATTTGTAGAATTTTGTTTAAATCCGGAGCGGCCCAAGGAGCCTAAGATAAAATGTGTGATGAAATTAAACTTGGACAATTGTAAACCCTTTCATTGCCCTCCTAGACGTCTTTCATTTGCTCAAAAAGAAAAGCTACAAAAATTGATTGATGAATTATTAAAGAACGGATTTATACGTCCAAGTGAGTCTGAATTTCTTTCGCCGATAGTCCTAATTAAAAAACTAATAATAGACTACTTCAGAATGTGTGTAGACTACCGCACGCTTAATAAAGGAACGCTCAAGGATAATTACCCAATACCGCTTATTGATGACTTGATAGATTTAAAAAACGCGTTTCATCATGTATTTATGCATGAGGATTCAATAAAGTATACTTCCTTTACAACGCCATTAGGTCAATATGAATGGTTGCAAATGCCATTTGGCCTTCGCAATGCGCCGTCAGTTTTTCAAAGATTTGTAAATAAAGTATTTCACGATATGGTAAAAGATAATAAAATCATTATTTACTTAGACGATATCGAGAGTCACCTACAAATACTGACAGAAGTGATTAAAAGATTAGTGGAAAATAAATTGGAATTTAGTTTAGACAAGTGTGAATTTTTGCAGCGGAAGGTTAAATATTAAGGATATTTAATATCAGGGGACGGAATCAAACAAGACGACAAGGGTTAACAAGCAGTTAAAAATTTTCCATTGCCAAGCAAGACTCAGGACGTTCAAAGTTTTTTGGGGTTGTGCTCTTATTTCAGACGTTTTGTAAAAGATTTTTCAATTAAGGCAAAGCCTTTATATGACTTAGTGAGAAAGGACAGAATTTTTAAGTTTGCTGAGGAAATGAGCTGAAATGTTTTGAGATGCTTCAACAAATCCTTTTAGAAGCTCCAATTTTGGCGTTGTATAGTCCAACTGATCCTACAGAATTGCATTGTGATGCGAGTGCACTTGGTTATGGTTGATGGAAAAAGTGATGGAAGGCAACATCCTATTTTCTA
Source organism: Chymomyza caudatula (assembly GCA_035041775.1). NCBI lineage: Eukaryota > Metazoa > Arthropoda > Insecta > Diptera > Drosophilidae > Chymomyza > Chymomyza caudatula. The sequence goes on along the minus strand of JAWNKW010000189.1, from coordinate 3,716,517 downwards.
CTTTTCAAAACGAGCGACAGAAGCGGAAGCAAAATATCATAGCTACGAATTAGAGACATTGGCAATAATTAATGCATTGCAGCGTTTTAGAATATATTTGCAGGGTATTAAGTTTAAGATTATAACTGATTGCAATGCACTAACGATTACGCTGGGAAAAAAAGATCTAAACCCGAAAATTGCCCGCTGGGCATTGGAGTTAGAAAATTATGACTATACCTTAAAACACCGGGCGGGAAATCGCATGCAGCACGTTGACGCACTTAGTAGGAATACACATATCTTAATGGTCAGTACAAATACATTTGAAGAAAATTTGATTATCAGTCAGAGTAGAGATAAAAAGCTTATGGGGTTAAAAGAAATTTTACAAAAGTCAGAACATAAATACTATCAAATGCGAAACGGCATAGTGTATAAGAAAAAGGATAGCGACACTCTTTTATTTTGTGTACCAGAAGAGATGGAAAGCCATGTAATGTATAAATACCACGACGAATAAGGACATATAAGAATAGGCAAGATGACGGAGATTATATCAAAAAATTATTGGTTTCCAAAAATAAAAGCTAAAGCAAAAAGCCATATCGAAAATTGCCTTAAGTGTATTGCATACTCAACAAAAAATAATAAGGATGAAGGTTTCTTACACACTATTCCTAAAGAATCTATACAATTTGATGTTTTACACATAGATCATTATGGACCTGTCGACAATAGTAGGTCCAAAAAGCATATACTCGTTATAATAGATGGACTCACCAAGTTTGTTAGGTTATATACCACCAAAACCACAAATTCGAAAGAAGCGATTACAGCTCTCAAAGATTATTTTCGAGCTTATAGTAGACCAAAGTGTATAGTTTCAGATAGAGGTAGCTGCTTTACATCTAAAGAATTCGAAGAATTTTTAGAACAAAATAGTGTTAAACATATTAAAATTGCCACAGGTTCGCAAATCTCAATCTCACAGGTTCTCAAGCAAATGGACAGGTAGAACGCGTGAATAGAAGTAGCGGGCCAATGATCGCCAAGCTAATGGAGCCCGATAAAAACCTTTACTGAGATGTAGCAGTCGAAACAGTTTAGTATACATTAAATAATACGAACCAAAGAACTATAAATCAGCACCCAAGTGTAGTGTTGTTTGGTGTACCTCAAAAATGGAAAATAATAGATTCGTTGAAAGAAAGTTTGGAAGAGTTGAGCGATAGGCCAATAGAAAGAAATTTAGAAAAGATACGAGAGGATGCGGACATGCACCAACGGAGAATACAGTCATATAATAAAAAACATGTTGATGCAAAACGACGGGAACCACATAAATATGAAAGGCATGACTTAGTTATGGTAAAAAATTTTGACTCGAATGTAGGTGTTTTAAAGAAACTAATTCCAAAATATAAAGGTCCCTATAAAATATTAAAAGTTTTGCGAAATGATAGATACGTATTAGGGGATGTAGAAAATTTCCAACAAACCACAGTCCCTTACACAGGAGTGTGGGCTGTTTATAGGATAGGTAATGTTAAATGTATACAATAAAACTAATGTAAAAATAAAATAAGATTATCAAATGTTATATTAGATATAGAATTGTAAACGTATAAAATAAGATAAATGTAAGAACATATCAAAAAAAAATTTAAAGGAGATCAGGAGCTCTCCGGTCAGGATGGCCGATTGTAGCAGCCTGAATATTTATGTACCTATGCACTCTTATACCCAGAGTTATACATGCATCTGTGCTTGCATGTATAATTCTCTTCTTATACTTTGGGTTGCGAAATACTCTGTCGCGCTCTCATTAAACAGTTTTGTTACGAGCATCACTAGGATTACTTGTGTTTTATTTGTTTCTACTTAAAAAGAGACACGGCCACATGTCGAAAAACAACTTAAGTTGGCACAGTCGAAAGAAGTGAAACTTTTTAACCCTCAAAAACTATTTAGAATGGTAAGAAAAGCCTGACAACAACAAAATCAAACTAGGTCAGTAGTGAAAACGATTGATCAACTTAGTGCTCATTATACTTGCAAGCCTCAAACTAAACGTTAGGGAATGATCCTAACACAAATTGGCGATATAGTAAGTTTTTAAGCACAGGTTTTATCTGTAGAGAAGTTTCGGAAGACATATAGTAAAGCCGGAATTTAGCGCAGATCGAGGCTACTGTATATGTAGAGATGTCAGCATATACATGCTACAAGCAATTAGTGGACGTAGTGTCTATGATAGAGAAATCCCAACATTGCTTTAAATAAATTGCAATGCCACATATAAGGAGATGGCTGCTTCATATGTAAACGATGTTATGGTTAGTTTCAATGGAAAATTTCCTCAAACTTTATGTGACCTGATGACGGTTAAATTAAAAGCAAGCCAGGAGCGGATTAAATATTAATCCTGAAAAACAGACCATGTGCTTTCACGAGAAAGCATAAAATGGCACTGTTTATCCCCCAAGCTTAATGGTTCCGCCCTAGCTTTCAGTAACAGTACAAAATATTTTGGGATAGTATTAGACGGAAAATTGAACTTTGGATCAATCGAGCGCACTGTATTCCCGCAAGAAAACCATAGGCTTAAAATAGGGCATGTCTCCCAAAGCATTTCTATGGTTTTATTCGGCAATAAAGAGGCCCATCCTATATACATATATATATATATATATATTTATATAAAAAATTCATTTTATCTTAAAATAAATCGAAAATTGGCGGTTGGGTGTATTTGACCTAAAGCACAATTTAAAACGTAGCAGAAAGGTTAAACTTATTTAGACAAGTTATCATATAATACATTCTGAATTCATCGAATATAACGGGATTTTCGGTTAAAATCGCAAAAATATGTAGAAAAGTGTGTGTTGAATCGTTATAGTAAACCACGTTTGAAAATGAAAGGTCAAGCAAACATATTATATATGTTTCAGGAGCATCCAGGAAAAGGTGTGCCTTAGAGAAATAGCACGAGGTCTCATATACATGCAAATCTTCTATGCCTTAAGTGAATCATAGGTAAATTAGCTCAATGCATTCACATAGAGGTCGAGCACAACAAAATGGCGCTGAACACACAAACACATATAGGTATACAAACAAACACGTGGAAAGGCAAACTCATTGAAACAAGCGCGCATTTATTAGGAAAAGTCATCATTATCAGCAGTAATATTATTACAAATATTATCATTAATTTATTAAAGGCAAACGCATTGTTTGACTTGACAGTCACAATTCACTCTCTCTAGCTCTCGCCGAGAGTCTCACTCACACATATATATATATATATATACACACCCACACAGTGACAACAACTTCCACAACGCTGTGAACAACAAATGTTTATGTCATTTGGCGCACGCGTTGCCAACTCACTTGCCAATGCTGCAGCTGGCAACGCCAACAACAGCAGCGACACCAGTTCAAAAATCTTCTTGGTAATGCGGACGTAGTCCTTGGGCGGTGCGGGGTGGTGTACGGCTCCAACAAGCGCCATTTGGTGACAACGCATTTTGTGTCTTCATTCAAGCTATGCGACAAGCGGCAGGAGGATGTTCCTTCTAGTGCTTTGGCCACCGCTTAGCGGCTACAAATTCCAAGTCTCAAGCTCGCATTTAGCTGGTTATTGTTTTAACATTTGCCCCTCGCATTTACAGTTAGAACCCCGACGCGCTTCTGACTGTTCCGCTTTTATCTCAACATTATTAACGTTCATTTTATTGTCATGCTGCTTGGCTTAGCGTTGTCTGCCATTTCCCTATGCGCGTATATGTATCTGTGTTTGTGATTGTGTGTGTGTGTGTGTGTGTGTGTGTGTGTGTGTGTGTATTTGTATATTGTAACAGTGCTTTTTATTATGTCATTATTGTCATTTACTTGCTCGGTGCTTCTAGCTCTCATTCCCCTCTCTCTCTCTCCCATTAAGTTCCCCTGCCAAATTGTCTTGATCGCTTCTTTCGGCTTGCACACATTTCTGTACGTTATTTTGATTATTTGTGACTGTTTGTAAATGGCTGCTTGTCAGCACATTATGCTTTTCCTCGTTCCCCCCTCGCACTTATTCACTCTGATTTTGGAATATTTGATTAACAATTTCTTTTCTTGTTTTTCTTCTCTTGAAGAGTACGTTACGTTTGTTATGACGTGACTCTGTTACCGAAAGTTATTGAGTACAAAACCGTTTCAAGATTTTCAAGAAGAAATGTACGGATTTCACTCCATTGAACATTAATCAAAAAGAAAATCCTTCCCTAAAATAACGCTTGATTTTACCATTCGTATGCAATTGTTTCAACAAGTCTACGATTCCTCAATATAGTGATATATATATATATATATATATATATGCTGAGGATGTTCTCTTATCAAGACTTAGGCTCGGGGAATTTTACGTTAATTTTCTTGTTCTCTTCAGTAGATTTCATCTTTCGGAACATTCTTCTTGCTCTCTTCGTAAAAGGAACCTTTGCTGTCCTTGATTTTCTTGTATGAAGTTCTTTAAGTCTTCTTGGCTTATTTTTAAATAACTTTACTTTGAATCACTGTTTCTTTTTAAATCATTTGGTAGCTTATGAGACATAAGAAAATATTTTGGGATTACATCTACATTCTATTATTTGCATTAGATTACTTTTTGCTAAATCTGTTCTAATGACTTAATGCAGGCTATAAAGTACTAGAGTATTTGAAGTTTCGTACAGCGTCGATCAACTTTTTTTGGGCAACTGCTTTTGCTATTTCTTACTGATTTACGTCGTCAGATTATTTTAATGACGTATTTTCATTTCTGTTCTCTTGCTTTTGCTTTGTTTATGCGACTTTGTGTCGTTGTATAATGAACAAATCTTTTAGAGTATTTTGGCATATTATTTGTGTATTTGAAAGTGATAACTTCCTGTACGAATTTATTCGCTGTATTAAGGCAATTAGTTGAATTTATTGTGTGTACTTTGATTGTTTTTAATATCCAGCTTTGGTTTTTGTTATAAGTTAATGTAATCTTATTGGATTTGTGGCTCTTGTTATTTGAGAGTACATACTACATAAAGCTAGAAGAAAGCATAATTTTTGTTTATAGCTTTGTGAACTAAGATATTTAAGCGTTGACTACAAAAGAATCTTCAAATGACAAAAACATAAGCCCTAAATTCAGGTTAGGTTGAACTGGTTGTGCACATAAACCCATTTGGCTCTTAATACTTGTTGCTGCTAATGGTCGTTTTGAATTAACTTGTCTACGCTTGACAAAGAGCTGTCTTAAATGTCGGGTATCCACAATTTTCAGTGTTGAGAAACGATATTGTTATATTATGTCTTGGGTGTTGCGACTGCGCGAAAGCTGCATATAAGATTTAGGCTCTTCTTACACTAAGCGAGACATTCAAGTGGAAAGGCGAAGGAGTCTTACGAGCGACTTTCAAAATATTACAAACAATGCAAGTAAGTTATTTGATAATACGCCGATAATCGCGTTTTACAATACTTTTAGTTCCCATTTAAAACCAAGGCTAAAAAAAGAGTTGACAAATGCAAATAGGTATTGAACTGATACGATTGACTGTATTATAAATGCAATGATTTTCGGAAGTAAAGCATTATTCTCTTCCTTAGCGTTTAGAAAAATGTATAATACTCTTTGTTGTCTCATGCTCATGTCTTCCATAAATTTTTGTATATATGCAAGATTTTGGTGTGTCTGATCTTAAAAATTCCCTCTTTTGAAAAAAAAATTCTCCAAAATTATCTTACTATTTTGATATAAAAAATATGTGTCAAATATTTTTCACTACTCTAATGAAATTTCGCGTGGATATATAATATAAAAATAAGTGTGGAAATTTGTTAAGTGCTGGATTTACAACGTGAAATTCGTGAAACATGATTCGACAATTTAAATTTGGGTAAAGAAATAGCTCAACTTTTCTTTACATTTTTATCCGCACGCATATTTTTGAGATATAAAGTTAAAACCATATAGTTGTACCGTACAGTGGCTCAATAGCATTCTTTGTGATATGCACCGCTACTTCCAACTATTACTCTACTTCTCTAATAGGGAAGTGATTGCAGTCGGCTATGTAGGCACTAATACGTTACTTGTTAGGGGTGAGTTGGGATAACTTTGAATTGCTTTTGGATCAAAATTTGCCTGAACTTCGAGGAACACGGAATGTAGCGAACGTAGTAGTCGGCACACTGACGAAAAAGACAAGGTATCGCTGTCCCATATTGCCACGTGGGATATATTAAGCTTCGAAAGCAATCCAGAATTTCAATTCAAACTCGAAATGAGATTAAATGGGCTACCTATAACACTCTAAATGAGAAATATAATAGGATACTGAGGAGCGGGAAAGTACACATGTATTCTTGCAGTGGGACATTCCCCGTCTGTTATTACTTTATCTCTAGTCTTATGGCAGTGTACTTGGTAGTTCTAACTACCCCACTAGCAAAGCCCAACTGTAAACTTGGTTGAGCTTCTTAACTAAAGTCAATGAATACGCTGTATGCATTGAGGACTGCAACCCATCAAGAATCACTAACATACAATAAATAGTCATTTCAATTTGCATTAAATACAACTCCCACTTCAACGGTCATTCACAAAGTATACAAAATAGCCAAATTCTCCCCCAAAAATGTATGTATAAATATATTTGTATGTATATCAATGTAAATAATTCACAGCACGCATAAATTGATTGCAATATCAATTACTGAACTTTTGACTTTTAATTAAAACACACACAAGCAAAAACCAATGTGCATCGCTTTACATATCTGCCTATCTCACTTTCTCATGCACTCCATCTCTCTCTCACAACACCCAAACTCTCTGTTTCGATTATGCAGTTGGCAATTTTTGTGGCAAAATGCATGGTTACTCGAAAGCCGATGAAAATGCATACATTACGCAATAAAGCATCCTTTTTCGGGTATAAATAGTTGGCTATTCAGTCAACCGGAGCAGTGTAACCGTTAAAAATGGGAATTAATTTCGCACAGCGCCAACGATTGCGAAATGCAGCAGCAAGAAAAGCGCCTGCCCCAACAAACACAACGCCAACTGTAACAAGAAGAAGAATATTTGGTACAGACAGTCATTGAGGAGACTGACAGTGTGATACCCTATAGTTGACGTAGTCAGTTCAGTGCAATCTCTTTCTTTTGTGTAGCTGGTTTAGTTCCAACTCTAGTTCAATCGAACTAGAGCAAATTAAGCGTTGACCTTATAGAGATATAGTTCAATAAAATTTTCTTTTGTATGAACTTGTTCAAAGCTTGAAATCGCGAACTTTTTTAAGTAAAGATATTTCCAAATCAATGCTTAAAGAAAACGGACGCTGGATTTGGAAACAGCAACCACAGTCGAACAGAGGGTCCTTATCACTTTTGCAAAAGGAACTTATGGTCAACCCTGCTTCTTTGCCCTGTCACTCAATTCTATGATACCCTTGCAACTACAGAGTATAGGGAATAAACCAACAGGATGCAACACAGCGTAGCAACAGGAAAAGTTAAAATTCAACTCTTGAAAATTATAAATCAATTTAACCGCCGTCGCCGCACAAAAGTATGCAACGAAAAGTGTGTATATCGTATATAAGTAAATAGGCGGCCAAGTTGGCCCGTCGCGTTGTCAGCGCCAAACAACCAAACAGGCAACCAACCAAAGGACAACAACAAACAAAACAACAACAAAACAGTTGTATAAATTGCCAACTCAAACGGAAACCCAATGACACCGGACGCCATTGACTGGCCGGGTTCGAGTGATAGGCCAGTGCAGCGCTCTATCGAAGAACGCATGCGCAGCGTCAGCATAACTATCAACAGTATCATCATCATCATCACCAGCATCATCATCATCAGCGTCAGCATCTTCATCCGGCTTGTCGCCACGGATGTACGCGCTTTAATCTGCCAACCGCAAAGAGTTGCCATCAACATAGAGGGGCCAACGTATTGGGCTGCTGCATTTTAAGTCAAGCAGTTTAACTGTTTGTAATTGCAATCACCAACCCAGCCCTGGTATTGTTTTTGTACTTTGCGGTAGCAACGTTGGCTTCACAGACAGTAGCAGCAGCTACAGCGGCAGTTGCAGCTGAATGTTGCAAAAGTGCTTGTTACCGGATGTTGTGCAATAAAAATGCAAAGTACACACAAAAGTTGCTTGCCATTGCAAACTGATACGGTAAACAAAAGGCATTGAGTTTGGTTGAAATTGGCATTGGGACTCGAATTGGGTTGAATCAGTGGTCGGCATAGCAATTGGTTGGTTTGCTTGCAGTGTCGAGTTGGTGGGCAATCTTTGTGGCTGGACGGAGTAAATACTTAAAGAGACCAAGTAGCGGAGGTAATCAATATGATTTAATATGATGGGGCTTTGCAGAAGTGTAATGTGTACTGTATCATAAGCGGTTTTATATACTCTACACGACGTATATAGTGTTATAAGTTTGTCCAGCAACTTGTAACGCAAGTTGAGAGTCATAGTAAATACCGTAGATACCTTGTAGTCAAAAGGGAATCGCGAATGTACATACTTTACACTCATACAAGAATCTTAAAAAGAAAACATTTAATTCGTTTGACACGAAGAATTGATCTGGCATCACACTTTATGAACTGGTGTGTGTCGCATTTGAAAACGCGAAGCGGTCTCTCTGTACCTACCGGGGTATACTTGGTTGGTTTGGAAGATCGGGGTGTAACTGGGTTTGAGGTTGCGCATTCTAGCTATGCTCGGGTCTAGCTTGCGGATTGGTCGGGGTTTTTCCTCACCCAGCTACTCTGTTGCACACTGCCATATTTAAGTTTAATGCGCAAAAAAAAAGAAAATATTTAAATTTTGGAGATCAATTCTATACTTAAGGCCGTAGCGCCGACACGCTAGATTTCTTTTCAGAATTTGCTCAAACTGGGGAATTTTGAAGTTAAGATTCCCCTATTCTCTACCCTCCCTACCATGACGAACGAAGAATACTCTACGTTGTCCCTTATCCGTATAGGTATATATACCTATCTACGCTACATAAATTTCGGGGTGTTCCCCATATTAGATCGCCAGACAAGATTGGTTTAAGATTTCATCATAATTTCATTATATTATTCATAATTGCAAAGTATAAGAAGTATAGTCTTATTCATAATATTGGTTTAAGTGGAAATACATGTATACATAAAAAAAATCTCTAGGTTTTTAATAAGAAAAATGTGACCCAAACAATAAGAAAGACTTGATCCTCCTCAATCAGAAGCAAAGTTAATTTTTGACTTCGGATATATATATATATATATACACATAAAAAATATAGTTTTTACTTTACACTCACTCAATACCAATATTTCTGGATCATAGCGCAATCGTGGGCCCAAGAAGCGAAGCTGAGTTTTAAAGTTGTTGCTATATATAGGAAATAGACAATTTTACCATATGTGCTATATATACATATATATGTGGAGTCAAATCTGGTTATTTGTCTCATATTTCTTTTCTTTTGGCACACAGCTATTTTAGATGATTAATTATAAAAAAAAAAAAGTAAGAGCCAAATTTTGGATCGCTCAAGTATTTGATAAAGAAATTATCACTTATGAGGAATCGCATGAAATTTTAAGACGGTTTTTTGATATTTTCCATATGAAAACGCTTGAGAACTACGAACGCCAAATGCTTTAAAGCTCAATTTCTTACTCGCTCAAAGATATTTCTGGCAAAAGTCTAGGGGTAAAACACATTTTGAAGAAATATCAGGCACCCTAAACGATTGCTTTTGAGTTTAATTTCGGTTGAAAGACTTTTCTGGAACACCACTGAATCATTCAACCAACATTTAATATAAACCCACAAATGCACGTTTCCAGTAAGTCAAAAGACCAAAGTCCTTGAAAGTGCATTCAACATTCTGACCAGTCCGGCAAAACGGCTTAAAACCAGTACTTTTCCCTTCATCCTGTCTCTTCTATGTAGTAGAACATTTCCAAGGGTTAACCAGCTTTCAATAAAAATACACTGCTGCACACACATACACATATATGCATGCTTACTTATGTGCACACATACATTAACAATGCATGCCACAACAACAAAGTAAAAGAAGAAGAGAAAATTCTGTATGCACAAGGGATAATGTTGTAATTAATGGAAAGTTAAAATAATCAAAAGTGACTGCAGCAGCTCGACACGCACCAGCAGGACCCTTGAACCACCCAACCACCCAGCCACCCAGCCACCGAAACGCACCACATATAGCAAAACTTAAGAACTTAACGATATGTGAAAATCACAAATTAAATTACTTATTTAAATGTGATTATGCGCATTATTTATGCGCTGTAGCTGTGGGTAGTGTAACGGATTGAAGCCACTCCACGATAACTGCAGTGCAGTTACAAAAAGAACGCTGGCTGCATATTAAGGGCATTACGTATACGCAATGTATGACATTGAGCAAACGCGCTTATCGCAGTCACGTCGCAGCTGGCACGACGTTTGGCATAATGAGCATCACTCCAATGCTGCTCAGCCAAAGCATTAGCCAAAGCGACAAGCAGAGCCAGAGAGAGAGAGAGAGGGAGAGAGGGAGAGAGAGAGAAAGAGAGAGAGTCACACACACTTACACCTAAAACATATGAAAGCAGAGCGAGAAATCCGACATACAATGGTGCGCAAATGTCAAACAGCAAACAGCACCTTGCACCTGAAATGCATTAAATAAACATCATTATCGCAAAGACTCTGCTACAAGCTGCATGTAGCAATGCCGCACACACACACACACACACACATATACGCCTAAAGAAGCATTTGCAAGGAACAATGCCGCTTCACGCACACACACACACACACACACACACACACACACACACACACACACACACACACACGACACACACACACACATCTGCTGAGCAGATTATTCGGCAAACAATGGGATTTTGCGGTTGAACTGTGTCAACATTGAGTAAAATAGTTGAAAATTTGCTTGAATTCCACAGTACTAGTAGCAGAGATAGGGACGATTTAGAGGTTCGATTCCCTCCCATGAACGCACGAATTAAATAAAAATCTGTTTGTTTATGTTAGCATGGAAATTGTAATAATTGCTTAAATCTCAATATCAAAATATGTGCACAGAGAGAAATATTACACTCATATGCGAACAAGAAAACTATTTAGAACAGAAAATCTTGAGACGAAAAATTAAATCTTCTCATCTATGTGGGTTTATATCCTTAATTGTTGAGTAAGATAATAATGATACAATAATAAATAATGTTTAATTAAGTGGGCACACATCTACAAAAGCAACAACGTCTATCTTCCACGACTCCTTTTCTCGACTGCCTCCTCTCTTTCTGTTGCTCTCTGCCTATCGATATCGACTAGCGCTGCCAGCTTATCAAAAATACCGAATGGACAAGCCTCATTTATGGCAGTTACCCCATTCCGATAATGTTGGTTTGTGTGCATGCTTATCCCTTATCTCAACCTAAACTGTAAGTTCGATTGCTACGATACCTTGGGGAAATGTTCTTCACATTCTAGAATAAAAAATAGTCTCTCTTTTGTAGCAATATCTTAACCTTTTCCCCCATTACAGAATTTCGCTGCTGACTCTTACACTCACACTAACACTGTTACTGTGCATATGTAGTGTGAAAATGATTAAGATCAGACAGAAACTTTTAAAGATATAGGTAATAAATTTCCAATTTTGGAACTCTCCTCCTATAAACTGCAACAGAATTTCACTTTTTTTGTTAAGACTACTACTATTATTTTCCCCAAAAATGTGGATAGGAAGATATTGATACCAATAACCGCAGCTGTACTTAGTATCTGGAATAGAGAGAGATAGAAAGAGAAGAAAGAGAACGGAAAGGAGATCGGAAAGGGGAAGGGAACAAAGAATTTGATCTACCTCGAATGGAGACCCCTTTTTTCGATAAAAAAAATTTCTGGTGAAATCGTGAATGCTACAATCCATTTTGGGCAAAACGAAAATCATTTCAAACTTAGCTGCCTAGGAGACCGCCAATAACATGAAAACTTTGGTACTTTCCAGACCAGATCTCTACTGATCAGTACCAAATAGTTAATGATCAATTGGAATCCTAACTATAAATAATCTGTAGCTGCCAAAGAACAAGAAAAAAGGAAGTAAAATGAAGTAGTTCTGTTATCGATTACATACGTGTTTGGGCAAGCCCCATATTGTTCTTTACTCACTGGATGTAATGGCTTACCATAACTGTTGTACCGTTAGCCATTGTAAATTTGTTTGGATAACTTTTTAGGCATTAAAGTTATGTGACAAGTTAAAAAAAGTACTACCTAACGTTGTTAGAATTAATTAGTTGTAAAGCTAACTTATCTCTGCAATGCTTGCTAATGAGTCACCACGCTTCACCTCCTCGTAATTGTGTGTGCACTTACTTTTCTGACGAAGGCATTGTGACGTTTTTTTCACAGATGGCAATGTTAATATCCCTATCAAACACTAACTCTAATTGAATAACTCTTTGGCTGTTTATGACGAAAATATTAAGAAGCATAAATCAGATTTGTTTTAGTTCCGATATAATTTATCAAATTTAGCTTTCGTTAAGGCACATAAAACGAAACTTGTCTGAAATACCGAAGCAAGTGTTTATAAAATCAGAAAAAATGAAAAAAAAAAAAACAAAAAAAAACACAAAGTAGCCATGATTTACTTTCATTTACGTGTCATGGAACATTATTTTTAAATATTAAACATTCAATTCTCAAACGTCTTTCGAGCATCACAAATTTTTAGTAAAATAAAAAAAAAATTTAATATTTAAAAAATTTAGTAACAACGGAGTGCAATAAGAATGGCTAAGGTACAAAATGCTCATAAGGTGCGCCGCTGCATTAAGCTGCTAATGGACACGATCGCGGTTCCCCAGACGCACAATAGTTCCATGAAAATGCATGGACCACTGCCCAACTATGCTAATTTCCAAAGGAAACAGCTTGTCAAGGAATGTGCACAAGCTAAGGATTATACCTGGAACAAGTACCGTTCGATGCACGATGGTGGCAGAGAGAAATGGCTGAATGCAAGGACTGTGGTGGCGAATCATGTGCTTGGAAAAATTAAGTTGGAACAGCTGGCTGAAGAATTTGAAAAGACTAAGACTAAGGAGCACATACGAAAGAAGCAACTTTCGATGTATGATCTGTACAAGGAAATCATAAAGAAAGAGGTCGCAGTTAAGCGTCTCGACGACTTGCATTATAAACCAAAAAATATGCATGAACGTCGAAACAATCGTACTTGGATCAACTTTCCTGAGCATGAAGTGAGACGCCCGAGCCCTAAGAGCAGAACCTTTGGACTTTCCAGCAAAGAACTGTGTTGATAAATATGTCAATGATCGATTATAATCGCTTAGCTAGGCGAACCATACCATCTATATGTAATCTCGAGCCGCCATTGCACTACAAAGTTCATAGAGAAAAATAAACAAAAATTTTATGTTATATTAGAAAAATTTACAGTATTTAGGAATTAGTCAAATTGATTGGATTTTTGACGAAAAAGTAAGTCGATATAGTTGAGACTGTACCGTTAGTAATAAAAAGTCAAATTAGAAAAATTTTGGATATATTCATTTTGCTTTTTCTAATTCATTGTGTCACGAGATACGTCCATCGGCCTTATGACGTCAAACGTTTGCTTATCTCTGATTAACGGCAGTTCTTTTGCAATCGAATGAAGCCAGATAATTGATTTGCTTTGTTTTCAAAGTAGTGCTAGTGGGGGTATTTTAAAAAGCGTCCGACTATTTTGATTTTTGTCAAGTTTGGTGTGTATATTCTTTAATGTTGTTACTGCCATGCTACAGTGAACATATCTCTGACATTCTTATTAGCTGACCACTAAAGGATCGATCGACTCTTAAGAGCCTATCTCGTTAACACCACTGGTATTGTTATGAGGCTTTGATCAGCTGACCTGTTGGCACCATCAATTTGAGTTCAGTCAAGGATGCGCTCCTTGTACTGAATGTTTAAAGCAGCTTTGAAATAATCCTCTTGGATTTTTTATTTTTATTCACTCAAAGCCAAAAACACTATTCCGTCTGGGCTGTTCCAAGTCAATATAAAACAAAAACTGCTGCTGTTGCAAAAGTTATGCTTCTAATGTGCCACAGCCAAGTGAACAAAAAAAAAAACAACAAAAAACACACAAAAGTATTGGTGTGTGCGGCCATTTTGATTTTCACACATTATGCGCCGATTCTTACGCCACTCACACACACACACACACACACACACACACACACAAACACACTCGCACTCACAATATGTAAAAGAAAACGCTGCACGGCAATTTATCATTTTCGCCATATTGAAGTTTCAGTTGCGCGAAAGCGACATAAAGCAGCCGAGCAACCAACAGCCGAGTTCTGGCCAAGACCAGTGGATGGCTATAAGTATAAGAAACTGGCCACCAAAAGACACTAAACAGCGGGGTTGCCAAGTTGCCAAAACCAAAATGCTCACAGAGAAATACATATAAAGTAAAGGCATAGGCAAAAAGCGACGTGCAAGTAGTTCAAAAACTTTGGCCTAAAAGCAACGCCAGAAACAACAAAAAACGGGCAAAGCGTATAAGGACTAAAAAAATAATGTGATACAGCCGAGGAGGTGCCCGACAGCGGGATACCCTGTACTTATTTCCACAAAAAAAGAACTAGATAAGTATGCCAAATTTTTTCCAAGACACGTTGATGGGTATGGATTGCATTTGCTGGCAGTTTTGAATCGACTAAAGGTCAATTTAGCAAGAAGAATCCTAGTAATGCTTTTAATATATTTTGGTATCAGGACAATTTTCTTCACGATCCATGAACTAAATGTTAAGAAATGGATTGTAAACAACTGTTAAACGTATTGCTGCATACACTTCTTTTGTGCAATTTTCTTTAATGGCAGAAAACTCATCACTCCGTTGAGGGACTTTAGGGAAGAAACTATCATAAATCGACTAGCTTCGGCTGGCATTATGCGTATTTTTTGGTCTAAATTGTTGTCAGTAGCGTTTCTGATCTTCGAGCAACCCTTAGTTCTGATACAAGCCTAAATGATAACCGGGTCGATAATGATCATATTGGTGTAACAAACTTATGTTCTGCCACGCCTACTTCTGTTACATGCATTGCATAAATCCAGAATGCCCTTGAACCTATGGGTACAGAGTGTAAAAATACTAGAGCAAAGGAAAAGAGAAAGAAATGTTAGCTTGGTCGTGGGGCGTCGAGGCCAACATTGGCGGCCATTCGAGAGTCCCTGCCCTGCTACACAGAGTATGACATTATTTATGGTTTGTTATTTGGTAAAAAAGTATGCAAGAAAATATGCTGTGACTCTTTCATAATGTTCCTCTTTTTCTTTTTTACGTTGCCTTTGGCATTTTGCAAGGTTCTGCTTAAGCATGAGGAAAAAATTAAACAAAAGTTTTGAGAAAAATTGGCGCAAATTATGATAAACTTTAAATGTAACCTTAAAGCGCCAATGACAGACACATGGGCGAAGGACAAGAGGCCTTATTAAATATGTAAGAGCAAATCGACAGCAGCAAAATCGAAAATGAAACATTTACAGCAAAATGTGCATAAATTATGGGCAAATACACGTCCTGCTCCCCTCTTACTCATAAAGCAAGAACAAGCGACTCATAAAACATATATTTTACCATATTAACTAAAGCATAGACGCTTCTCACTTCAGCTTAATGACAATAAATCGAAATTAATGACAATGCCAAAGCCGACAGAGCCGAGCTTCGTACTATGTACATACATATATAGATACTCGCCTCTTCTAGGCCCGTTTATGGCCGTAGTACCGCAAATGGAAGCACCTGCTGGTCACGCTGTGCTGTCCAGTAAGTGTCGCCGTCGACGTCATTATCGACGTCACCGGCGATAACGCCGCTGCTGACGTTAATGACACCTGCGAGACAATTTCAATAACCGATATGTGCCGTTTTGGGTTTTGTGGGCACTTGGCAACTCTGGAGCAGGCGCAGCTCCCGCATACTGCGGTCACATTAAGTTATTGATTATGGTTAAAGTATTATTTATGCAAAGATATCATTTTGCGTGGTTTGCAGTCAATGGCTATATATTTTTTTTCCATTTAAAAAAATGTGAATGTTGCCTGGCACCACCGTCACAATGAAGAACGATGTCAGCATGGAGATTAAGCGGAGAATCACTCTTGCCAATAGGTGTTACTTTGGTCTCAGTAGGCAAATGAGTAGTAGAGACCACTCCCGCCAGACGAAACTGACACTCTATAAGACTCTCATCCTTCACGTTTTGCTTTATGGCGCTGAAGCATGGGTGATGTCGCAGTCTGATGAAAATGTCCTAGGAGTGTTTGAGCGGAAAGTACTCCGTAAGATCTTTGATCCTCTACGCTTTGGGAACGACTCTACGACGACATTGACCTATGTCAAGCAAATTAAGATCCAGCGGCTCCGCTGGCTAGGTCATGTTGAGCGTATGCATGAAGAAGCTCCTGCGAGAAGAGTTTTCAATACGGTTGTCGAAGGGAAGCGACGAAAGGGCAGACCATCTCTACATTGGAAGGACCAGGTAGAGAGTACGCTAGCTACCTTTGGTATTACCAATTGGAATAGGCTCGCGCAAAGCAGAGACGCCTGGAGGAGAGCTTTACATCAGGCCGTAACCCGGTAACGGGTTGTTATGGCCAGTTGAGTAAGTAAGTAAGTATGTTGCCTGAACTGAGTAGTAACAATTTAAACGGAATTTCTTCTACCGCGGACATAAATAAGTTGCTATTCTACTCATTTCTTTAAAAAATTGTGATTTAATTGTGAATTATTTTCCTTGTCTCAAAAAAATATGATCAAGAAAATGCAAAAAAAACATAAAAATATAGAAAAATAAAAAATACGAAACAAAAAAATAAATAAAAAAATATTATCAGAGGAACATAATATAATGAAATGGACTTAAAAGAAAATTAAAAAGTTCTTTGATAACTTGTTAAAGCCAATTCGTTTACTTTATTTTATTTGAATAAATAAAATTTCAATAAATAATTTTACAAATATAACGCAAATAAAGAAAATAGACCGATACTATCGATTGTATCGAATAGTGGCGCCACTATCGATAGTTTTAAAGTTCTTGTTTATTGTGTTGATCCAATGAAGATGAACGTTTAAAGTCAGCATTTTTACTGAAATTCGTTCATTTCTAAGAGAGTGTATGTGTGAGGCTGCTTATCTTGCTCTCTTTTTTAGACCAAATCATTCGTAGGAAAAATTGGGACAGTAAAGCAAAGTAAAGCCAAGGATTCTACTCTATTTCTTGCATGTTCTTTATGTTAATCAAAACTTCTTGATTATACTGAACTCACAATTAAAGATCGATTGCTTACATTTGATTAGTTAAAGTTATTCGCTCAACAAAAAGTTGTCACCTGGAAAAAGTGTACCTGAATAGTTTTTAAAATTTATAGTAAGATTTTCTTTAAAAATTTGGCGATTCACAGATAAAGCCTATCTTCTCTTCCAGTAGAGAGACGCTATTGCTATTGAAAACCATACTTTTGATGTTGTCAAGGATTTCGTCTAACTTAGCGCCAATGTCACAACGAAGAGTGATGACAGTATGAAGATTAAGAGGAGAATTACTCTTGACATAGTACGATGTTACTTGGGTGCAGTAGACAAGTGCGTAGTAGAGATCACTTCCGCTAGACGAAACTAGCACTCTATACGACGACCATCCTTCCTGCTCTGGCTCATGGTCCCGCAGCATGAGTGATGGTGCAGTTTAATGCAGATGGGCCATGAAAAATTTCTCACCATCCTCCACCAACACAGTAGAGTACCTACAAAAGCTTCAACATTTGATTTAACTTTGCAATCGGAATTTCAATTTAAGTATTCAAATCATACAAAGTGAAATTGAAAACAGCCTTTAACAATTTTGTTCAAAAAACTGAAAACCCAAAAATTTTAAGCCAATGAAAACTAAGTACAAAGCAAAAGAAGAGAAATTCACAAAAATGTTTCGAATGCACTAACTTCACCGTAATGGCATACAAGCATGTAAATGTGTGTGTGTGTATGAGAGAGTAGCCAATAATGCACATTTTGCTATTTGGTAATTAGGACAAAGCACACATTTGTGGCAAAATAAAGAGAATATTCAAATAATGGGAAAAATTGATGCAATTTGAAATACCTGGCATTTTTCGTTATTGTCAAAAATATTAAAGAGAATCAATTGAAAGACTTATTTAGACAGGACCCTGAAATTAAACTGGAAGCAAAGGTATGTTTTTTTTATTATTGAATGACAAATAATGACAAATGCTTCATCTTAGAATTGTGCAAACTCTTGTCCAACATATTATAAAATTTGAAAACTGATGCACAATATGCAGTTAAATAAGAGCGCGAGAGAATTTAAAAACAATTAAAACAACACCCATATGTGACGTCGAGAAATTAGCATTATTCAACGAAATCAGCCATTAACCTGAAAATGGTGATTGTGCACAAATAGGACTCCACACCAAGAAACTGAACAGGATTAGGAACACAAGAATATTATAAGACGCCATAGAAAAAAATGTAGAATTTTCCCTGTGGCTTGAAAAAAGTTGACAAATTATTGGTATTAAAAGCCAACAGCATCTGGTTGGGTTGTCAGCTTTCATTCGAAACATCCAAATAGCATACTACAAGCAACTTTAATTTTCAAGATCATACACTGATAGAAAAAAGCAGTCTTAAACTACCGAAATCATGCCCGCCGGTCTGGTATTGAGAACGTTTTGGTCATAATTCGAAAACATTTTGCACATGATATGAGAACATTCTGTTCTTGTATATAGAACACCCTGTGCTTATTCCATGAACGATTTGTGCATGATATGAGAACATTATGGTCTTGTATTTAGACCCCTTGTGCTCATTTCATGAACGATTTGTGCATGATATGAGAACATTATGTTCTTGTATTTAAACCCACCTGTGCTCATTTCAAGAACGATTTGTGCTTAAAATAAGCACATAATGTTCTTCTATCTAGAACAGTATGTGCTCATTTCATGAAAAATTGAAACACTTTTTTTAAAATTATTTTTTTATTTTTAGTTGTGCATACTTTTTTTAAATATATATATAATATAAATTTATAGCTGCTTTGTCCGGCTCTATGTCCAATCAAGAATTTAAATGTGATATGTCTTCTTCCATTTGTTGCATACGTCTTTCCAAGTTGAGCTGGCTCTGTTTAGATCCGATTTTAATGCCAATGATATCTGCTCATCTATCTAAATGATATCGTCATCAGTATGCGTATCGATCGCATCATTGTTGTTTGACATTGATAATATGTTGCGTTGCTTGCACGCTTTATTTTCCATTTTGAAAAAAGTTTGCCAGCCGCATTATTTTGAACTTTTTGTGAAATGTAATAAAAGTCCTGTAAATATAAGAGCAATTTAGTTAAAGTCTTAATAAAATTGAATTGTTATAAATCAACTTCCTTAAGAATAGTTCTGCTTGCTATGATATCCATAATAGTATCCATAATATAATTCCTGTGTTCGCATGTCAACATGTTATGCTCCCGCGAGTACTGCAATACGGCGAGCCCTTTAGCTGACTTTGGTAGTAAATCTTTTAAGCCCTGAAAGTTTACCATAGAATTATAGGCTGTTGGTGACTCGCAGTTTGTGAGTTTAAACGACGTGGATATGGTGTCGTCACCTGCAAGCTAAATGCAGTAATTAAAATTATTGTATACTATATATATATTTGCGTGTTTTTCCTAAATTTACCTCAATCTTTCTCCATTCGAATAATTTTTCTCGAAACTCAATTAGGAGTCCTATGGGTGGAAAAATTTCTCGCAGATCGTCCTTGTCAATGTAGCGAAGGCTATTATACGTCACTTTCGCATCTATTAAAGAAAAAATTTTAAGTCAATGCAAACTTTGGCACGCCGAAGTGTTATTATAAAATATGCTAATAATACACACACATACAATAGGACACTTTTTTTTTAACTAATGAAGGTTATGAAAACACTGTTTTTATCAATTATTAACTTAAACTACTTAAAATTTGTATTATTAATTAATACGAGAAAGTATACATTCTGGCGTTTGTCTTTTAGTACGTCTTATGCACGGCGTAAAAAAAAAACTAGCTGATGGCGTCGCTCACTACTTGTGCAAGAGTAAATGAGTTAGCTATACACTGCCGAAAATATATGTGTACAAATGCTTGCTGCTTACTATTATTTGTTTGACACATTCTTTTGTCGAGCTTGGCTTTTCCTTTTACTTATGTTGTGACTTATAGCATGACTGTGGTTGATGCTGGTTTTGCGCAGTGTAGTGCTCACCAATTCAATCACACGTTTTATGTATTTTCATATTGCTTTACATTATGATATTTATTTGCACTTTTGGCTGCTAATACAAAATCAAAGTAAAATATACGCAACTGTACCGACGCGTCGGCTGACTTTCTTGTTGTTATCTACACAACTTATTTGTATATACATACATATGTATGTATGTATGTATTTGATGGAAATAGCTATTTTATGTATATATTACTTTTTTTCGCATATACATATATGTATATGTACCTACAGCTAGCACAGCTATTAAATTTTGCATTAATGCATGTACACATGTATGTGTGTGTGTGTAAAAAAAGTTTTAAAATGCATCATATATATCCACTGAACTTACCTTTTAAATACGGCAAAACTTCCTCCATTTTCAATAATAATTCAAATTCCAGCATTTTGGGATCCACTGGCGTCAAATTTACTTTTTTATTCTTTGTTTCACATGTCTTAAACTGCACTGGGCTTGACATTTTTACATACTGTACGTCCGCACTCTTCACAATTTTCACAGCGACTATAATTGATAGAGGCTATCATAGAGCCGCATAGAAATATCGAGCCAGCTTGATCTCTCTCGCCAAAAGTTCAATGAGAGTAAATCACGAAAAGGTCATGTATGTATCGGTTTGAAAGAGCGTATGCAATACGCAAATACAGTCAAACATGGTTAAGTAGGCCACGGACTGTTGAAGAATTTTTGGCTAACATATGCAGGTGGCTAACTTATAAGGGTGTCCAACTTTCTCAGGTGTGACTGTACCGAGAACAAACATCTAATAGAGAAACATACAAACTTGAGTAGGACATATGCCAAAGGCAATACTGTAGAAAATACAAATAACACATAAAACACAGTTTTAGTCTTTGCATTTCAGCACAAAAGTAATTTTCCTAATTTTTATCTATGTAAATACATACATAGATGATATATAAATAAAAAAATAATTTATTAATTTTAAATTTGTCATAGCATGCATCGTTTATATGTACAAACATTTATTGCAGAACCTATTACAAACTCAAAAATCCAATAACATAGTCGTAGAAACTAACTTTTAAAGAGCGAGTTTAGTTAGCGCAATCAAAATTAGATCAGTTATATTATTTGTGTCAAGTTGATTTAAAATCGGACCAACTACCGTACTAATTAGTAAAGTCCTCACGCAGATGCGAAGCAACAACAACATCACAAATTTATTGTTTTCGCAATCCTCTCATCTAATGCGCAATACGATATACTATTCTTTCTCGCTCTCTCTCCCAAGTATAAGCATTTAAGTTAATAGCAAAGCAAAGGAAAGAAATAAAAATTCTTATTCTTGTTGTAAATTCTACCAAAATTGTACACAATTGTTCGTATTTCAAGAACGACGTGCTTATTCCGGTAAAATTAGAACATGCGGGTACATTTTTCGAACAAAATCAAGCACCAGCGGTCTCGATTTATACCCACAAAATTAAGACCACAAATAAGAAAAATCATGCCCATTTGTGCATAATTTCCAAACGTCATTTTTCTATCAGTGTAGGGGGTTATGCAAGAATCCCAATCTGTTAAAGTTACGCGACCCTTTTGAGCCCTGAAGCAACGTATACCGCATTCGTTGAATCGACAAACCTGACCTCTAAATAACATTGGAACTAACATCCAGCGGCTCATTTGGTTGGTGAAGTAGAGACGCCAGGATAAGTTATCTACATCACGGCGTAACACTGTTATAGATTTTGAGCTCTACGACGACATTTACATGCGCTGAAGCAGTTATTGCGAAATGTAGTGTCATCTATTGTACGCATAAGGTAGCTCCTTTATGTGCTAGCTTTCTTCGATCTTTCGATCTTTCATCCAAGGCGCGGCAAAAGTTTTTAACTCTCCTGTTATATAGCCCTTAAAGAACAGTTACAAAAATGTTTATACTAAAAACCAAACTTAAATACATAAATGTCACAAAGAAAAATTTTATTTGATGAAAAAAAGATTATTATGCTATCTAATTTGCGTCAAGTTCATGCAACATTTTTCATTTTAAAAAGCATAAAATTGACTTTAAAATAAACTTAAACATTTACAAATGTCGCGTCATGGGCCATCCCGTGGCAGCATTCGGAAGCAACCTCAAACCCCCAACACCAACGCCACCAACAGCAACAACAACAACAACTATATCAACTACAACAACACAATGAGGTGTCAAAACAAAGAAAAGGAAAAAATTGGGGGAAAAGAAGAAAAATCTTTTTCTTCTTTTTGCTGACTTGACTGTATTTTTCGCCTCATTTTCAGAAAACTTGACGCTCTTGCAGCTGTTTACTTTGTTAATGGTCTTTTGCAGCTCAGCTCTGCTCAGTTCGGTTTAGCTCGGCTCGTCGAGGTCTCTATAGAGCGCTTCGCCAGTGAAGCATTGATTTTTGTTCATTTTTTGACCTCCAAGTCGCCTGAAAAATGTGTATAAAAAGAAAATCTCTTGCCATTGAAAAGCGTGGACATTTTGTTTTTCTTTGGCACTTTTTCTGTTTAACGTTTTTGTTCGTGCATCTGGGAAGCGGAAAATAATTTATACAAAGCTTCGTGATTTCATTTGCTCGAATTTCAATGTGATATTAAACGTCCCAGCCGGAGCTATTTTACTTCCCCTCCGCGCTTTGTTGATATTGTTAAATACTTTTCATTTTTCTCAAAAAGCAATTTTTGACCAGGACAACGCTTTGGCTAAGTTAAGAAGACCTACGGAGCAATTGTGGTTAATAGTAGGCAGTTATTTATAAGATTCCAAAAGAAAAATGGCCTTTATTGCAAGATATTTCGTTTGCCAGCACTTTGTTCCAAAGTAAATTTGTATTTCAGTTTGAGTGCTTCAAATGTAAACATGCTTCTGAAGATGAAAAATACACTAACGGGTCCGACATTATGATTGGAAATACTTTGTTTTATTGGTACAATAAAATCGGTCATTTCGATTTTTTGTACAACTTTAGTATCACGTTGGAAATTGCTTTTTAGCCTGCATACATTCAGATCAACTGCTTGTCGAACCCGACATCCCCTCAAGCATTGCTACGTGAAACTAGTTATGAAAAGACGGATGGCTCAATTATTTTTCCTTGCCTTTTCGGACTCTATATGAAATATGTTTTGTTAATTATAGTCCCATCGCCTTTCCTATTGCGATCAAAAAGCAGATCACAGTAAATTGAACAACACTAGGACACAAATTTACTTCAGTGGAAGGCCCTTTAGCACGTTTTAGATTTTTAGCACGGTTTTTAGATTATCGCTCTGTCTCTAGAAACTTAAAGGCTTTTGGTGGAACAGTGCGAAAGATAATCTTTCAATAGCCTGAGTGATAACTGCCTTTACATTAACCAAGTTTATGCACAACCTCCTAGTGGAGGTAGACAAGCCGATGTCCTTTCCTGCGACCTCTTCAACTTTGTGATTGAGAAAGGCCGAAGTACATCGGAATGGGAATATATTCTATAAGAGCGTCAAAAAACAAAGGAATCCTTTTGTCACCATATCAAGACTTTTTCAGACAGTCTGAAAAATGTCCAACGATGGGATAAAGCGCTCCCCGTTTTCGATACCTTACCCTGCAACTTACTGTAGATGCAGAGATCTAAAATCGGGTTCTTTTCGACCATGATTATTGCATATATCTACTAAATTTTTAATCTTATCTTATTGATATTACGCGGCAATGGATTGATTTATGAACTCACTGTTAAGATTTCCATATATCAACATATTTTGCATAAATAACCGCTTAAATTAAGTTAAAGTTATTTTAAAGTTATTGCTCGCACTCACTTTTGCTCAGCTGGCTTTATGATTTATTTTTGTTTAATTGCTTTTGTATGAAATAAATGCAAGCTCCGAAAGTTTTGAATGAAAATTGTAAGAAAATTCAATTTCATTAGCAAGAGTTATGGTCACAATACGAAATTGTAAATTGCTTTTTAGCCAGAGATACCAGCACTGAAACTTGCACGCAATTCGCAAACTCTTCCGCAATTTGGGTAAAAGTTGTTACACCAGAAATAATCTTCAACCAAGTTCTTATAAAATTAGAGGTAAGAGTTGGACCAATGCAGCGCTTTATTTGCCTCTCAACAGCAAATCAGTTAATGGCCAAAAAAGTTGTCGAGTTGTGGGGTTCAGTTATAAACATTGACGTGCCCCAAGCCACGCCCAGTTTGTGAAGTGCAAACACTTGAAATGTCTGTGAGCCGCTAACCTTTGACACTCTCACAGAAGGGCAAACATTTGGTGTCCATTTGAATCATTGCCACCTTGAAGTGGCTCATAAATGTGTGTGGGAAAGTGGACACAGTGCAGCTCTGCCGGCAGCGTCTTGAAAATTTATTACATTTTCAAGTATTTTTCCGGTTTTGTTGGTCCGGAAATTGCCGAAACGTGTGGCCGGCGCACAAAATCCTTCAAATGTGCAAAAATACATTATTAATAATTTCTATGAAAAACAGGCCAGCAATCAAACAGCCTGAAAGCAGAATCCTGAACCCAAATCCCAGTCCAAGAGCGGTGGCAACTCTGCAGCAAACTTTCCCAAATACAAGCTTTTCTTGTATAATAAATTATTTATTTTAATGCCAAACAATTTCGTCCATTTTCGGCTTGTCGGCACGCAACTCAATTGGATTTTTTTTTATGATTTCTGGTTAACTTATTTTATAACATGAAAACCTTTTGGATTTCCGCTTTTCGTTGATAATCTTCTTTGTCATTTGTTGACTTTTCTTCCTGCGTTAAACTTTAGGGTTGACAACAATAATTTGTAATCAAAGTTTATAATTGACTGCATTGGGTTTCTAATTAGATATGCATTAACTTTGGCGCGTAGTTTCAACTTTGCTGCTTACCAATAACTCTTTAATCGAATTGCATTTAGCCAAATTTTTGAACAATTTAAAACTTTAAATTTTATTTGAAACTTACACAGTAACCGCAAACTTTGGCATACATAAATATTATTGTTTTAATATTTTCTTTTTTATTGTGAGCACCTACGTGGAATGCTAAACATATGATCTCATTTCAGATATCTGACACTCACACACTACCTTTGACGTAATTTGGTCTTACATGTTAGCTTGCGATCTAGAAAGTTACTGGCGGAGACTCTTCTATTTGTGCTGTGAATGTAGCTTCAAATGAATTCTGCATACGGACTACTATTCAATCAACCTGAGTTCCGCTCCCTGATGCTGTTATGCAACCGTAGGATTATAGTTTGTTGCAAGTCTGTATCTATGTATAATAGATATATATAATGAGATACACCAGATTAGATGGCATAAAGCTTTGACGATTCTCCTGCTCATTAGAGAGGGAAACACTATCTGCCACAAAAGACAGCTAAGAATAGGTTGCTTTGTACTATGTGCTTTTTGGGTATGAAGACCAAAAGCAGAGGCGTATGGACGAGTCTTAAACATCAAGAATGTGACAAGGAAATCTAGTTATTGCTTTGGCTGATTATAACATTCTGTTACCGAGTTCCGACCTGCTCTTTGGCACTACTCTACGCGCCTCAGATTCGAGTACAATTTCTCCAATACGTAATAAATAAGTATTTATTGCGCTTTCTACCTTATCATTTCAGCGTAGACACGGCCTATCCCTTTGTCACCTTCCTACAACAACCATATTAGGAGTACTTCGTTCACAAGCACATCAGAAGCAAGTTTGGCATTCCAGCGAAAGCTGGAAGTATTTTCGCTCTACAACTCCCATAATCGCCATTTAATAAAACCGGCGAAATGATCCCTCGACACCCTCTGTGCAAACTTTGCATCCACTCTCAGATTTCCTTCTGTATCAGAAGTCAGACGCTTGACTTTTTCTACGTTTTTCCTGCTCACGATTTGACGTCAAAAAAGGCGCTTCTCCACCTTGCTCATCACTCGATAGTGATATTGCACAGCCGACTGCAAAGTGATTTCGGTACACTCCTAATCGTACCATTGACACTAGACGTTCACCGCGGTAGAACGCAAAGAGTCGAATTAAGTCCAAGGCCTTATGAGGGAGCTGCTCAGAGAGTTCAGCGGGGAATGCTTTCTATGAACGCTGGATCGCTCGTTCGTTTAAAGTTTGGCTGCGTACGTACGAACATACAGCACACTGCATGCACCACCTTCCATCGATCACAACGTGGTCAATCTGATTACGGGTTGGGGACATCAATGTATCCTTGTGGATATCGGGATCCAAATGTCTGGTATTACAGAATACCGAAGTCAATCAATCTTAGACCGTTGTTCGAAGTGGTCTCGTGAAGGCTGAATTATCTGACCGGAGGACATAAGACGTACTCTCTTCCAAGCTTTCCATTAAATTTGCCTTAAACGTAGTTAGTATCATAGAGTCGGAAACTTTCACTGACAGAATTGGAGCATCGTCCTTGTGCTCCATAGAGGCGTACGCTTAAATCAGGGTCATGTTGAAGAATTTCGCTTTGACGCGGATTGTTGTTAGCTTTTTGTTCATCGGTGTGAACCGAGAGCCACGGTAGTCTCAGGCGAAGAACAAAACTGCACCCAAAATTGCGCCTGTCCACTGGCAGCCCAACTTATTGTAGTCTGCTACTTTGCAGCAGCACTACCCACTATATCTCATATATCTCATCCTAAATGGGATTCATTATTCGGATTGTGTTTTTCCGGGGTCGGTCTCAAACGCACAACCCTTTGAAAACCTGGGGTAGCTTTGCTGCCCACATTAGCTCAGTGTCGTACCACCAAGTGTCAATTAGGACAGCTAACCAAGGGATACCACATGGAGGTTGTGCATCCACTTGGTTAAGGCAAAAAATCAAAAATTTTGCTTTAATCGTTTTAGAGATATTTCTCATCAAAGAAACTAACTAACTATCATACAATTATTTAAAGTGCCCTGAAAGACAACTCTTGCCGATTATAAATAGCTTTCGATTTGAATTATAATTTCATCATAATTGTTAGAGATACTTCAAGTTGATATAGAACAAATATGCCGATTTGTTATGTATGCGTAAACTAAAACTCATGTTGCATTTCAAACTTGCAACAGCTGTCATTTATGCTCAGCAGCAAAACCAATACCAACACAATAAAGCAATACCATAGAAAGAGAGAGAGAGAGAGAGAGAGAGAGCGATGAGTGAAAGAGAAGCCAAATTGTGCTGGCACGATAATAATTGACTTCAAGGTTCGACATCAAATGCAATTGAAAGGTGAAAACTGAAAAGTGAAAAGCATAAATATGTATTACGTATACGTATATATGTAGGTTTGTATGTATGTATGAAATAAAAGAAAACTCAACTCAATGGAATTGCGGCTTTTACTTTTCAATTTAACCGGCAGCAAATATGAAGAAATTGTATACATACACAGATATCTGTGTGATTGTTTCTGTGTGTGTGAAATCAAAAGAAACAGCTCAGTTGTAATATTGATGGATATGCAGAATATAAACAAGTCAAGGTTTTTCATTTCAATTAAATTCCATGCAAATTACAAGCTCAATGTGTTGGCAACTCGCAACTCGAATGGCAAAAGGCAACTGTCGTTTCGTCGTCATTCATCAATAAATGTGAAATGAAATTTAATAATTTCATATATTTTTTCTTCTCAAGTACCTTACGCTGCGCTTGTAGTAGTCTTTGTGTGCGACGGTAATGACAGGCAATTATTTTCCCATTGAAACTCATTTCCGTTATTGTAACTGAAGCGACAAATTGACGTTTTGTTTCACAACAACAACAACACCAACAACTCCCTAGATTGGGCATAAAAACCATCAAATCTAAGGGGCGTCTGTTAATGGCCAGCAAACCACATTGGCACACACATTGATTAAACAATCAATCCTTCAATTGGACAATCAGCCATTTTGTTTTATTTGCGTAAATGCAAATGCTTTGCAGCACTGTAATTAAAGCGCTACGTGGTGTTGGGTCACGTGCAATGTTTCTCAGACGACTGCACATCACTCATCATCAACTCCATCAGCCCCGTCATCATCATCATCTTCGTCATCAACAGGAAAAAGCTTAACATGCGCATATTAAAAATTATTATTGTATACGCTGCGAAAATGAAAATGAAAATGGGCGTGGCGGCATCAGGTTAATGCCAGTACATTCTCAATGAGAAAAGTTGGCGAAATTTTCATTTAAAGCTGCTTAATTTTTTTTCCCATTTTATTATTATTATTTTTCGCGTCATAATTGCAGTCTGAGGAACTACGAGCGTGAGTGCGTGTGCATATGGAAAGTGCATTGTGACTGAAATTAATTTTTAAAGCATACTTTCAGGGGCGCATTTAACATAAAAGCATATTTTGAGTGCTTCCATTGAAATAAGAGTTACACCAAATATTTTAGTGCAATAAAGTTAATTTTGCATTCAAATAAGACAAAAACAAGAAAACTTTTAATAATAGTTTGTATTTTTGTTAATTATCTTCGTCAATAACACTTATTTCTGAAATCTTTGAGTTCAAGGTTCAGAACTTTTTATCCCAAGACTGCATTTTCGTTTATCATTACATATTCTTAATTTGAAGCTGAACTCTCGTAAAACATTTTCAACAAAAGGATGTGACATAGACAGTTGGAATGGTGTCCGAGAGTGGGATACAAGAAGTGAACATTTGTAGTATCAATGCTTTGAGGGATAGGGTATTACAGATTCGCGCAATGAAGGTGGCAGGGAGAAGTCGGCGTGGCACACCATAAGTTCCATGGGCTTGAAAGTTCATTAAAAATAGTCGAGTTAATTCGTTTGTCCATATGAACACCTAGTTTTCGACGGCTTCAAAAGTTACGTACACAAAAAAGACACAGAGGAGCGCATTTTCCTTAAGCAGATACGGCTTGTCGAGCCATGTTAACAACTCATTCCCTTAGATAGAATTTCGCACCGTAAAAGCCATTCGATAAATACTTCCAACAGATCGGATGAAAACATCAAAATATATAGGCAATTATGTAGCAATATTAGAATAATGCTTCTTCTGCCAGAGCCAGAAAATTTGGTACAAAATAATGTTGACCTAAATAGCCGTCTGGTACATGGCCATCTCTAACGCTGTGTTTCAGATGAATTCTAGTACAATTTGGAAAGAAAGTGTACCTAAACTTGTTTCAGAGACAAAGCTTATTTATTGGAAAGAAACTGGTAATTTTGGCGTCTAAAAGAATGACATGAAACATTTTTTTATAATTTTAGATTTGAATCACGAAATCTCTATTCTAACCTCATCAGCACATGCTCAAGGATCGTTGTCCTTCATATTAATAGATTGCTTTTACCAGTTTCAGAGATTTCTGAGATGACGTTGTATAGAATAGTTACCTGGCTTTGCGATAAAACACAGAACGCAAACTCAAAGCCTGACAAGTGAAAGAAGAATAATATTAGTTAAACTGGAAGTCATGCTTAAAGACCCACCAAACAAGTTTCGATTAGTGGAAAACCAGTTGCTTGAAATCACGACCGAAGTGATTAAAATCTTCAGGACTATCAATGTAAATGTTGTTTTTATAAGAAACATTAACTTTTTTTACTCTTCGATCCACGGCATTGTTTTACAAAGTGTAACATGGCCATTATGTGTGAACCTGTCTAGAGCAATTTTTACCTCATTTTTCGATTAATTTCGTATTTAATAATGTTAAAAGGCTGATAACTTCCAATCAGCAACAATTTTACAATCCGCTTCTTTTTTAACAGTTCAGCTCGACAGCAATGTCATATTTTTGAACTCGCGAGACCATCTCATTATTTTTCTTTAACCAAGTCAAAAGAATATAAAAATGTTGTATGATTTTCTTTTGACTTTTCCACATTGTAAAAAGTTTAAGCAGTGCGGTTCAATTAACACGGAAATTTGTCTATCGGTCCAACCAGCACCACATAGAATTAAGTGATTTCCATAGAATTAAGTGAACACCACAAATAAATAAACAAATTATTTATAAAGAAGAATAGCAACAAATTTAATGCATACAACAATATAAGAGTAACATTTTCTTTTATTTGTTCAATGAACTTTTCGTTTTTGTTGCCAATAACTTTTTAGGGGGTTTTTTTGTTAGGTTATTGTATTCTGTTCAAAATTGCTCAGAAAGTATTCTGTGTTCGCCAAGAAGTATGCAACATATAAGAAGAAGAAAATCTTTTAAGATACTGGCTTCAACTTTTTTTTTATATTTTATTCCAAATCACCAAATCTGTGATCTGGAACTGCTGGTAAATGATGTAATATTTGAATGGGATATAAACTTTAAAATAATCATACTCGTGTACAGCACTCTTCCAGGTGTCTCTGTTGCGCGCGCGCCCTTTTCAATCAAGGATACCTAAGTTAGTAAGTGTGCTCTCAAAGGAGATACGCACATCCTGATCTAGCCAGACTATGTCAATGTCATCGTAGAGCTCATAGAGATCGTCATTCCATATGATGCGGTTATCGTTGGCAATGCATTTGAGTTCAAAAGATCTTACGGAGTAGTTTCAGACTGCGTCATTACATATACTTCAGTGTCTAAAAGCAAAACGGGAGGGATAATCATCTTATAAAGTATAACTTTCTTCTGGTGAGAGAGGTCCCATATAGCCAGATTGGCATAACTTACATTCCTTTTTTACAAGCTCCATATTGCATCCTGAATGCCATAACCCATAATTCGAAAAGGCATTCAAATGTCGAGTGTCGTTAATAGTGACACAATAAATTGAAGAGACTCCCAAAACGTTTTGAATGTAGTTCATTAGGAGTGGCAAAAGTGATTCGAAATGTAATTGCAGCTTATGCAAAAGTCTATTTATTACTATGGAGAATATGTTGAAAAAACTCATGATTCAGGAGTGTGCTGAAATTCTCTAGACGGTTTTGCTTATATTTTCACTTAAACTCCTCTTAATAATCGTTGGGCTAAGTGCTTCTTGTTAGATTTCCAACAACCTCCAATATATTTCTGCCATATTGAGGAATCGTTTTTTGGCTGAAAATCTTTTACATTGATATCAGGCATACGGAATTGCCATTGGGTTGAAATTAGAGATTTCTGGCACACCCCTGAATAAGACTGTTTTTGGAGGATCTATCTTGTTGTTGTCCTCTAATCCCGAAATAAAAAGGGCAGATTTTGTATTCCTGATATTTGCATCATTATACTATTATAGCGATTTTGCTCAAATCAGTTTTGAAATGTTCGCAAAATATCAATCTATTGTATCCAGTTGAGAAGTGTAGTAGAATTAGTTCCATTTCAGCATTAGTTTAGTATAATATAATATTATTTAATATAATATATAACATTATACAAATTTTAATTTTGGAATTCACTGTTCAGATAAGGCCAGATAAGAGTTAAAGAAAAAAAAGTTGAAGTTTTACTTATGGGTTATCCAATTGGACTTATTATTCGCGAAAAGGCGTGAAATAGCATTATCTAAAAAACCGCGTTGCAAAATTAGGCAGGAAAGTTATACTGTTAAGCTTAAGGTCAAATTTTGTTGCCTAGTGTAATTGACGCGCGAATTTTGAAATCAAAAATGACAAGTTCATTGTTTATGAAAATGTGTGCTTTTCTATTTTCTCACTGGGAAATTCTTGTTTTAATTTATTAGATTTTTCATAAATCATTAACTAAGTGTATATGAGAATAAAAAGCAGGATTCTTAATGCCTTGTTAATGTAAATTCAAGCTGTAAGCACTACTTTAATTTCAGATTTTAATATTAGGTAAAGAGTCATCCCTAAGCCTGTGTCCTATTTTTTTGTGCTATTCTGCTGTATGTTTTTGACGTTATTTTTATGCTCGAATTACACTTCTAATGCGCCAAAGTCTAGACATTTTGATATGCCCAAACATAAATACCACAAGTAAACATGTGCGACAATTTAAAGCTGCATCTTCAAGTTGTGAGTACTTGACAGTAGCAACACTCATACGACGCGTTGGCCCTGCGCAGCTGCATAAATCTTTTACACACGCAAAGTACACATTAAAAGTTTGAGTAAGAGCTTATAGCACCATTTGTTAAAAGCGATTTTTAATGCAGCCTCAAAATCTAGCAAACACCAGCGAACCCCCATGAGTTGTGCCATGCCGCTGGCCTAAGCAATGCCACTGCCACAGTCATTGCCATTGCCAGCTCACATCGACATCTAATGGCTTTCCATGTGTCACAGTGACAGTGGAAAAAGTTTTTCCCTATTTTCCTTCTTTTTTTTAATGAGCGCGCATCATTTTGTGTCATTTGCCAGGACTTAGTGCATTTAAACTGCTGTGCAGCGTTTTTCTGCCACTTTTTTGGTCACTCTAATTAGTTGGCAGCGCATTAGAGCGGCATTAAATTGGAATTAGTAAATGATTTTAATGATTTTGTCACGGCTTGCAACATTGCAGCAACTTCCGACACTTTGAAGCTGCCACAGCTGCCTTTCACATGCCAAATTGTGCTCAATTCATGTGAAAAAGTGATTATTTTCCCAAGCAAATTATGCATGAAATACTTTTATGATTTTCGATCTTGTTGCATGCTTTTTAATTGAAAAGTTATATAAACTAAACTACATATCTAAAATGAAATCATGTAGAGATTTTTCAACTCTGTTGAGTTTTGTTTTTGTGTCTGTTAATAAATGAAAAGCATTTTTTACACCAAACATAATAAACTTTCAATTTTGTGCTAAGCCGTATTTCAAAAGTGAATGAATCAAAGCTCTTAAATTATTTACGAATTGTGACTTTTGTGCATGCAACATTTGAATTTAAATAAATAAATTATAAAATGTGTAATTTTACGCTTGGAAAATGATGAAAATGCTGCATGCTTATGTAATTTGTTAAACTGATTGATGAATTGCAGCAATTGTCAAAAATGTAATTTAAGACTTTTATGACTTTTAAGTAAAATAGAAGGTAAGTTTTTGTTTTAAAGTGTCAGCTTTAAATAAGCTGAGTATGACTAGTAAGTACAGCTCTCAAGCAAAAAATTAGACTTAAAATTCTAAACTTTAAAACGAATGAGATTAACTGTCCTATAGCGGCACTGAAAGTTCTTAGCGATTTTGCACTGCTCCGTAGAGTCATAGAACTTCTAAATAGAAGGCAAGATTGAGCCAAGCCACAAACTGGTTTTGTGCTGCAGGACACAGTTCGTCGACTCCTTTAACTTAAATAGGTTCATGAAAATGTAGCCAATCGTCAAGAACTTCTTAAGAATTTTAACTAAGTTGCTGGACACTGTAGGCTGCAAAGACTCTTGAGTAACCTATATGTTTTATGAGCTTTAGAAGGAATGGATTGAAAGGAAGAAGGCGATGAACTATTGTCCCTCTTAGGTGGGTTCATGATGTTGGTGGCTGATGCAACTTGTTTGGAACTTCTTCTTTACTGGCCATATCATCACGTTACCGGGTTATGGTCTGATGTAGAACACGCCTTCTCCAATCAATGGATCTAGCATGCTCTCTGTCTGGTCTTTCCAACGGAGACACGGCTGCCCCTACGTCGCCTTCCCTCAACAGTTCCATTGAAGTCATTATCGCAGTAGTTTCTTTATCCATACGCACATGATGACTTAGCCAGAGGAGCTGCTGGGTGATAGTTCGCTTGAATATGTCAATGTCATCGTTTGTCTTTCCATTGAATGCGGTAGTCGGTGCCAACGCGTATAGGGCCGAAAGCCTTACGGTGTACTGTTCGGTCAAACACTCCAAGCGCGTCCGCGATAGCATCCGTCGTCACCCATGCTTATCGCCATACGGTAAGGAGGGGCGTTTTATAGAGTGTTGTTTTCGTTTGGCGGGTGTGGCCTCTACCACTCATTTGCGTACTGCGACATCTAACATCTATTGGCCATAGTGGTTCTCTGTTTGATCTGCATGCTGGCATGGTTCTTCATTTTGACGGTGTTACTTCCGTCGGCGCACTAACTAAAGTTTTTAACATCAATCTGAGAGTCCAATCGCTGCGAGTCTCTACTCAAAGAAAACATATTCTATGTCTTGCTCCTATTAACAAACAGATTCTCTTTCAATTTGTTAAATTCAACTATGACCAAAGTTTGTATAAACAGTAAAATAAAAATAAAGTACAGGAAACTTCTTATAAAACAGGGTGAGTTCATTAGGGTGAAACCTATGAAAACTTCGGAGAAACAGTGCACAGAGCTCATTCATTAGTTCAAATAGCATTAACAAACTTTTGAGTTTCTATCTTAGACCCGATCTGGTCTAATCTCTCATTACAAAGCAATAGCGTAAGGAGAAAGATTTAAAGAAATCTAGCTTTTATCGCCTTTATACTTTTTTCACCACCGACATATGGTAAGTGGCTGAGTTAAGGAAGTTAGCAAGGAAAAAGACCGATAGTTCTATCGATAGTATCGAACATTTACGAACCGAAGTCACTATCGTTCCTTTCAAATATTTTTTCCTGAAACTATCGAAAATATCGAATGGCGCCACTCTCGATAGCTGCAGTATACAGTTATCGGTTTGTTAGGCCAGACAAGCAGATAATTGTACATATAATGTGAGTTCAAGAGTTCAAAAATGTTGAAAAAACACAAAAGTTAAATTCCATACAATACTTTTGTAGAAACTCCATTTCAAAAAGTGTAAAAGACTTTTTAATAAGATGCCATTAACGAAAACATGATATTGATACTCAATAATTTCGATAAGTTGCGAAGACAAACATCATTGCATAAATACCTCTCATAATAATAAACTTTATTATCAGGACTCTACACAGGGAAGGGGGTTTTGGGTGATCAAAACTTGAACTTTTTTAAATGGCAATGGCAATAATGTGATGACGTTATGACGACCCCAAACTCTCTTTTCCGTAATGATGATAAATAATGAATTTCTGATATGCGATGTGGTGTGAAAATTTCGAAAATAATGATAGTGCGCTTTGAGGAATGGTTAAAGTTCTACCATTACTTGGCTCAAAATGATTTAAGGACAGATTGCAGTGTCTGATTGCTTCATTATTACTTTTATATCACTTAAATTTACAGCCTATAAAGAAAAGTATGCACGTATGTACTTCTTTTTGATTTAAAAATTCAATTACACAGTTTCACTGTCAGCGGCAGCCTGCAAAGAAACAGCGCCAACTATCGATTGTTGCATAAACATTGCCGTATATGTAAGTGCATATGTGTATATCCGTGTATTTATGCATGTATGTACATAACGCATTGACACGCATTGGTGTACTCTCCGCAAGCCTTTAAAGGCACTCGTTTGTATCGTAACAACAACAAATTTTTCGATTTATATGCCAACAACAACAAACAGGGCAACCTTCAGGGCAGCTTGAAAGGGTGAGAATCGTAGAGAGTCGTGAACAGGGAAGCATCGGCAACAGCAGAAACTGCTCACGAAATCGGCACACATATCGCATGCCAGCATATAAATACATACATGCGATATATACGATGCCTACATAAATATAAATAAATACATATCAATAAATAACAGCTGTGGGATGGGCAGAAAGTATCGTACAATCGAAAACAATAACAATGCCGCAGCAACATGACATCAACAGAAAAATGAAATAAAATAATAAAAACGAAAAGAAAAGAAAAAAACAGTGTCAGGGGTTCCATGTGAAAACGGTTCGGAACGGTGTTTGGTTATGGAACCGTTTTTGGTAAGTTCGAGCAGGTGTCTGCTTATAAATAATTTGCTTTTGATGAATTCGAAGGTCTGCGGATTTTCTATGAATGTTAAATGGGCAAATAATTGCACATGCAGGGTTAAGGGTGTCGAAGGCATAATCGAAAAATAAACAAGAGCATAAAACAGATGGTTGCCAAGTAGAAAAAAGTGCGATAATATATATAATTGCAATGGAATTTCAATGAATACTAAAACAGAGTTGTAGCAGCTGCTTTCTACTTCTTTAATGCGTTTCGGAAATCTGGTCCATAAAAATACTATGTTAATTTATGGCAAACCATTGAAATCATCTCTATGTATCATTAGCCTGTTCTATACATCGCACAAATCTATAATACCCTTTTACGCGTTGTGTACAGGGTACAATGAAATATGACTTTTGAAGAGAAAACGAAAAACCGCTTTAAGGCAATGCCGTTTCTCCTAAAGTCTATACAAGTGCATTCTTAAAGCACTCTATAAATATCGTATATATAATGTTTTACAATTAAATCCAATTCGATGAATACCATCTAATTAGCTTAAGTCTGAGAATTAAAAGTATAAAATGCAAAAAATAATTGGTTTTATCTTTCAAAAGCTATAAAATATCTTGTAGCACTTTAGATGCTGTCAAAGATATTGAATAGAAGCCATAAATTCGATGTATTTTTCGATGTTCTGAAAAGAACCAAAAACTAAGGTGAAAAATAGCTTGTTCTTTCTCTTTTCACGACTTGTTTGAACAGATGATATTAATTAAATTTAGAAAAAGGCTCATCAGCTATTAGCAAGTTCATTTAACTCAATTCTTAAATTTATTCTATTCAAGTTATATAACAATGTCTTAAAACATTAAATAAACACACAATTTACTGCTCCATTTCTTTGAAACATAGAAGCATTGAGAAATAATCAAAAAACAATAACTGTTTAATGCTATGTTAATATTTAAAAGAATTGCTCATTTGCATATGAGACAAAAATTCCTCAAACATTCAAACAATGTGCCAGCAATTAATCTTTCGCTGATGCTCTATAAATCCGACTTAACTTTGGACTCAAAGCACTCAAATTTATTATATGATTAAATTTATGATTATTTGCTCGAGTTGCCAACGTCAGACATATTTTCGAAGCCATCTTCTGTCAGCTGGCTAGTGTTAAAAATTAACATCTCTTAATTTGCATAAAATACGGATGTATCAAAAAATTATGTGAAAAACAAAAATATGGCCACAAATGGCGCGAAAATCAGCATATAAACGAGCAGATTGCATGCACAGATAACGTACATAAATTTTGCTAATCATTGGAGCCTTGTAATTAGCATCGATTTACCTACACATCATTAGGAATTGATAAACATATAACATCTTTTGACAATTTATATGCAAATGAGGGCGTTCACTTTTGGCCAAAATCAAACTCACTCAATCAATAGATTAAGTCAGCAAAGAATGCGCAGTAGGTGTAAATGGCTGTTTGGAAACCTGTTGCGCCAACTCCATTAAAATTAATTGGCTCAGACTCACAAAAACTAAATATCACAATAAATCTGAGAGATGCCACCCGCAACAACAAGTTCCAACTGATCAACAGGTAGCATACAGGAAGTAGTCAAGCTAACGAGAACAAGCCCGAAGCTCGTAGCTCGAAGCCCGTTCTCAAGTTGTGAGATTTATGCGCTTATGTCAAAGAATCGCTTAGCATTTTCAGATTCAAGTTTCGAGCAGCCAAAGCTCATGAAAAATGAAGTGACATGTGAAAAATTTACATCCGATACAACAATACAAACAAAAGTGTTGTAGTCAATCTTATCACTAAAACCAAAAACAAGCTACTACAAACTTCAGAAACCAGGGTTAACAATGCGCATTGACCCTGAACCTGAAGAGTTCAACTCAATGCAAC
The DNA here is from genome assembly GCA_035041775.1 of Chymomyza caudatula. Lineage (NCBI taxonomy): Eukaryota > Metazoa > Arthropoda > Insecta > Diptera > Drosophilidae > Chymomyza > Chymomyza caudatula. The sequence goes on along the minus strand of JAWNKW010000189.1, from coordinate 3,678,446 downwards.
AGCTTATTATTATCAACTTTATTGCGCCGCTGCATTCCGTCAAAACATGCTCAACAACAACAACAACAGCAACTACAACAAATCACAGCGGCCAGACAGACAAACTAACTTAATTGGTCAGCTTCAGACCAAAAACTTGTTGTTGCCACTTGTCAGTCGCAGCGCTCTGCTCAGTTGTCGTCACTAGCTTTGGCTTAATCCGGTTATTAAACTTTACACTATGCCATCTGCTTCTGGCTCCACTAAGCGAACGAGGGCAGGCTGAAAAGTAATCGACCACGCCAAGTAATCACGTTGGCAACCCTTTCATGCATATTTCAGGTTAACATTTTCCAACTTGGTTTGTTCTTGTTAACAATTGAAGCAAATGATGCTATTAATGTTGTTTAAACGACACGAGACTCATCTCTGCGCGCAAGTGTTGGGTTAAAAACACAGCGGTGGACCCCTTGGAGGGACAGTTTCCACAACACGCAAGGTAGGCCGGTTCAGTATACTGCAAGATCTCAAACTGGCTTATTTCTAGGCCCATGATTGATGTGAGCTCGATTTTTGTATTCAATTCAAGAATGATGAAGAAAGAACTGTAAGCATTCCCAGAAACTTGGAATAGAATATCAACTAATAAAACAATAGAATATACGCTGCTGTTATAAAAGCGAAAGGAAGATATTGAAGAGCCAATAATTTAATATTTGATGCCAGATCTTTGATGGAGATATTTGAATTTGAAAGAAAAGTAAACAATGCATGTAAATATAAAGATTCTTCAAATTTGGCAACAGTACCTCCCCCATCGTCAAAAAAAAGTCACAATTTGAAAAACCAGCTGTTTTTGCTATTTATCTTACTTATTGTGATCTTAATTCGCGCCTCTCGCTAATTGTTGTTGCTACATGAATTTACATATACATAATAAATTCATATACTAAATGTAATAATTGCTGTTATAATTTGCCGCTTTTATTTAAATAGTGCTAATAAAAAATATTGTTAGCCCAACCCAGACATTTTCCCAAAAATTTGTATTTACTTGCTTTTACTTCATTAGTTTTTTTTCTACATTTTAATATATTAAAAATAATAAAACTAAACTAAACTTATCTTCCGAAATACAATTTTCTGCTCCTTCGAAAAATTTGGGCATCTATTTTGCCTACGCGCCATGGGTTTCGCTAGCAAAATAAGTTGCAGCACATTACTGTATTTGTTTTTGCGCGCAAAAAGAATAGCTGTTTTTTGCTAGCGCCATCTACACGTCAACCCTTAAAAAAATGGGTAATATAGCAGATGCGTACTACTAGCGAAGTTCTTGGCGCTAAGAATTTCGAGAGCATTTTTTTTATATGAAATTTTGTTTTCTTTCACGCGGTTTTACACTGCTGCGTACGGGCCTTTATATACAAAAAAATAGCTTGTGAAGATCACAAAGTTGACCTTTGTATCTCTTGTAGAAATAAACAAATAATATTGTAGCAGCCTGAATATATATGTACCTATGTGAATATACGCACTCTTATACCCAGAGTTATACATGAATCTGTGCTTGCATTTTGGGTTGCTACATACTCTGCCGTGCTCTCATTAAAGAGTCTTGCTACGAGCATCACTGAAACTACATGTGTTTTAATGGTTTCTGCATAAAAAGAGACGCGGCCACAATATTAATGAAGCTGCGTTCTTTTATTAGTTTTAAATATTATAATTAAGATTAAATCATAAAGGTAACTAATAGTTTCACCTAACATTTTTATTAATGTGACTTCGAAAAATACTTTTTTGAAAAGTAGTCAAAACAGGTGAAATTCTTACAATTGATATGAAAAATGTTATAATCATTGCTCAAAATAGAACAACTAATGCAATAGAACGGAAAAGTATACATATTTTTCATGAAAAAGTTTTTACTATTTAAAATATAGTTTATCCACAGTATTTTAATCGATGAATCGACCGATCGGCTATTTTTCGCGCAGTGCTCGGCTCATGCATCAATTGTAGTCGATAGCGATCCCCAATTATGGTTTCATTGGGTTTTACCAGCTCATAATATACATCAAGCTGATCCCACCAAATACAAAGATTAGCTGGGAGCCAGCTGGTCCCCACTTTTCATCACCAGTAACAATACGATGCAAAAAACAATTCCGATTTTGCCGATTGAGCAACATTTCACACAGGACCAAACATGACCATAATGTCAAAACTTTTGGATCATTCCCAAGTTATTCAAGCGAATGAAAATGGTCTCTTGTGTTACTCCTAACAATTCTGCGTATTTTTCTTGCTTTTTATCGAGTAATGTTTTTAAAACCTTGTCTTCAAATTTTTTTTGCTTTTAGGAACGCTTGTTCTCTTTTACTTTTTAAACTCGAAACCAGAACTCATATGTTTAAATCGTTGGAGCAGGTTTGCCACAAGCCTTGCACAGCATCCCACGATTTTCAGCCGCCTTTTTCTTCACTTCACACAAATGGGATTTTCAAAAAGAAGAAAAAGAAGAGAAAATGGCTTTTGGATAGCAATGATAACTCTTCTTCTTCCGATTGCCGCTGTGGTAGCCACGATTTTTGTGAACGAGAGAGCGTGAGAGAAAAGTGCTGCTGCTTTGTTTACATTGTCACTAAAGTTAAGAGCTTGCGGCAACTAAAAGGAGGCAACTCCTCTGAATTATCACACTTTATACTTATTCCACTATGGGCTATAGTATTTTTCAGCCTGCCCTCTCAGATACATGCATCCACATAAGCTTTTTGCATATGTTTGTAAGTAAGTTCGTTCTACTCTCGTGCTATGTTTGCTTTCGATTCTTCGCTCTTTTAATTTGGTTCACACTTTAGTTTGTTTTGTTTGAATGTTTCGCTATAAATACAAGACGCATGCGCAGCGCGACTTTTAGTTCATTCAAATTTTTGAACGTGTTCAGTCTTGTCAGGCTTAGGTTATAGATCAATCGGAAATAATGCTTAGAATTGTAAGTTTATCAATTTTTCAAGTGTTTTACATGAAAATGCATTTGGATGAATAAAAAAAAACAGTTGTGAAAGTAAAATGTGCGAATGGAAAACAAAAAATTTAAGTGTTAAAAAATGGTTTTTATTGCAGCTATCACAATGCAACAGCGTTTAAATTTTATAATTACATACAAAAATTCTTAATTAAACGTCAAACTATTCTTTTTTTATTACCGGAACTCGAACAACTCACTTGCATAACTTAAATATTGTTAAAAACCAATGCAAACAAGCAACAAATATTTGGAACTGGTTCAAGTTGTCTTACTTCTTCAGTCATTTAACGTAATATAATTAAAGAAATGTTGAAAAGTCAGCGCCAAATAGTTAACGAGCCAAACCACTTTAAAAATCAAACATGACCAAAATCAAATATTAAACATATAAACTAAAAAACGCTAGCTTCTATTTTTATAAAAAATAAACACAAATTATGCATAAGCATTGGGAATTGCCAAAAACTTGAGCTCTATTCTGGTTTAATCATAAATTAACGCTAACCTTTCCATAAATGAGCAGCGTCATAGCCAAATTAATCGAGTTCGATTAGAAAGGAATTTCGTATTTAAAAAACTGTATAATCGTATAACAGCTTCTTTGGGGGTTCTGCTCCATATATGTATGTATGTGTATCAATTAACGTTTTGATTATAAGTACATATGCTGCAAAGTGGTTTGAATTGCTAATACATAATGCTAATTGGAGCAAGATTTTATTAAACTATACAAGAATCAATGTTTTATGGAGAGCTTTAATATCAGCTGTGACATACATATGCACCACATGACAAAAGGCGATCCTCGCAGCAAAAAGAGCTTGACTTTTGGTGCTTTCCTTTTTGAAAATTGCACACAAAAAAATTGTTTTCATAATTTTAAAACATAAACATTTCAGTGGTAGTGTCTGTGCTGCATTAGATCGTTTTTAAAATTCATTGAAGAGCTCTTTGTAATTTTTTGGGAAACTTTCATATTGACCCGAATCGGTTCACTTTGAAGACATGATACGTCTAATGTATAAGACGCATTATCGAAACGTATTCGTCACCTTTCTATAATGAGTATTTTAATACATTATTATTGATGTGAAACATATTAAATGGGGGGTAACAGCGACACATATGCCACGTACATGCCGTGATGATAGAGTATCGATGAACTTCAAAAGGCGCTTGCATAGACGAATTCATTTTAGTATTTTGTTTTTGATGTGAAACATCTTATGGTTCGAATTGGAAGTAACTGCTTCTTGTATGCCACGTACATGCCGTGATGGTAGTACATCAATGAGCTGACGCTGGCATGGACGTATGCTAGATGGTGGCACATTTTGCCAAGCCTCGTTATCCAAAAAAACTGATTCACATATTAAACAGGCGGGGCTGCGATCGATTTTATTGCAGCTATAAAATGGTAATGGTTAAAAAAATAATTAGTGCAAAATATATATATTAGTTGTTGCCGAAAAAAATATGAGTAACAAATGGTAGAAGCATTCCCAAGCGGGTCGTTAAACTATCTTTCTATATTCAAAAACAAATTGCTTAAAATTGCCAGAAAGCCGTGCCCTCTGTCACTTGGGCCTTTTTTTCTTTAATCCGTCACTGAGCAACAAGAAACTCTTTAAGGCTTCTTACTAAAATAGAACTGTTAAGCGCTAACATTGTTGAAAAATGATTAATTAGCTTAAACTGATTGATCAATGATCAATCTTTAGTCTTATTAAGCTAACTAGCTAAACTATGTCTTTAAAATATAGGCTTAGTTTTAAATAGTTGCTAGCGAATAGCTTGCCAAAATTGGCAATATGATTAGGTCATAAAACAGCAAATCTGTGGGAGCTTTATTTGATGAGACGCTAAACAAATTAGATTAATGATCTCAAACGGTTCTTAAATAATCTTCTTGTCCAAATGTGAAAAATGGATTTATATAAAATTTTAATTAAGGCTGAGTAACATATTAATGTTACGCTTATCTCTATGTGAAATTTAATCAACTAATAATTTGCCAATACAATGCAAGGTTATTTGAAGAAGAAGAAAAAAGAAACATAAAAGATTTCCCTTTCACGGCAGGCCAAAGTTGCATGCACTTTGAAGGTCACACAATGTCATGGAATTTTGCACGTATACAAAATCGCCCACATCGAAAGTTAAACAAGTCACGCTAGCAAAATGAACCATAAATAAATTTAAAATGAATCAAAATCAAATAAAACTGGATACAGAAAATCAAATGCAAATGAACTTCAACTCAAGCATTAAATTTAATAAAGCAAAACAATATAAAATTTGCAGCTGGAAGTCAAAACTAATCAAAGTATTTGAATATATTTCATTCATGTTTTTTGCTCATATTTCAACATTTGATTGGTTTTAACTAATTGCCAATTTTGCCTATATCTTCATTTTACAGTTATTAATCTCAGCCGTAGCGCTGATTTGCCATTCTATCTGTCTCACTCACGCCGATGTCTCGGAAATAAATGGCGCTTCGGCCCAAGACCTATTGGTGCCTTTCAATGATTTATTGCCGCCACTTTTGGAGGAGGTTGCTGCCAGCGGCACAACAACAACATCGACAACGACCACAACCAGGCCCACACGCACTGCAACAAAGGCAACAGCTACAACATTGGCGGTGCAAAGCACGAAGCCAACCAAAAAATCCTTCTACAAGCAGCAAATGCAACACATAAAGGAGCTGCATCTGGTCGATGACAACGTGCAAGTTCCACATGACTATACGGAACAAAAGCAACATTTGCAGCAATTACGTGATGCGCCGGAGCCACCAAAGCCGTCACTGGCACTGGACTTGCTGCCACCCTTCGAGGATGTAGCAGCCAAGGAACCAGAGACGCAGCCACAGCCAAAACAGCTGCAGCCACAGAAGCCGGCCAACAGATACACTACGGCCATAGCCTCCCAGACGCAACAAGTTGTCAAGCCCGTAGCTCTCAGCAAAGCAGTCGGCTATAGCAACACTCCCAGTGTTGCCAAGAAAGTCACAGTTGCTGCTGTGCAGCATGTTGCCAAGCATGTGCCAGTTCAAGTTCCAGCTCCTTTACCGGTTCCAGTTCGGCCCGCTCAACATGCTGCCAGAGCACAGCAGCAGCAGCAAAACGCTCATGTTTTGCGTCCACACAGCAACAGCATCTCATCCACATATCAACACACACCGCTCTCCGCCTCCCTCATCGAGCAGTACGCCCATTATTTCCAGCGCACCACGGCGCGACCGCCAAAAGGTCCGCTGCCAACGCTGACGCCTTTTCCGCGCCACTTCAAGTAGTTAGTTAATTAGTTAGATAAGACAAAAAAACAGCAGCAGCTTCTGCAAAACACGAAAAAAAAAATTAAAAATAAATTATAACATAAAAAAAAAAATTAAAAAGTGTTGAGCCATTTTTGTCTTTATTTATAGGCCGCGACAGCAAAGTGGCTAAGCGCTTGATTAGCTATTTTAGTCACCATGCAAAATGATTTTAATCAAAATTTATGCTACATTTTCGCAAAATATGTTACAACGAAATGTAAACACCCTTTTTTCCACTTTTCAAGAGCTCGTACCTTTTGGTCCGAAAACTCAAGGTCACGATGCTATGTGAACGCCTAACAAGTATGAAAATTCATGAAGTACAGTGTAAAGAACACCAACACATTCATACAGCAGCAACTAATAAGCGATTGGAATGCGACTTTCGCACAATTGATGTGCTGTTATATGTTAAGTAAGCATAGTAAAGCATAATTTGCTACTGCTAAAATTAGATATGATTGGATTTCGGATCTCTTTGGTATACTCTTACTTTACTTGGAGAGTAGAACTCAACAGGTTTCTTTCAATGGTTCATTATCTAATGTGATTAATGTAACAATTTTGATAAATGCAAATTGATGACTTTTTCACAAAGGATTATTGTCAATTACCATTAAAATCTTGGTAACTCCCCTTCTAAAAGGGTGGATGTCTTCAAAGACATGGGAATTCTGCTAGATGCAAAGCTTACATTCAACGAGCATATGGACGCAATGGTCAATAAAGCGAAATCTCTTCTCGGATTCATAAAGAGTTGGTCAAAAGAGTTCTTGGATCCTTATATGACCAAAAGGCTATTCATATGTCTTGTTCGCCCCATTTTGGAACATGGGTCTGCTGTCTGGAACCCTTAATATGCTGTATACGCTCAGAAAATCGAATCAGTGCAAAAACACTTTCTTATATTTGTGGTAGGAAAGCCTAATTGGCCGCAAGGTTTTAAACTTCCTTCATATGAGAGCCATCTCATCTGCCGACTCTTATTTCATGTTAATGAAATAAAAGAAGGGAAGGGTGACCCGTCATTTTTTCTACTGTTTTACGTCAGTTGTGTTTGTTGTCACTAAAAAGATAGTGAAATGCTCCACTCATTAGGTGTTTATTTGTTATGTTCCATATGCATTCTCTAATCTCAACTGCTTTCATAAGTGCTATTATTTCTTGCCTTTCATAAGTGTTTAGCATATTTTTATATTTTCGCTCCAACATCAAAGATTTTAACATGGCATTTTCATTCAATTTATTGAACTCCCAAGAACCTAAGGCCTAAATAGTAAAATAAAAACTCAAGCACGTATTTAGACGAAATTTTATACCATAAATTCTGTCAGTCTGCCCGTATGAATATCTACATCTTGGAGACCATAAGCTTTAGGTACAAAAAAACTGTCTGCTTAATTGCAAAATAAGAATCTATAACCGATGACCTCTCCGAGTAGGAAGGGAGGGCACGAAATCGACGAACTACGTATGGACGAAGCTCCTCCTTAAATTTCTTTTTTGTTTGGACGACCCAACAACCCTCGTATATTACGTTCTAAGGCCCTTAACTGCTACCCTGCAAAAATTGCTAGGTTTTGGGTTTGTCAGGATTGATTCCAGAAATTCGCCGTCTCTCATCACCCAACTTCACTACTACATTGCAGTACATGTAATTGAACATAAATATATATTTTGCGTTTTTGCGCTCTTACTTCCTTTACAGCGATTAATATTTACCTTTTACTAAATAAAACTTAAATACATAATTAAAATCTAATCTCCATAGCACTTTATAGCATAAAACTCGCAACAAAGTTTAGATTCAAGTTTTGGGATTATTCCTACTATTAGTTAGTGTATATTATATATATATATTTATATTTTTGCTTCGAGTTAACTTCTGTTCAAATAGTTAATGAAAATACAAACAACAGTTGATGCTTCATTGTTAAGACGATTTAAATGTAAAATGTGACTACACTGCAAAAAAAACGTGGATTAAATTAAAAATACTTTAAACTTTTCAAAACGTTTGGTTACTAAAATTGTACACATATTGGATTCACGATGTTAAAATGTTGCCAAAAACAAGTCGTAACTGTTAAACTGTTATTTTATCCGATTCCACATTATATTTTGTTGACCGACTAGTATGCCATTAGGCTTGAATGGTGGGACGCTCGCATAGTGTGACGCTCGCATAGTTTGACGCTCGCATGCTGTGACGCCAGAATTACTTTACTTTAATGAGATTGAGATTGTGGTATTTGCTAGATTATGCAAACAGTTCTCATCTATTTTGATTGATTTAAACTAATTGAATTCGAAGGTATATAGTAGTTTATGCTTGCAGATTCCATATGAAATTCCGATATAAAATTTTGGGGGCAAAACCGAAGCACATGATTGTCTGCATGGCGCCATATTATGCTGCCATTTTTCAACTACAAGAGGACACTCAGTGCGAAGGTTTGCTACGCGATTTTTCGTGAATCGAGTGGAAAAATAAGTGAGCGTGATGACAGTGATTCACATTTTATAAAGCCGTAGCTCACATTTGTCTATAATGTTACCGATTTTAGTCAAAGTTTGCAGTTATGTGGAAACTTTTACAAAACTGGATTGACACAACCATAGTATAAAAGTGAATATAACTCTTAATTCCTTCAATAAGCATAAACTTCGATGTTTTACAACTGTCAGGTGTGCCGTGACGGAACTTTTTTTTCAGTGCAGAATAATTAGAAGATAGATATGTATCGCTTTAAGTTATGAATAGCCTTCCAAACTGCTGCTAGTTAACTAAAGTCGATGCCGTATCTTATTTATACCGAAGAATCCGTCGAATCTGTGTTACAACTGTTATTTTCCCAAGTCGTTCATAAATTAAATTGTTGTAAATCAAAAATCGGTATAATAGGCCGCGTTAACACAGCGTTTAATTAGCCAAGTGACTGACACTGAACACTGAAGTCAGCTTTAAAAGCTTGAAGTGTTTTGGCCTTAGGCTCAAACAACTCGCACTCTTTGCAAGCGGTCCCCGTCGCCTGCTCATCCGCTCCACTCGTTCTTCGCTTGTGTTTAACCTGCTAAACGCCAATTATTGTCCGTAGGTTATACGGCGTTGATGATGCTGTCGACATTAGAGCTGCCACAATTTGGCGCGTTTGAATCGGATTTCAGGTTGCAGGCAATGCATTCGCATTCAGTGTAATCAAATCACTGCCCAGAGAGATTAGCCGTGTTTATGGCCGTAGAGAGTGTGTGCGTGTGTGTGTGTGTGTGTGATTGTGTGTGTGTGTGTGTGTGTGCTTGTCACTGAATGCGTTGTATACTCAAACGCGTTAATTACACAGCTGATTGGCATTAATGCGCCGTCAACGTCGACGCAGCTGCTGACGCCGACGCTGGCGCAGCCGCCAACGTAAGTGACTTTAAATCATTTAACCTCAAGAGCAGCTCAGCTGGTCATGATGCAGTTGCAGCACGCCCTGGTAAACTGTAAACAGTTTTCGTTGATGAATGGCATTAACATAAATATAATCAACCATAATATGCATTTAATTAATGTTTTATGCATCTTCTTGTTTTTAACAGAAGGGAAAATTAAAATAAAAAAGTATCAGACAGCTTTTTTTGTATCTTTTATGATTGTTTTTTTTTTATGATGGCTTCGTTTTCAATTAGCAATTATGGTTATCTTTGAAATTCGTCATTCAATATCACTAATTGGTTGATGTATTTTCCATCAGCTTTAAACAATTTAATTGGCTCTACAGAAACCTGAATGAATCGAAATAAATCTGCTCACAATTTCTGCCCAATTTTAGCTTTAAGCGTCTCATAAAAGCTATCTTAACTCAATTAATTGCCACAATAATGCTAAATCTCATATCACACATGCGACTTTTATCGAAAACTTCCTTTGGGTTGAAACTTACAGCAAAATTTCTTTCGATAAACTAAGAATAACTTTTTTGCGTTTTTCCATTTGTGAACAAAAAGTAACTAGGGGAAGAGGAGCGAACATTAAGCAGACGTCGAGAGACATCGAAAGACTTTTTAGCTCGGTTTTAGAGCAGAGAGATATGATAGATGTCCAACAAGACCATTATAGATACTGTTGTGTCGATATTTGCGTTCTTTATTACCCATTGCATTAGGTATTCGTAATTACAATATTTATGGCTCGAAAAACTTTCCTTACATTTTGTAAAATGCCGCAAACAAAGTGTATTTCAGTTTACTTTGTCACTGATCTAACTACTATATTATATGACATTGACATTATGACACTGCTTTTTATTATTGAACACGTTGAGATCCTCATTCCTGTATTACCATCACGGCATATACGCATCATACGAGTCGGTTTTACATATTACACCGCGTTTCTTTTTTAGGAAATTTTTTCCAAAATTGCCTAAAAATTCTTATTTTAGCAAAAGAACTTCTAATTAAACCAGAAAACACATACTTTCGGCTAATTTGGCTTAGTTTACACAAAATTCATCGAAAATAAGATATAACTTGAACATATATTTCAGAATGGAAGCCACTATGAATCGTGCCTAACTTCGAGTCGACAGCTGACGAATCATAATATATCATAAACAGTACTTTACTTGCACTGTACATCTAGTGCCCTAATATAGACTTCAATTAGGCTATCCATCCATCCATTTTCACTACCTTAATAATTACATTAAATTTTTTTTTCTCGAAATTGGTTTCATAACACTCCCAACTACTTTTAGTTTCGAATAAAAAAGTTCTCTTAAAACAGTTATGATCATTAAAAGTAACATGCCTAATGCGTATCTGATTGGCAAGTACTTTGCACTCCTTTGTTCGTAGTTCAAAGGAGCGCCCTATTGCTGAAAGTTACGCCCCTCCTTATAAGCAACGACTACAAGGAGTCACACTTTGTGTTTGCCACGCCTTGCCCTTTTAGGACCTGCCCCTTTTGCTATACCTTTGAGCAACATTTTATTTAAGAGTTTCTGTTTTATATTTTGGTTTTTACGTTTTTATTTTGGGCTTGCAGTTCACCTTTTATAGGTAAACAAGGCGAGTGCCGTAGCGCTTCCTTGTCGGACCTTGCCTGGCATCACTTCCTGTTTTGTTGTTCTTCCTATAACAGTAGTAGTAGATGTTGTTGTTGCGGTTGCACTTGCAGCTAGCGAGGTCGTTTGGGCTGCCAATCTGTTTACTCACGAACTTGCCCATGTCTTTGTTTTCCTTTGGCTTTTTGTTTTGCTCTGTTTTGTTTTCGCCTGCCTTTTACAACTTCCTGGTCATGCTTCTGGCCTTGCTGTGCCTTGCCTTTCCTGGCGGGGCCTTGGATGGGCTTGGCTGGCCTTTTAGCTGCCCGACGGGTGACTGAGTGCCCCACAACTTGGACGTCGTTATGGTTATCGCCGTCTTCTGCTGCTTCCTCTGTTTGTTGTTGTTGGTCGCAAGTTTGTTTTCTGCCTTGCCAAGTGTAGTACCTCGTTCATCAAACGACACCGACTGCTACGTTGGCCCCGACGACGACGACGTCGACTACCCAGTTCCAAGTGCCAACTGGTTCCCCTGTAATTAGCACAAAAAAACGCTTGGCTCGAATTTCGCAAACTTAAAGTTTTAGGGTTCTTCTTCTTCTTAGTAAGTGGAGTGTATATCGTATGGCCTTTCTGTTTTGGCTGACTCTGGCTTGTTGGAGCAACTGAGGCAACCCGCTGTGAAAATGCTGCATGATTTGCAGGCTGAATCGCTGGGCGCACTCCAAAGTCATAAAGTGCAAAAATTGTTACACTCAGCCAGAAATGAATTATGAAAGTTGTTTTCTGTTCTTTTACGAGACTGTACTATGTGTATGTGTGTGTGCGTAAGTCAGTATGTGTGTGTTTTGGTGTTCTGTGCAAAGCAGAGATTTATAATTTGTTTCGCTTCTTTTTTTGGGAACAGTGAAAGTTACAATAAGTTCAAAATTGCATTTGCAACTTCTGAGATAATTTAATTCAATTTGACTTAGAAAATTTAACAATTTGTTAGATGAAAGTTAAAAACTAAGAAATAATTACGAAAGAGGCTAAATTGGGCTTGGGGCTGTTCATAAATGACGTCACTACTGGGGTGAATTTCCGAAAAAGTGATATAGGTATGTATTATAAATTCTATAAAAACAAAAAAATCGTAAAAACGTTTAGAGACAGGATGGGGTGAGGACGATCCCAATATTTTCACGTAGACGTCGTTTTTGAACATATTCTTACCCAAAACAGTTTTGTTAGTTGCCATGAAAATAGTGCGTTTCTTTCTTTTTATTTTCCTTCCATGTGGCTACACTTCAATAGCTATAGCACCTTAACTTTTGTATAGGTACTTTATTACCAGATCGTATTCTTTATTACACCGACAGTTTTTCTTGTACTAAGGCTCCTTTTATGCTTAATCCTTTGCCCATTTCTAGTAAGGATATCAGTTATTTATCACTCGACATGCCCATTTTTACCTGAAGCCAGCCCAAAATTCTGAATTTTTAGCATACCTAGTATGTTGAGTTTTTGGGAAGAATCTTCAAAGATTGAGAAAATGTGTTCAGCTTCTTTAGGTAAAAAAAACTAAAGGGAACTGACTACAAATACTGGTATTATGCCCTGAAAGATAAAAGATGAATTATTATGAACAATGTGATTTTTTTTTGAATAATTTTGTCTCTTCTTCTTATTCTGAACTGACCGGAGCAATCCGTTACCGGGTTATGGCCTGATGTAAAGCACTCCTCCAAACGCCTCTTGATTGTGCGCGCCTTTTCAAACTGGCCATATCAAAGGTATTTACTGTGCTCTTTACCTCGTCCTGCCCCTTCTACAGCCGCATTGAAGACCTTTCTAGGAGGAGCTTCTTCATTAATACGCACAACATGACCTCACCAGAATAGCCGCTGGATGTTAATTCGCTTTACAATGTCAATGTCATCCTAGAGCTCATAGAGATCATCGTTGCATCGAAAGCACCCTGGCATATTCTCTTTCGATAGCTGCAGGGGTTCCGGTAACTGCTTGCTTAGTGCAACCAAATGATATCGATATCATCTGCTTATGCGATGCTTTATAGTTTATATGTATATAGGCACCCCATGGATTCTACATTTAGGCAAACCAAACGATAGTATATATAAGTGCTGCAGCAGATCCTTGCGTTAAACACTGATAGAGCCAACAGCGTAAAGTTTTGCTCTGTATGATCGAAAAATTTTCCAATATCTTCTACAAGCAATTCCCCATATTGGTATACCATTCTTTTAGAAAGGTTCTTACATATGCTAGTGTACTGGGACTGATGCTTCTAGAAAGCAGCCAAATAAGCTACTTTATCTCGCACAGTGGCAAACTATCCTTCAATGTGTTGCGAAAAAGTAAACCTATTAAATTATCAAGCAGAAATGTCGCGATTATGAGGTAAAATCGATTCATAGATTTGCATGCAGATCCAATAAGTATTTCCATGTACTTCAAATTTTATTTTCATACCTGCAAGTGAATTTTCTCCATTGGTTTGCTTTCGTTGTGGTACGCGATACTTGCAAATGACAGAATGAACTTTTGTCGGTGCAAAATCAAAGCCTGGGGTCCAGTATAGACCATTTTTTTAAGGCCGACAATTTGGTGGCATTTTTCTGAGGTTTCGAGGCGTTGGGAATGGGCAATGAGCTGACGTTGAAGCTCTTCTCACGTTGCAAATGAAAAAATTGAATTAAGTTTTGTGTAAGTAAATAAAATTGGTAACAACTGTGCGCTCGTATCCATGAAATTACGTGTTTCGAGCCAATTGATTGCATAACCGGCAAAATTGTTGGCAGTAAAATAAAAATAAAAAATCAGTGAAGCATTCATTGAAGTATATAGCTTAATTTCGGTTCTCTTGTTTTCAAATTGAAGGGACAGTGGGCCTAATTAGGCAGCTAATTAATATTCAAAAATTATGCAAATTATGTGGAGTGCTTGCAGGCGCAAAATACATTACGCATACGCCATGTGGCGACAATGCGCCTAAAAGAGCAGCATAATTAACAAATTGAGCTAGATTTTTTTTTTTAAATATGACGCACATGAATTCTATACAGCTTTTTTGAATGAGCAGGTTATTTTTCAAATGTTGAAAGGACATACACAGATCGAAAGGGAGAAACTTTCGTGAATGCAGAGCTACTCCTTCAATAGGCACAAATTTATGCAAATATGTCAAAACCATAGACTCAATATATTTGCTGTACAGAAGATATTGCATATGTAAGTATGTTCCCTGAGCGGATATGTACGTATTTTGGGTGCACTATTAAGTATACCACAGATGAGTAGAAATGGGACAGACATTGCTTACTATTTTAACCCATTAGAAATTTTGTTGATGATGTCCTGCAGCTGCCTGAGCTTTCTATTTGTTAAAAACGATTTTAGGGCATGATCTTTTATACTGTTGCGAATTTTTATAATCTCTATATTAAAACGGTAGCAGATATTTTTTAGGTGAAAGCGAGTGAAGATTGGGAGAGGGTGATTAGATGAGATGAGATGGGATTAGATGAGCTGATAGGAGATGAGATGAAATTAGAGGATATGAGATGTAATTAGCGGATGTAGAGGTTGCAAGTGCAGCTCGTATATTTTTAATTTATTCATGTATCCAAATGAAGTGCACATTATAATTTTTAAGGCACGTCTTAGCTATTTATTGGAAAAAAAATGATATTTGACACACAAAATATAGGTACTTGATATTATCGTCCGTAGAAAAATCAACTACAAACTAAATTGTCATTTGAAAACAACCAAATTGGAGTAATTTAAACTGTAATCCGTTTTCAGTTTACTGAATTGTTATCTACAGTAAAAATATCAAAACGGATGGCCATTTCCACAATCATATTAGTTCTGCATCAGTTTTGAAATTTTTTTTTTTGAAAGTATTTTATTACGGATGATTTCATAAATATGTTTATTGTTAAACTATTGGTATAGGGAAAAATTCTGCGCTAAAAAGTGTCAGTGTTAGGAAATTTTAATATAGTAGATAAAGTTATTAAGCAGCGCTTTAAATTTTGCGATAATTGTTGGTTTAAATGCGATAAAAGGAGTTTCAAACCGTTTTGCATAGATGCGCTACGTCATAAATCAGATATTTACTCTATTTGTGTTGTATTTAAAACTCTTTAATAGAATCTAATATTACTTTTAAAAGTATTAAGACATACGTTCGATATGCATTGGAAAATTTTTTTGGTTTTCATAAAAAACTGTTCTCTAAGTTTATAGCTAAAATGGAAAATTCCAACTCCAATTCGTGTCCACGTAATCGTCCTTAAGTAAACCGTTCTGAAATGCCTAAGACTCTATGTATATATGTTTATATTTCTCAAAGCAAACTACATAAACCCCACAGACAATCAAAACTTTTCGAATCAATTTTAATTACCATAAAAATTTTTCAACTTTTCGTCGCTTGCAGACCATATTTTCAGTCAGACAGTCACTCACTCACTCACCTACGTCACACACGCACACACACACGGTTTTACAGTTATACAAATACATTAAGAGGCAGCAGAACCGGCAGACACAAACGTGTACTCATCAAATTTCATTTGTTGGAATGATAAAGTTTTGTCTTTCTACGAACCATATCCAACCATCCAACTGCAAAACTTGACACATTCAAGTTGCTTCTACTATATGGGTAGTTTTTTTATAAGCCGAACTGGCAACACATGTAGAGGTTTTGAAATTTAATATGTATGCAATATCAATAAAATTTTTTAAATGGAATGGTTTCTGTTAAACTAAACCGAATTACTATTTTAATATAGAATTAGGCAAAGCTTCTAGAAAAAGAACCCTTAATTGATTTAAAAGCCTCATCATTTCGTGTACAAAAATACAACATACGATTCAAAGAATCGAGAGCGGCGATTTGGATTGTTGAAGTTGATCCGCTCCATTAAAAAGCTGCATTGGTATAAGATAAGACTGAAGACTCCAAAGAAATTTTTTCCTGAACTCCGTTGTTCGATTAGCATCAGACTTCGAAAGTCTATTAAACTTTTGCGTAGTAGAAATTGTTGTTGAATTTGTCTAAGACTAAGTATTTCAAGTTTTGGCGATAAAGAGATATAAATGGTTTTTTTTGTGAAATAAATATGTATATACTTTAAGAATCTACAAAAGTATCTTGCGTTATTAAGTTCAACATCACGCATGATTACCAGATCCTTAAATAAATCTACCCTAATGAGAGGAAAATTCCCAATTTTGTAATAGTTCTAAGAAATAAGTATTTAAGAAAAATTTATTACATTGCGGCTTGTCACAGTTCAGATTAAGTCGCCTAGATGCAGACCATTCAAAGAAGTTCACAAGCTCATTCTGAAGATTTCTGATTTCGTCTGAAATTTCAAACTTTCAGTGTAGACCAGAAAAAAACAAGCGTATGGTTTCACGAATGATTCGTTCATAACCGCAAACTTTTAACCGTCGTCGAAGTTGCCAATTTTAAGAGCTTACCTACTAAGTTGCAACTTTCATGCAACGGGTGATGTAGAATTTGGAATGAATGAAAAATTGTTACGGCTAACCACCAATCCTGGTTTTTTCCTTCTAAGTATGTTTCCAACGAAATTGAAAGACCTTTAAAGACTTTAAGCAATTTCAATTCATGGAAGATTAACATTCATCCTTTAACAAATCCTTGCTGAAATTCCTTTTAACAAAGGAATGGTATCTGTTTGGTCACTTCGTTAATTAGTTATTTAGAGTTAATACTGTAGGTTAGAAGTTTATAAGTCTATGGCTCTCACTTAGGTAAGCACTCTCGCGCTCGCGGTCATGCGGCGAAAATAAGATTAAGTCTATGCTAGGCCATGAAGGTGCATTAGATTAAGCGGCACTCTCAAAATAACACTAACATCTTTTTTATACAGTTGCTTGTCGTTAAATTAAATATAAGTTTCAACTTTGAAATAAGTGTTTTAATTTATACCGACAATTGCTCCTACACTGATAGAAAAATGACGTTCGGAAATTATGCACAAATGGGCATGATTTTTCTTATTTGTGGTCTTAATTTTGGGGGTATAAATCGAGACCACTGGTGCTTGATTGTATTGACTGTATACAGTATCGTTTCTTTTAGTTTAGAAGCTCTTTTACGCGAACGATAAATTCTTGTCTGTAATGGAAAAATCACAAAATCGAACATGTATATTATTAAGATAACAATCGTTAAAATGTGAAAAAAATGCATTCGGTTTGTAAAAGAATAACCCATATACGTGTAAATGTTTTGTTTATTCTGAACGTACAAAATTCTATATTGCCAAAATTTTCGCAATTTATTTTGCACTGTCATGACAACGTTTTGCGTGTCCTTTGATTGTAGAGGTCATAAGAGAAGGAGTGTACTCGTATAGCTCCCTGTTGGCGTATTTGAAAAATTGAGTTAGAAGAAAACAAAAAACTGTACTGATTTTGCATTGTTTAAATTTAATTACAAGGCAGTTTTGTTGGCTAAGAAAATGTATAGAAAATAATTTATAGGAACACTGAAACTTGAACATGGACATAAATACATATTATATAAAACGTTCTTAAAAAGTTTTTTTTAAATGAAATGCTTTTTACCAGACTGATTGCTCTTTTTTGTTCATAGTAACATTGCTATACGAAATGAAAGTTTGTAATTGGATTTCAGCACTAGTTTATGTAACTTTGCTACGCTTTTTGTATTGCTAACAATAGTGTTTTCTAGGTTTATGCTAGTGAGATTCGATGCTTCTAAACAGTATTCATACTGGAAAGATCACTCACGTTTTCAAAAGTCGATCTTTAATGTATGACGTGCTGCGAGTAACTAACTTTACTTGAATGAAGCCAAAAATGAGTCTAAGCACATATCATCCCTTTTTCAGCAAAGGATATTTCTTTGAATAAAAATTTTGTAAATAAGCGAATTTCCTTAACATTATATAGATATTCCCTATAAATATTATTGAACCATTACCAAAATGCCTTAATTTTAATCTTATTTTTTTCTAAAAACATTGTTCAAAAACTTTTATGATAGATTTTCAATGTTCTTACATATATTTCAGACACATTAACGGATTCAGTTTAAGTTGAAATAAGGTTGAAAGATATTTTCGACAGTTTAAATATTTCCTTTTTTGAATCATTCATAAATCTTACCGTTTTTACAGATAGTTTCATTGTATTATTCCGCAAATTAGAACAATTATCGAGTAATATCTGTAATTTGTAGGTCTTTTGCACCACGCTTAAATCGAGCAACAAAAGGCTCTCTAAAGTTTGTAGATAACAATATTGTTAATGCCTCCGTTCAAGGTTCTATTACTGATAGCCATGACCCTGGGCTCAGACACCATATCCATTTACGCACAGTAGACCACACAAAAGGTCTGTCTCTTGGGCACACCAAGGATCATGGTGCTGTGGATTGCTGCTCTATGCAGAATCGAACGCTCCTCTTAACGCCACAACTTCTTCAGAATCACACTAACTACACACATATAGTATTTGTACATACACACTTACAATACCGCTCACCCAGTGGTTTTAGTAGTGCATCGGTAGAATAAGCCCTTGGTCTCCAGCCTTTGCCGGGGTACTCTGTTTATCTACCAATTTTCTAATGCCTATCTGACAATGTCCACTTTTTCCTAAGTATATCTATCCCTTACTCTACACTATCACACATGTACATCGGCATAACTATAACTATCATATTTCATTGACTCTCTAAAATTCCTTTGTAATTGGTTTTGTGTATTTAACGAGTAGTGAATTTAATACGAGAAATTCAGTATCGGAGAAAGCAGGGAAAATGCGTTGCTGAAAGTGAAACATGAAGAGGGTTAATTATAGCACTTCTCAATGTTTATGCCGTGTATGCCGTGATTGGAGCACATTAGTGGCCAAGCTCTACATTTTGCCAAATCATGATTCAACGAGTTTAAGAGGTCTGCTATATTTTGATTCCCTAAACAACTTACGACGACACTGATTCACAAGTTAACGCCCCGACATGCTTAATCCCAGACGAATACACTGCCGTGTAGCCATGACGATGTTAGGGTCTGTATCAAGGGGGTCAAGAACAAATAAAATGCTGAGTTGGTAAGATGTACACAAGAGCCCTTTTGCAGAATAGGGCTGGATGAGAGCATGCCCCATGGTTGGAAAGTAACTAGTGAATACATATAACACTATTTTGTATTGCATACAAGGCCCTAGCGAGCGTTTTGAGTGAGAGACTAAAGCCATTCGCGAATGAACTGATGGGTCCTTATCAATGCGGCGTTGAGCCCGGGAGAAGACCAACGAATACCTAATTGACCCACCATCTCTTTGTCGATTATAAAGCATCATTTAAGACCCTGTTGAGGCATCGCGTTTATGAGCGTTGTCTGAGCTTGGTATCCCTACAAAGTTGGTGTGAATTGGAGTTGTTGGCAACAAATAGCACTGCGAAGGTAGGAATTGACCGATCTCCGAACCATTTGATAGCAACTTTATGATAAAGATTGCGTTTTGAAAGGCCGAAGTACATCGGAATGGTACTATATTCTATAAAAGTGTTCATTGGTCAAACTAAGCGAGTAGTACCGGAGCCTATCCAACTATTGGAAGAGAATCTACTGGCGAGGGTCTGGTTGAAAATAAGAGAAACGTTTGGATTCTCAGATTGAAATTGACAACTAAACATTTGATGTTATCTACCTTAGCACCACCGTCAAAACGAAGAGCGATATCAGCATGAATATCAAGGGGAGAATCACTCTTGCCAATAGATGTTACTTTGGTATTAGAAGGCAAATGAGTAGGAGAGAGAATCATGTGCAGATGCCTTCATGGCGGAAAGTACTCTTTAACATCTACCGCATTCGATGGAACGATGAACTCTGTAAGCACTAGGTTGACATTGACATTGTCAAGCGACTCAATATCCAATCAACAACATATATGAAGAAGCTATTGGGAGAAAGGCCTTCTCTTTGGCCGTTGAAGAAAGGCGAAGGGGTCGACTGTGTTTTCGTTGGAAGGACGAGGTAGAGAGCACACTAACTATCTTTTGTATTACCGTTTCAGAGGGAGCGCACGAAGTGGAGGTGCCAGAAGGAGTGCTCTGCATTGGGCCGTAACCCGGTAACGGGTTTTTATGGGTAGTTAGGAAGAACCATTAATTTCGATGTTTTTCATCTGCCAGATGTTTCGTAATGGCAAAAGTTAATTTAAGAAAGCCTTCGGTATTCGTATTTCAAACTAATCCTCTTAAACTACAATGTTAAGTAATTTTGCCTTACAAGCTTTTCTTGGTTTCCTTTCTTCAACTATGTATTCAATCCACCATGGTCGTTTACTAATTTTCCTAACCTTAGGGCTGAGCTGCTAAAGTCTTGTGACGATATTTAGCTTTACATTCTACTATTTTACAAAACACAATAAGAAAACATATTTTGCTTTGGAGATTTGTTTTAGCTTTTAGGCTAAGCCATTTTCGGTTAGCTTGTAACCACACAAGGCTTAAAATATGCATAGAATTCTGTCCGCACCTTAAACTAACACAATCCAAACAAGTCTGATCTGCCAACTGACAGCAACAAAAGCAAAAAATATGGTAGCCCAGTTTTATTTGGCACTTCATAGTAGGTAGCACTTGAATCACGTGCATCTCCAGCTGATTCCCAATACACAAATTGGTTTACGGCTTTTATTTTCATTATTAAAACAGTACAATGGAGCAGTGCAAAAGAGAGGCAGACATGTTGTGCCTCGCACACTGACATTTCAACTTCAATGTTGCAAAATTTCATTATGAGAACTGTGTTGGTAGATGACTGAAGAGGGAATGCTAGCCCGGTTCGGTGCTGGCTTGTCAAAACTTTCAAGTGTAGCTCATAGGTAACGAATTGTAAATTCTGTTCGACTGTGTTGTTAAGGTGTTGGCCAAAGTTGGCCCGAGCTTTGGCCACTTTGCACTTACACAATTAATAGGCAAAATGTGTTACAATATTTTTGATGGCTTCTCTGCGGTCGTTTGGTTGGCCGTTCGCTTGACTGTTTTATAGCCAGGCTCAGTTATAACTGCAAGAACGTGCTGAATTTTAATTAGCTTCATTTTAATGGGTTGCGGTAATTTACTTAGTTGGCAGCAATCTTCTGCTACTGTGTAAACTTCTTGAGATGCGGCAAATGCCACTTAAGAAAATTTTGTTTTTTTGGTGAAATAGTGTGCAGAATGAAGCAGTATTTAACAACACTCTAAGTATTAAATGTCAATTATTTGGATACATTTTAAAAAAAGTATAAAAAAGCCTTCGCACCTGAGGCTATGGGTTTGGGGGTACAAACATCACGAAAGTCAGGCATGCCTAGAACGTCTGTCAGGTTATATTTCTGATTGACTTGGGCCGAAAGCAATTATGTTACAGACATTAATACATGGTCGATAACAAAAGAGGTTTCTATTCTAGGCAAGCCCCATGGACCTGCTTTTAACTGCACCCAGGCTGGGTGCTATCATGCTCTTATAAGGCCTCTTCTAGCTCGCTCGGTATCGCTCAGGTTTGACATCACCGTCTTGGCGAGCAAAGTTCGCTTGATTCAATGATGAAGCGGTTGATGGTAACCATCCCCGCAAGGTATAAATAATTCGTAGCGCGCCGTAGCTTCAACTCTTTGCATGTAACTCCGGGTGCGGCATGTCTTCTCCAGTATAGGTGCCGCGTACATAACGTATCATGAACCTTCGAGAGCCCACTCCACTTGCTCGCGAATTTTAATTAGCACAGCCTCCGTTTAGGGTTCTGCCAATTGATGTCCGATGTGAGCCAGTTAGTTTTGCAACGTTTGGACCGCGTTAGGTGCTGTTGAATCCACCTCATTAAGCTCTTTACCTACTATCACGTCGTCTGCGAATCCTATCAACTAGTCTTTAGTTGGCATTCTCAATCCCAGGATTCTATCATACATGCAGTTTTAGAGCAGGGAACCCAGCACTAAGCCTTGGGGGACCCGCCAGTCCTTTTACGTAAACGGACCTGTGTTCGTCCACCGATGGCTCAGGTAGCCACTGCACAGTTTTAGCAGTGCGTCGGCCATGTTGACATGTTCTATTGTGGCAATCAGGCAGTATTTTTTTAGGCCTACCTTTCCAGCGGATCCTCCGATCAGCAGCCGAGTTCACCACATGAGAGGACGTCTAAGGAAGAACAAGATTTTCTGAAGCCATACTGCCTGTACGAGATGTCGCAATCGGTTTTTAAAACAATTTTCTTACAGTCTATAAGACAGATGAACTTGTACAGATGTGAAGATTTCTTTTGCAGAGGGTCGAACATGAATAAATGAAATGCTCAGCTGTATCATATGCTGGAAAATTACTATAAATATTCCCTGCTGGGTTAGAAAAACAAAGATTTTGCATTTTCTTGACTGCCTTTTCAGGCTTGTTATTTGTGGCATAAGGGGAAGCTTAAAGCATAGCAAACTTTGCGAAAAATTCATATCATTGTGGCCTGAACTGTAATATTTTTTTGTAAAACCAAAAATTTTTACTTCCCTTTACGGTCTTTGTATAGCTTTGACGGCTGAAAATTATTTAAAGATGTTTTTGAACGCCTTGCCAAAGAATTTTGATCGAACGTTGACTTATTGGTTCGGACCAATACAGTCCTTGGCTTCAAGGTTCCAAGGTTTTGCTGTTGGGGGTCGCTCGTTTTGGCAGCTTCGTGGAGTATTACTTCATGCTCAGGAAAGTTGTTCCAAGTACGACTGTACTGACGTCCATTTATCGGTTTTCGTTTGTAATAGACGTCATCCAGTCGCTGGACTGTGTCGTCTTCCTTTATGGTTTTGTTGTATAGCTGGTACATCGAAAGACACTTGCTACTTTTGTATTCCTTAGCCTTTTCACGTTCTTTGGCCAGCAGCTCCTCCTTTCTCAGTTGGACTAAGGACACACTATTCTCAGGCACACGCCTTACATTAAACCTTTCCAGTGAGTTACCACCGTTTATCGAACGACTCTTGTTCCAGGTATACTCCTTTGTTTTTCCATATTCTTGGACCATTTTATCTTTTGGCATATTACTAAACTCAGCTCGTATTCCAGGCATTTTCTTGGACATATAGCGCATCTGCGGAACGACAATTTTGCCCTTTAGCAGCTTATTGCAGCGGCTTACCTTGTGTCCGATTTGTAGTTTAGACATTGTTATTGCGCTCCGTCTCTTAAAATTTTACTGAATTTAATAAAAAAAAAAATGGTATTTTATTTAATTTAGCAAAAAGTTGTGTTGCTCGAAAGACGTTGTAAAATAGAATAGATTAAAACTTAAAAGCATGACAAGTAAATGAAAGTACTTTATGCCTACTTTGTGTGAAATTATTTATCGTAAATTCTAAGTTCAATTTACCATGTTTTCTGATAGTGTATTTCAGTAAGCTAAAACAGGATTAGGCTAATGCCTACCCATAATATATCTAAATTGAATGATTTACAAATGGACCTGTGCTATAGAAATATGTGCTTACATTCAACTTTAGAATAGATGCATTTTAGTTATTGGTTCATTCTTTAGCAGCTTCTTCTAAAAATTTCATGATATTTGATTTCACTGGAAGCTGAGTTATTGTGAGAGTATAGCTTCCACGAATGTAACACGTTTCTTCACCAGTCATGTTTTTTGTTGAAAGTTATTAATATTACTTAGCTCGTTGACAGGAGCAACTAGTTTTGATGAATGCAAGTTCAACGCAAAAACCAAAGAGCCTGACAGTAATAGAGTGGAATCTTGGACCGCTGAAAAAATCAAAATCTTTGTTGAAAAGCAACCATCTTTAGCACAGCTTACGTGTGAGGCTGCTTGTGTTGCTGTCTCTATCAGACCGACTCACTCATAGGCTAAAATGAAAAAGAGCAAAAAAGAACGCACATGTGTGCACTGTGCTGAAAGTGGTCGCTTTTCAGCAAGTCGACTCAGTGTAATAGCCAAGGATTCCACTCTGTTAAATTGCTAGCTCTTTGGCAATAACAATACAAGGCTGGCTGCAAAATGTAAGCTGATGCATGTTTACAGTGTTTACATATAGGTAAAATCTTTATAAATAAATCTGTAATCGTCTCATAATTTGAAGTATAAACAATATAGACTGCAACTCTCTTAAGGCGGGATGAGCCATCGATATGTTTTGTCTGTGTTAGAAAACATAGGATTTGCTTCGAATTGCTGCCCGCCACTATTGCCATGATCCATGACTCCTTAGTTGTTATATACGACCGATTCATATTCCTGCTCAGTGAAAGCCTGCCATTAACCACTCTCTGTAGACCATTTCACTTCGAAAGTGCTTTGTGGGCTTAGTTTCTGCTGCCATTATTGCATTTAACTTATGCTATTCCTTTCATGATTTACCTGGATATTCCTTTGCAATAATATTTGGTCGCCTGATTCTTTAGAACCCCAGAATCTTGCTCGTTGGAAGTGTGTGATGTAGGTTCGTTTTCAACTTCTAGACTTGGCCGTTCTACTTGCTTGATGTAACCATAAACAGATTTTGCGTGTTTGTTCGGTGATAGTGCAAAGAGGAATGAGTTTATTGATCTGCAGCTATAAGTGAGTTAGCTGCAGTTATTATTTGTAACAACAACCATACATACGTGCATGGGCAAAGAGTAGGCAAAAAGAATAAGCTGATGCAATAAACAGTGAGCGACGACATTATTCGTACGCTTAACATTTTCCGTAGGGAAATGACATCTGTACTCTCTATAAGTAGAAGACTTTTTGCGGTACAGACAATAACCTTTTGCTCTGTTTTATTACCATATGATTATACCCTGAACAGAGACGTCGGCAGAATTTCCGTCATTGCAATGGTATTTGTGCGTCAGCAGAGAAAAGCTGTCAATCTAATGTCAACATTAGTATGCATGTGTTTAAGCACGTTTGGTCATTGGTCAGAATTTAAGTTACTGCAATAGTATTTGTGATTCAGCAGAGAAAAGTCGTCAATGTATTGCATGCATTTATACAAAATCTTTCTTAGCTGCCAGTGGCAACTTCTCTGC
This sequence comes from Chymomyza caudatula, assembly GCA_035041775.1. NCBI lineage: Eukaryota > Metazoa > Arthropoda > Insecta > Diptera > Drosophilidae > Chymomyza > Chymomyza caudatula. Next base: position 3,652,995 of record JAWNKW010000189.1, on the reverse strand, counting down.
TCACTTTACCGACCGTGAATTTTATGTTTTTTCTAGAGAGAACCTTTAAACTAGTCCAGTTTTCATTTGGTTTCACTTCTTCTAATGAGTTTATCGCTACTCTACTGTGCAAGTAGGTATAGCTTCTGCCCGCAATGTTTCGCTTAACTCTGCATGCATCATCACTTCTAGTCATATCACCTTACGTCCCGTTAGCTTTTTCTGCAACTCTGTTTTGTTGCTGTGTCAACTAAGTTACATTTTATACCATTTCTTTCAGAGCACATTTCTTCCTTGAAACAAGAAATTGATTTTTCCTGCTTTGATCTCATCGAAAACAAACACTTAAAATACAAGGTAGTTTTCTATTTGTCAGTCTCTCTCACAATAAAAAGTGTCGTCCTTTAGGCAACAAAATACGTACAACGTCAGCAAGCCACAAAGCCAGAAACGGACACATACATTTGAATGGGCAGTCAAGTTGGACGAGGCCTTTACCTACTGTTCATTTATGTTATATTTTCTTAAAGTAAAGGCAAGTATTCCTAAAAATTCATTTTAGTGTTCGAAAAAAATACAACTCATGACGCCACCCAAAAAAATTGTTGCTGCCTGACACTAAGATCCCTTGAAATATCCACATAAACCACTAATAATATTATCAGTGACATAACAAGGACTTTACAGCCTAAAAGCGCTGCAATAATTTCAAAAGGCATAATGCCATTAGGAGTAAGTGCTAGTGGAGGGAATCCAAAATCAAGTAAACAATTTACCACATGCATTTTTTATAAATGTCAGCACAAGCGACTAAGTGACAACTGAAGAACAGACAAACAGACAAAAAGCAAGGAAAAATATAACAAACCATAAGCCAAATTACACGCATGAATCATCAAAAATTATCAATCATTTTCGAGCAAGAAAGAACTTCGCAAACAGCAGGGAGCACAAATACCAAAAAAAAAAAACACAACTACAGCAAACTGAACTCAGCGAAAATGTCAAAGCTGAAAGATACATAATACAGATACAAACTGCGGCTAACAAGTGCAGAAGGCTCAGCAAGTGGACGGGAGACGAGAGGCAACGAAGAGAGACACTGGCTGCCATGTTCACATTAAGTGCGCCATAAGTGGAAATCAGCAAATATAATCTAAATAAGTGGTTGTTAAACAAAAATTTTTTTTGACTCTGTTATCGTAAGGCGTCGCTGAGGCAGACGGAGGGCCTGCACGGGCGAGCGGTAGTTGCTTTGAGCCAGATATGGCTTTGTGTCAACAAGGCTTATATAAATTTGTTTTCCCAGCAACGTGAACTATAATGGCAGGCCCATAATGAACTTTACTGTTTCCAAAGCCTGGCCAATACACGAAATGAATGAAAGAAATGATACTGCTTTGTACCTTCAAATGGCTTTGAAACTCAATAAAAATATGCAAATGTTCTTGTGTTTGTGCAGCAAAAACTCTTGCCACAGCAAGCCAAGTAATCAAAGCATCACAATTTTTGGAATTGATTGAAAATGAGAGCCAGAAACTTTCACTCGCACACACGCACACAATCCCATACAAATGAATGAAAATGAAACTGAAATTAACGTGAAAACGTTGAAACGTGCCTGCACTTAAGCGCCATCTTTATTTCCCGTTCCATTACCGGTTCGCGATTTTGTAGCGCTGCCTAAAAGTATGCTTTAAGTTTATTGCTCGCTGCAGCGATGAGTTGGCAAAATAAAATACGAAATGGCCGCCGTGGTCAAGCGGCTGCTGGTTGATGCTGCGCAAATGGCAAAACTTCCATAGCAATTTATGCGCTTATTTAACACAAAATATAACGGAATTGCTGCTTTTGTTTGCGGTTAAGCGTTTCGTCAGTATGAGTGCGCCCGACACGTGGCAATAGAATTTTGCACAAATTTGCCATGTCATTTTGCAACAATTAGCAGCAACTACGCTCACACTCACACAAAGAGATGTATATATATCTCTATATATAGATGGCATGCATGGCGTATGAGTGATGATATTCATACAAAGCCCGAGACATAATGAAGCTGCTGCTCGTTTTGGTTTGTTTTTTCGGTTGTTTTATCTTATATTTTTCTCTTTTTCCTTCACTGCTTCACTGCTGTGGTCTGCATTCGTGTGAGGTTTGCTGACCATGGACCAACATTGTCTACATTGGCTACGCTGTCTCCTCTTAACATGCATTCATTAGTTAAGTAAACACTTGACTTTTTTAACTCGCTTTAATGAATGAGTTTGTCTTGTTGTCCTGGACGGGGAAATTGTAGTAGCAGGGCTATAATAATAATGTAATGTAAAAAGCTTCAAAATGTTGCACATAGTGTTCTTTGTGTCTATCTTTAATAGCATTTCAATAAGCCAATTTTGTAGTAGTAGAAAGGATAAAGTATAGAAAAAAGGACAATCACCTGAAAGAATAATGCTCATGTAAGCAAACCGAAGAATAGAATATTTGGACAATAGATTGTAGAATATATGTAGACACAAGGATGGCATTGTTCTGTGCGAATATGTGGACGTACTGTTGCCATAATACATGTGACCACAGCAAATTAACGTTTAAAATATAGATTACCCCTTTCAAGATTGTACAACAAATGGCAAAAAGTGGAACAATTTTTCAGATTCCCTAAACTAGTTAACAAAATGAACTTGAAACTTGATAATTGCAGAGAACCGAACCAAAACTGCAATTTATTTTTGTCATATTTTGATAACTAATTTTTCGATTGGACCATGGACCTCTTTAAGGCTAATGAATTTAAATGGATGTCGGAAAATTAGGACATTTAAATTTAAGATTAACATTTTACCTTTTGGTGGAAAGTTCTTGGTTGACACGCCCACCGATTATGATTTTTAGCCACTAAATACTAGAGTTTACAATATGAACCTTAGAATAGTAGTCTTTTATATGTATCATATCTTACTCAACCGATTTTATATCGAAAGAATCTTAAACTTTTTGTTATAGGGAACTATACGATTAAGGGTTTTGCCCAGAAAAAAACAAAACAGTAGATAATTTTAGCTGAGTCTCAGGCAGTCTCTTAATGTCCGCTTTTTGCCGTTTATTTTGCTTATTGAAATGGAAGGATCTTTAGTTGTTGTTGTTACGTTCTTAATCATTTCTCTCTGAAAATATTATAGCTGGTGATGCCAGCAACGGATCGTGGTACAACAAAAGTTGAGTTGGCACACTTCTGAGTAGTTGTGGATCCTGCATGGAAACGAAAAACTCAGGATAGCATTTACAATAAAACATTTGATGTTCGTATTACTATACTAAATTCTTATTTAATGTAAAAAAAATCGTATGTTATTCCTCTGAACAGTAAGTGGATCCTGGTTTTGGTAAAAACAAGGTGATGCTTAATGATTCCTGTCCCTACATTTACCAAGTTGACGCAATATCACCACTAGCTGTCCAGTGGGCTAATGGGCGCAGCGAAGTCTGCCAAGACTTTGACACAGCCTAAAGCCCCCTCCCAATGGAAGATGGTATCGAACTTGAGAAAAACATATGTTTAATTCTATATGAAATCGAGGGGGCTCCGCCCTCTGCTCGCTCTCCTCGCCAACCACCCTGCCCACATGCCCCTCTTGTGGTAGATCATAATCCTTTTACACTTTACAAGTGGAACAACCCAGTTTATGTTTCACTTAACCACTTGCTATATCGGCCACAGGTACAATCTTGGATTATGATTTATATGAATACTAGGGAGTCTCGCCCCCTGCTACTTTCGCTTGCCTAACCCCGTGCCCCTCTCGAAGTAGACAATATTACTCTTTCTCTTCCTCATCATCATCATCTTCCCCTTCATCCACATTCTGAGTGAGCACATAATGAGCTTAGGTTGCCGCTACTATAGACAAAGATTTTATGCAAACGAAAAGGGTTACGAACATCTGAACCAAATATCTTAACTAGTTGTGAATCTTTGCTTATATATGCATGCATGGCAGGATTTGTGGGTTGCAACCTTACATATATCTTTATAGCTAATATATATATATTTATAACTTACAAATAAATCAATTCATTCAAAATTTTTTGAAATTAAGTTTTAATATAAGAAAAATATTACAAACTTGATTAAAGTCATAATCCGAATTGATTTAAAAAGGAAGAAAGAGTTGTCTTAAACAATATTTTATGTATTTTTGCATTCGCATTTTAGCAAAGCTTTCTTTAAGGACCCCTTTTAAGGTTTCCTTGCGGTATATTAATAAATCATGTTAAGGCTTTAAGGCGAATTACAAGATTTGTATGTGTGGGTTACCAAAATCAATTTTACCCTTACGCTTTAAAAAATATTCGAATAGATTAATGAGAATCCATGACAAGACTGAAGTTCAAAAGGTGACACAAATTTAGTATAAATGCAAATATGCTTGAATATTAATTGATTTAAATTATAAACAAAATGTACACAATTTTTATGATAATTTGTCTTGTTTTATTTATTGCTTTAAGAAAAAATTTAAATAAATTTTACAAAAAAATTATAACATGTTTAAGCAATTCCTGTTTTATACAAAAACAACCCAAACACCCAACGCGCAACATGCTGAAAAAAAGGGTAGTGAGCTATAAACATGGCGTTATGTATATGGGTGTGTATGTGTGTGTGTGTGGGAGAGTGCGTGTCTGTGTGGGAAAGTGTTGGCCAAGCGGTTGCAATTTATACCAGAAATTCGACAATTTATTTCAGCAAAATTGATTTTCCTGCTTTTTTCACCCTGTCAGTGCTGGCGGCTGATGTGTGATAGGCGTGAGCGCCAGCAGGGTCCGGGTGTCGCGGGTGGCATACCAAACGAGCGGCATTTGAGATGCCGCACACGTAAAACGTTGTAACAATTCAATCAGTTAGCGATGCCAACAACAACAGACACAGAGTCGAAGAAAAAACGTTAGCTAAAAAATTGATAATATTTGAATGCAGCACATTGGAAAATATTTCCACTGCAATGGTCAGCGACAAAATGGCATGAGACACGACCACGCGGTCAGAATGTTAACCTCAAAGATACGCAACAAGAAAAAAAAGAAGATTGAAATAACACAAAATGGAGTTCGAAGACTTTTAAAGACACGACTGCAGCGGAAGTCAAGCTGAAAAAATTGAACAAAAAAAAGTGAGCTAAGACCAAAAGTTTTCGCTTGTGAGCAGCAAACTTTGCACCTTGATTCAGGAGCATCACTGTCCAGCAGTTGTGGCAACTATAAAAGTTTTCAATTTGAATTTGAACATGAATTTCTCATGTAATCAACGTTAAAAAGTGCTACACTCTGGGCAGTAAGAGTGCAACTAAGGGAAATGCAGTCTGCACGATACACAGACACATAGTAGAAGCACTTCATTAATATGAAATATCGTGGAGCATGGGAAATGCGAAAAGAGTGCAAAGTGCAAATACAAACATATGAAATCTCGAAGGATTCCTAATAAACGCGAACATTTCTCTACAGTGGACACTAGGCGAACGTGCATGACATTCTCAGTCTTGATTTCTAGCTCTTTCCTGTGAGAGTGTGCGGCATTTGTGCTTCGTTAGCAGCGAAACAATGTCAAGTGAGAGCACCTATATATGTATATATCACAAAAAAGGTTCGAGTTTATGTTATGTGTGTTATATATTCCAAAACACTTAAGAAACTAGAACAGGCGTCGCACAATGGGGCATTGCTTGAAAAAATGGAAATAAATCAAAATTTTGATGGAAGAAATTTGAAAAATTCATAAATAAGCTGTTTTGGCTCATCACTAAATTTTGACTTTTTTTAACCTTTAGCACAGACAGGGCCAGGGCGTGAAGACACGCCAGAATAAGAAAGGAAATTGAATCAAATAATTATAGTCCAGAAATGTTAAGCCTTTTGGAAATGCCACCCAATTTTGATGACTATTTTGAAGAAAATATATAATAATATAAAATATCACATGAGTGATATAAATTTATTTTTTACAATATATATACATTTTTTTTAAAAAATAATATTAAGTTTTTAACCCAAATTAAAATATAAAATGTATATTTGTGTTAGAATTAAAAATCAATTATATCCTCTGAATATATTACTCGTGCATTGTTTATAAAATCGAACTTTGAAACCGTGTATTGAGGCACCCTGTATTCTCAGCACCTTGTTTGCGCATTCATATTAAAGCTTAGGAAATTATCTTTAATATGCATTTTGAGAAATTGTTAGTATATAAATTAGAGTGTGTAGAGCAGAGTCCAAGTCAATGTACATTGTAAGATTAACATTTTAACGCAAATAATCCTTAATTCAATAAAAACACGAAGCCAAATGTCACTAGGATGAATTCGCCGAAACCTTCTTCTGCATGTATTAGTGACCCATGCCCCTGCCAACGGGTTGTGCTAGTCATTCAGCCGTTCGTTATACCGGCTTGATTTAGCTCGTTCATCACCGTGGGCTTGCGTAAATCACGAAGTATCGCGGAGTACAGTAATGCACCTAAGAGCCCGGTTTTGCATCACTTGGACACTAGCGATATTTAAAGCGACCGCAACTCCCCAAATCGGTAAACCATAAGACCAGGTAGGCTCAACTATTTACTTGTAAACAAGCACCTTGTTGCTAAGACGCTTATTCAAATGCATACCCAGGAATCGGACACAAAACACCTGTGTCACTAACCGAATTTCGAAAGCTGACAGAAGGACAAACTCCTTGCCTGTGCGTAAACACGTAGTGCGGACTCTTAGTGCTATTGACTGCAATGTTCCACCTGCAGGACCACCTGCCGTATTCATCCAGGAAATCCTGCGTGACCGCCGCCGCTTCATTGAAGCAAGACGATCTGGACACAAATGCAGTATCAACAGCAAATATAACTATCATCGAATTTAATGCATCCGGCACCGGAAGGTCTGTAGTGTACAAAATTTACAGCAGAGGTCCAAGAACAATGTCCTGCGGCACACCAGCTTTAATGCAACGCATTCTGGATCGCGAATTCTGCTACGCTTCTGGCAAGGCATAGGCGTGAACCGGGCCTGCAAATGTTCAGCAAAAGCCTCAGCTATCTGACATCTGAACGGCACCAGGAGTTGTCTGGACGCTGGTTAGGGATACGATAGAGAGGTCATCTCTTGACACAACACGTAGACTTCCAAAAATTAAATCCGTGATCCTTATTTGGATCAAAATTGCGGAGCTTATTTGCAAAGTATTCACTCTTAATGTCAAAAAGCAGCCGCCTTAAATCAGAAGAAGCACGCCTCAAACTCTACTTGTCCAGCTTATTGTTAGATCCCATAAAGCGACGACGCAGAGCTCTCTTAAGTCTCACCAAATTGGCAACTTAAGGTTTTAAAAGAGCCCTTTGTAAGAGAAAAACAGCAGCATAGAAGAAGATGCATGTGGCTCACTACACTAACACATTAAATATTATCGGAGCGATTTTGTAAACGTCTCTGTTGCTGTTGCCGACAACTGATCTAGAAGCATGCGTTTATCTTCACATAGCGCATTTTGGTATTCCTATCTTTCTGGCATACTTCCAGCTATTATTAATAAAACGCATGAAGCATAACAATTCCACATAATAATGAGGTCAAAGGCAACGAATACTATATATGCGAACACTCTACACATTTTTTGATGTACTAGAGGTTGAATCTTTCGAAGACGGTTACCGAATTGTGAACAGTTGGTTGCTAACATCTTCGTTACGAATTTCACATTAGGGTTACCTTATCTGATAATTATACCCTGTATACAGAGTGTACAAGGGTATTATAGATTTTTGCAATGTATGTAACAGGCAGAAGGAGGTGTGGGAGACCATAAGTACCATGGACATAAAGTCTTATCATTGACTCGGGTAGCGATTGGACCATGTCCGTCTGTCCGTCCATCCGTCTGTCTGTATGAGTTGATCGATCTGCGAGACCATAAGAGCTAAACAAACAACATTTTACCAAAAGATGCACGTAGTACCTTGTTTGCCGAATTGAGTTGATATATGCCCCAGTTTCCCCCCAGCAGACTTTCGCGGTTTACAGCCGCACCGTTTAATCTATCAATTTGAAACTTGATACAGGTTTACGTGGTTATTATATGCATCTACATTATAAAAATCATCGAAATCGGATAAATACATCAAAATTTATAGCCAAATATGTGCTGATTTCACCCCATTCGCCTGAAAACTGCTCGAAATTCCCACTACATGTAGATATAGATAAATATGAGCTTTCCCTGCAATCGATTTACTTTAATTACTGTCACACCCCAAAACATATTAATTTGAAAATTCCCACAGACATTTATAAATGTATTTTTTTATCTATATTTTAAATTTCTACGGTAAGGCCAACCTTAGAATACTGAAGTTATGGGAATACAAGTAGTAATAACCAACTTGCCAATAGGAAACTTCTTATTGAAACTTCCCAATAGTAAATTGCTTGAAGTCATATCGAACTTTTGAAAAGAGACATAAAAGTAGTTACTTTCGTTCCGATTTTACCGTATAGTGGATTTAGTTTTTATGGAGAAAAAAATGTACCGGGTATTCCCATGTCCCGCCTGTCTTCATCAAATTTTTCTTGAAACTTAGGTAAATTTACCCAAAAATGAGAACGTAACCTATGTATGGAATTCTGATTGTGTAAGAAGTGATTTTCGATGCTAAAACAATCTTTATTCCAATAATTGCTTCTGCATGCCACGATTTTTCTCGTAGTTATTTATTAAAGATACAAAATATGTATAGGCTTTAAGGTCTCAAAATCGGGTCCTGGGAATTCGGTATAAACGATTTGAAAAAGGCAGTGTTGTTATAAGATATTTCGACTATATTTGAAAAAAAAAACAATTTGAAAAAATCATAGGCAGTGATTTTTCATAGTTTGAATGTAAAAACCAAACCATAACTGGTATAAACTTTGAACTAATAATACCTAGCAACAACCTTGACCTCAATAAAAAGCTCTTGGCTTAAATATACTTTCTCTGGTAAATTTGTGGTCGCTCGTTCTCAAATCATCTTTATTTGAAAATATTCGCCTACTACCTAATGTTTTGCCTTGTCTCCAATTAAATCCACAAAATTCATATTTTTAGCCCCTATATAAGTTATGCATTCCAAGCAAACCGATATTAAACAATAGTTTATCTTACTAAAGGATATCCACTATTAAAAGTCTTTGGATTCGAAGCCAGCATTCATAGCACTCTTATAAAGAAAAGCTAAAAAGCTATGTAATTGCTTGAAAACTGTGTCAATCTTGGGTGCTCGAGCATCTAGTTAAAGGAAGCCCATAAGAAAAAGAATACAGCGTCAAAAGAAATTACGAACGGTAGATTTCTTATAAATCGCTTAGCCTAAGACAAGCTGAAAAGTAAAACAGCCGCTTTTGTTCTGTTTATGAATTGGCACAATAAAACTTGCACAAAGCGCTACTTTGCGCGAAATTGTGCTCAGCTTTTGTTTTAAGTTTTCCATTTTCCATACAATAGATGTATGCATGATGGAATTTTAGCCATTGCAAAAAGAGATGAGCTCTTTCATAACATGTGTTACACAACGATTTTTTTCAAATATTTTTATAAATAAGCAGACAAGGGCCGAAATTTTCGTCATATAAAGAATTAAAAAACTGCGAAATAGCAAAAAAATCAGTGGACCGACTACAATAAACAATCGAATTCAAATCTACAGTTTCAAAATGTTTATTAGATTGTGGTTAATTATATATATTTAAATCCTCATTAGAGAAGAATGACTAATGAAAAATGAAGAGTGGAGAGTGTGGTGCGATGAGGTGAGGTGTGGTGAGGTGAGATGAGAAGATGTGATGATGATGGTGATGATGATGATGATGATGAGAGTACCGAAATGCTTTTCAAATACAAATCACAGCTTACCAAACGATGTGCGAACTTCATTCTAAGAAAACCATAAGTTCTGGTGCGTTATAAGTTAAGCTGTAGATGAGAAATCCTTGACAGAGAGACTTTTTTAACAAAATTAAATTCAATTATATTTTATGACATTTTTGTTTAAGAAATGTAATGGTTCGCATTTGGGGGTAAGACAAAATCGAACTCGGTTTGTATGCCTTGATGAGCTCGGGATAACGCTAAACGCATGCTAGATGACGCCGCATATGTTAAAAAACTCTTTATTATAAAAATAGAGATCGTAACTACAATGACATTCTGTATAACAGTTAAAGGATATATTAGACCGATGTTGATTAAATTTGCTACAAATGAGAAAATAAAAATTTGTTTCCAACTAGGTGTAAATTTTTTCAATAACAATCAATTTCGATGTTTCACAGCTGCCAGGCCTCCCTTGACGGAAAAAAGTTTCTAATCCAATACAAAATGCAGATGGTTTTTAAGTAAAGCATAGACATGAAGCTATGTACATATTACATACAGCTATTTTAGTTAAGTATTTTAGCAGTGTACAAAATAAATACTAGCTATGGGTGTTTGTGTGTGTGACTGAGTGTGGGCTTGCTTGGTGGACTGTGTTTCTTCTAATGGAAACGAAAAAAAAAACATGCCTGCAATGGCACAAAAACAATAAAAAACAAGAACAGCGAGCGTCACGGCAACAGCGTCTGCGTCATCGTGTGCGTCGGTCACGGCAGCAAACGGGAAACACAAACAAATGTCACTCAACAATTTTTATGAGTCTGACAAAAGTGAATTATACGAATGGACCCAGGCCCCAAAGCTGCCTCTTTTTCAAACGCAATTTATCTATGTTAAGCGACAATGGTGACCAGAGGCACAGAGCGTCTAACCGTGCTCCCACACCCCCACTAAAAAAAACAACAACAAAGACAACACAGCCCTTTCAACCGCACTGTGCAAAGTTCCTGCAGGCCATGTCAGAGAAGAGGAAGAGAGCGAGAAGAAACGAAAAAGTGTTGAATTTTTGCTGCACTTTGTTGCCCTCGTTGTTGTAGTTGTTGTTTTTGTGCTTTATTCCGTTTCTTTTGCTAGCAAATGTTTTGCTGTTTGTTGTTTAGGTTTTTTGTTTTATCCTCGCCAAGAAGCGTGTTGAGCATACTTTGTGTTACTCAAAAGAGCAGATTATACTTCAACTAAAGAAAAAACAAAAAAAAGGGAGAGAAAATACTTTCATCCATAATTTTTGGTTGTTTTTTTCCCCTTTCCTACCGAAGTTGCCTTCAAAGCTCATAACCTAATAAAAATGACCACTTTTTTGTATAACATTCAAGTTAAGAGTGAGTCTGTGTGTGAGTGTTTGAGCTGCATTTTTATTTATGCTTTTAATTTCCTTTGTTGTGATTGTGTGATATTATATATGTATATTCCTTTTTGAGTGTTTGACCAAGTTGTTGTTCTTGTAGCTGACATGGCCAATATTTGAGAGCTTTGTCAATGTCTTCGTAGGGGTTTCCATTTGGTTCCTTAAGATAAGTTGAGGCTGTTTTTAGCCAGCAAAAACTTGACAGCTCAACTCACAAAAACAATGCTTTTTCTTATTTGTGTGTGTTGTTGTTTGGATACGTTGATGGAAAGGCATTTGTGGGTATCCGTTTGTAAGGAGTTGATACGCCATTAGTTGACCTAGTTTGTATTTATGAAAGCTGTTAAAGGGATAAGCAAACATTATTAATCAAATATTATATAGAGTACTCAGCTATGTAAAAGCTGCGCATTAAGTAGATTTGTACTTTTTTATACATTGATAGATTTACTTTTATTTTTTGATATTGTTATTCAAATTTAACACAATTCTTCTAAAGTTCTTAGTAAGTGTAAGCGTAAAGTTGCGCATCATTATGATGATGACCTATTTATTTAAAGTTTTGACATTTTAGCTAACTTTAAAATCTTGAATCGGGAATAACGCTTTGTGAGAAAATCTAAGTCCTACAGGAAAAGTTACAGCTAGTATCCATGAAACTTTAAAACGAATATACGAAATAAAGTTTTTCCAAAGTTAACATTGTGATAAGTCGGGAACCAATTCGAGCTTACTTTTCGTAGGCTAGCTTATAACTGGAATAGCTAGCATAATACTTGAACGAAAGAACTTCCATTGTCAATAAAACTTAAAATTTTTGGCTGAAAAGGCTGAATTATTTTTTACCTCTAATAGCACTGGTCAACATTAGTTCATACCAATGATTGGGAAGCATGTTTAAACTACCTTCCTTTAATATATAGCTGCTCTCCATTTCATCCGGTCAACCTCAGGTCTTGAGAAAGATGATGAGGCATCATCAACAAGTCTGTCTTAGGCCCACTAGATTCGATTTAAAAACTTTTAGACACAGTTCTTCTAAAACTCTCTTGATTGAGTGTTAAGGAAGAAAGTGCATCGTTTGTGACTTTACCCACTTGTTAGTTGCTATCAAAATATTTTTGAAAAAGACTTTTCTTCAATCAATAGTTCGCGGAGAAAAAATTAATAATAAATAGACATTATTATTACGAAGCACTGTTAACTGATCAAGAAACACTCCCTACGGTTTCAAATTAATGTCGGTGTATTTTATTGAAACAACATAATGAAACGCTTCATGCTGGGTAAGTTAGCCATATGTACCTGTTTTGCCGTTAGGTGTTTTCACTGCTAGCTCAAATGCACTCAAAGGACCGCCTTGGCTGAGCACTTCTTCCATTGTGCAGGACTGCAACGGTGTTACGGATCGCTGCTCTATACAAGCAAATCTATCTGCATTGTTACAAATGCACTGACCAGCTCTTGTCACTTCAGCATGCTTTCTGGGGTCTTGGATTTCAGCGTCTAACACCGATAGGGGATGCGGCAATACGTGTCTGATATTCTCTGCATCTACACATAAGCTATCCCTACATCCTAATTCCTAACTTCTAACTCCAATCTCCCACATCCTATATTCTATCTCGTATCTTCTACCTATCTATCTTTATTTTCTATAATCTACCCACTCTTTTCTATATCGTATCTTCTACCTTCTTCTTCTATCTTGTATCTGATATATCTTATCTCGTAATTCTAACTAATTCGTGTGGTATCTGTCGTTTGTGTCGTAACTATCGCTATAATTTGTTTAGTTTGTATGAACATTTTTTTATCATGTTAAACTTAATTTTTTAGCTTTCTTGAAAATAACTACCAATAAAATCATTATATAAACATTAAACAAAGTAAACCCATTTTTTGCTATAATAAAAAAAGTTTGTTGATTCATTTACTTTTTTTTTGGTGTGAATACCCATTAAAATGCTTAAAAAATGAAAGTGACATTCCTAAAAGCCTTTATTGATATTATTCAGCAATTTCATCGTACAATGTTAAGAGAGCATAAACTATGACAGTTTAAATAATACAAAAAAAAAAAGCAAAATTGCGCGAAAGAAATAAAAAATCGCATTAAATTGTTGGGAAAGTCAGCGCTTTTAATTGACAGACATTGCAAGTTGCAATTTAAAATATACAACAAAGTTAAATGCTTAATTTTTTTAGCATATATACAATATAAAAAATATGGCTGACAGTTTCAGTTGCATTTAATTGGGGCAACAATTGAAGGCCGGAGAGGCAATGTTACAATAAAAATGAAAATAAATAAATGCACAAAATTGATCGCCCATTACTACAGCATGCGCATGCAATTTCCATTTCAAACTCATCAGCTGACAAAACAATATAAAACAAGTCAATTTCTCTTTTCTTTTTTTGTGTTTTAATAAAATTTATTTAAAATACAAAAACAAAAACAAAAGGCGGCAACTGACATATGGCCGCGACGTGCTTGCCATAAATATAACCTAAAATATATGCCATACCCAATACTTATGCTTGTAGTAGTAGGTATAAACACCTTTTGTTAATGGTCTCCTCGGCCTTATCACTAATATGGCGCTTCAGTTTACAGCAAACCTTTTTAAGTGTGCGCACATTTAACTTGTCTTGACTATGAAAATCTACGCAAGTGAACAAAATGGCGTCACACACACACACACGCACACATACATAGTTAGAGCTCGAGGTTATTGCTAATCAACTCACGTTTTCGCTGCTCGTTTCAAAAAGTATTTTGTGACGCCATTTTGAACCCAACTAAATGGCTATAGCGTTTGCGTCATAGCAACTGCCGCTGCCTGCGCTGTCTTCTAGCGCCCTCTTTCGGGCTTGTTCTTATCACAGTGCTTATCAAATTCATCGCAGCATCCTTTTATTTTTGCGGCACGGCAACATTTTTATATGCCCCACTATTGCTTTTCTTGTTTAATAGTTCTTTCTCTACTTTTGCTCATCTTTTTGTTCTTTATTTTTGCTGCCAGTTCGACTGTCTGTCTGACATTCAATGCTGATTAAAATAAAGTTGTTTTCAAGTACATCAGTCAGTTGGTTATTAAGTCAGGTCACGTTATAGAATTGCCTTCAGTTTTTAACAGCATTCACTAAAACTCGTCATGCTTTTCATAAAGCATACGCCCCGTCAGCCCCGCATCACTAACCAGTCGTTCAGTCGTGAATTTAGCATATTCCGTTGTCTGTCAGCGCCAAATGCGCATTCACTTGATTTACTTTGACTCTTAAAGAAATCAACTGAGCTGAGTTTATTATTGCTGCAATAGCTTTTGTCTCGTTGCAGAAAACAACACGGCGGGTGATTGGTTTTGTTACAGTGGGCAAAATACACACTTTACCATGCCGTAAAAGACATAGTCGCTAAAGTGCTTTCGGTTATATGTCTATAGCAAACAGTGATAAAAAAAAACGCTTTCAGAATGCTTCGAAAATGGTTTTGGGTACTTTTTATATTATTATTATCTCTGCATTTGCAACAGAAAACATAAGAGTCAAACTGGGCCAAGGACAGGTAGTCCGGCTCATTTAAAAAGTCTCTCGCGGTGACTTAAATCTTTGGGTACAAAATCGCCATTTCAAAATTTGACTAAATTCACTATTTACTATTTCCCAATAACGTGAGGCAGGCAAAGATTTAAGTTCAAAGTTAAAATGCACAAAATATAGAAATGCAGCTCAATTTGTAAAAAAGCGTGTTTCCAAAAAACTAGTTTTATATACATTACTACAATATTGTTTACATTTTAAGTACACTGATGAACGTACCGCCATACCGTTAAGCCACTTTCAAAGGTTTTTTTGTATCATTTTTCTCGTTTTTGAAGTGTTTTCACGCTGTGAGTGGAAGTCACTAGGGTCAAGGGTCGGAAAGTAAGGCGAATGCAAAAAGCATCCGAACCAAATTTCTCAAGTAGGTCGTGAAACGAAAAACTTGTCCCAACTTTTGCTTTGAACTGCCTTGCTGAGTTGTCGCAACAACTAACAATGGCGTGCTGTAGTGATTGTTTGATCGATTAACAACACCCCCTTGACACTCCAAAAGACAGTTGCAATGATTTATCTCGCGAATTCTACAACTTTAGCTTTATTTGGTATTCACTGCCCTCTGTTGTGTAAGCAAGCGTGGAGTTCACCTTATAAACACTTATCCTGTAATTCGCTGCACGACTTTTTTTTAACATTCGTAGTCAGTTTAGAAAGGATGTCATCAAGCGTAAGGTGCCGATCGGTGTCAATTCGAACAGCTTCGCTAACAGGCGTGGTTCGGCAGTTGGAAAAGCGAGTGCTTCATGTCTTGGCCGAGGCGAAACGCCGTTCACTTATGTCAAACCTTCCTTCAAATGGGGATTCACTTGTGATACGATTTCGTTAGTTTTGCTGAATTTGGGACTGCTGACGAGTGACTGAACTTTTCAGCTAGTTCGCATTGAAACAGATGTATTCGTTTGAACATAGGAACAACGGAACAAAAATTGAAGGTGCGTAACGAACGAATAAGTGCGAAAGCCCAACATACATTCAATGAAAGGCAACTTGTAGCTGTTTCGGTGTTGCACAGTAATATTTATGCCTAGCACTGTTTTAATGCGAAAAAGTGTTTAAGCTTATCAGGGGTACGTTCTTTAAACTTTGCTGTTTTTTTTTTGTAGTACACAGTTAAGTTTACGTTTGTACAAAGCTCATTTTCATACTACCTATACCTATGTCTCTGGATTACATGACTTTCCATTTTGCTTTTTGAGTAAATACATTAAACAATATTTCAAACAATTTGTAGTGTCAGCAATTCATTTGCTGTTACCCTTTTAAATATGTCTAAACAATTTCACAGTTACACATTAAATTTGAAAAGTCTTGTTTATAGTTGATATTTGCAAACTCACCCACTGTCATTTTCGTATGCGTGTTTTTGTGCCGTGTAATCAGAGTAGAGTATTTCGACCTCATATGAAAACCTCCAATATGACAACTTGACTGCTATGCTGTTTTATCGGTGTGTGCGGGCGTGTATCTGTGTAAGGGCTAAGCCACAAAGCCGAATAACTGCGTCGCATTTTGCGTCCGCTGTGCTCTCAGTGCCGTCAGTTGCAGCATCACTTGATGGCTTCATCATAATCAAAAGCTATTCATGGCAAGCTGCTAAGATGGGAAAAGTCAGTGACTTTCCTTTTGCTTAATTTAAGTTCTAAAGCTGGCAGCAAATTTTACTCGGTTTTGGCCAGAAATTGACTTGGTCAACTGGGCAACTTATGCATGTTTCATGCCCATGTTTGGTTCCACCTTTTTCATGTTGTGGAAAATCTGTGAAAACGCAAGCAAAAGCCCTTCCAAAAATTTATTGTGTCGAGTATAAATGATCTGCCACAATTACAATATAGTGGTGCAAAATATTTTTTTTTTTTTTTTAATGTCATAAATAGACTTTCAATGCTTCGCTGCATATAACATGCTCTATCTCGCTCTCTGTCTAGCTTTTAACTTGACGCTCGTTACTGTTATATTTTGCCAATTTCATGCACATGTGCCATATATCTTGGTCAATGCCTCCCACAATCAGCTGCAACCCCAGAGCCCGCTCTTTAACCCTTTGTTGCCCATGCATGCTCGTATTGAATCTAATTTTCCGCAGATTTTACCACATGCAGCAACTATTTTTTTGCTTTCAACCATTTTCCAGGCAATGACTGTTGGCCCTAGTGCATAGCCAGCCTTTTGGCCAGGCTTTCGGCAGTGTGTTAGTTATCCTTGTCGCTTCGCTGGCCAATGGCAGACTCACTGACTCAACGTCTGGCTGACTGGCGCTTTGGTTGGCCCCAATGCTACGTCATCTGAATGTAATTTGCATGCACTTTTACCTACACTTAAAGCTGTCCCCAATGACTGCACGGAGCGCTCTACTCCAAGCTTCTACTGCATCTGCTGCTTGTTTCAATGACGGCTTTTGTCTTCGATGCATTGACCTACAAAATATGCGAATCGTTGGTTGGTTGCTTCTAACTGCACATTCAGTTGGAGAATTGACTTTGGCATGTCAAACATTTGGCACCAGATTTAAGTGTCCAACTTGTTGACAGTTTGACTTGCCTGATCCTGTTGAAATATTCAGGCGTCACAGTATGTTGGATTCTGCTTTTGATAGTTATTAAACATTTTACAACGAATACACAAAGAAGTATAACAACATAGTATTAGTCACGAGTGCGGGCTTTGCAACTACTCTTTTATGCACTGGCTTATAGGGCTTAATTGACTAAAAAATAATCGTTTCTTTAGTTTTTTAGCAAACTAAACTTTTGTTTCGAATCTATGTACCATCTATGCGCATTTAGCGTGCATGCTGAGAATCTGTATGGATAGATCTGCTAGCGCCATCTAGCGTTCGGCGACCGTGACCTTTCATAAACATGCACCCTCTTCTTGTCGATTTCACTGGTAACGCAGCACATAAAAATAAATGAGTGACTTTCTTGCTCACTGATCCAGCACACAAAAAAGTATCACCAATCAAGCGCAGTGTCATCGAAACGTAATACCCGAGCGAAATAGGCACGCATTAACATTTGCCGATCGCTGATAATATACATACCCATATGAGAAGGGAGATTTTTCTTTAAATTTGTATGCCAACACAAAAATATCACGAAAATTAGTCTGCAACATGTCTGACCGCCCGAAAATCTGCATGCCAAAATTTAAAACACGAATCAGCTTTATCAGTCGACGGCCTTAAATCGGAATCAGTGGTCACACCAAATAGCAGACAAATTATCGTGTCTTTCAGTCGATTCTTGCAGCAGATAGTGAAAACCGACTCGGTGTGGCATTTGTTGAATGGTGCAGAAATAAGAAGAGGGAAGAGGGTGGCGAAGAAAAGAATGTTGACCATAGACGAAGAGCAACAGGTAGTGGAAGACAGATATGACCAGAAACGAAGAAAATAAAGAAGGCAAAGAGAATAAGCACATAAAGTTGAATATGACCGTAAAGGAATAAGTACAGGAAGAATAAGGATTTGGGAAAATTGAATTGATTCGATGCGCAGTTGGGACCGACTTTTGAAATGAAAAGTCAGCTGTCGACCGTTTCAGAAAATCCGATTGTCGTCCACAGTTTGAACAAACAAATTTGTGTTTGTCAAAAACATATGTGTTTGACCATCTCATGGCACGAGTCGGCCGATAGTCGGCCTGTTTTTTCTTTTGCTTCGCTACCTCCATTGAGCTTTAACTCCCGAATAAACTTTTTCGACCAATTTAGTTGCGTCTTTTAACAAATAAGCTGTCGATCTACGCATTTGAACAATATAAAAGAGATGGCTTGTGTGTTCGGCACATACACTTTCAGAAATCTTTGTTGTTTGGAAACTTACTTTTCAGACTAGCGTGTATCACAAAATGTTAGAATATTTGGCACATATATTGACTGGTTTCTTGAAAAAGATATTAATGTCTATTAATGGTGGATATTGTATTTTGAGTTTCTGGCACGGAATTTAACAAAATTTATGTTTTATTTTTGGGAACCGATGTTGCTCACTTCTCCGTCTCACAAACATAAAACCGATTTCATTTTCGAAATGCAGCTGCCTTTGGACAGCTGTTTTGTTGTTTTCCGAAAAGCTGGCCATTTGGCCCAACAATTTTAATACCAAGATAATTGCAGTCTCTAGTTGGCATGTTGCAATGCCTATTTATTACTTCACACATATTAGTGCTTTATTTTAAGCCCTTTCAACTATTGTATTATCCCCCATGTGTTGGCCCAACTTTGGTTGCAACAGCGTTAGAATTCCGCCTCACTAACCGCCAAGCACGTAAATGCGCGTCAAGCGTTTGTCCCTTTTGCAATAGTGTGTGTATGTGTGTGGGTCGGTCTCTCAATGCTTTATAGCCATAAATCTTAGCAACCTGCATTGTACTCCAACCCAGCGCTAACATCACACTTATACACATTCACATACAAACACACACACACACACACACACACACACACACACACAGGGAGAGAGAGAAATCCTGGCAGGCTTTGAAATGGCAGTTCAACTTGCCCGTAAGTGGCTTAAATGTTGAATTTCAAATACAAAGGGAGAAAAAGGCCAAAACCCCACAGCCCGGCCAAAGTGTCGCGTTATAGTGGTTGCAAGTATGGTGAGCGGCGGAAAAGGGGCCCAGCTGCAGGCAGCAGCTACTATTTCCAAGTGCCAACTATGTGCCTCGCACTCGTTGTTGGATCTCAGGACAGCAGCGCATCGAGCTGCGGCCGTGCCGTGTGCCATGAATGTCCTTATAAATTGTCTGCAATGTTAAATGTTGCATGTGCCTCGTATGCATGTGTGCGTGTATGTTGCTTTTGACTTTGGCACTGGCGTTCCAGTTTTGCCTGCACCACAGGAATTTATGGTTTTTATGTTTCACACAGAACCAGAGCCCGCCGGGCAGACACACTGCCACTAATCAGCACACGTTTTAGCCAGTCAACCAGTCAGCCAGTCGAGGTACTTTAGACCCTCTAGGCCTGTTCTGGCCGCATCGACATTAGTTGGTATGCAACGGAAGTTAAAATTGTTAAAAGCAATAAAGCTAATAAGTGATGTGGCAAATGTGTGACGTTGGATGCCTGGTCTGGCCTGAATGAGTACCTAGTTGTTCGTTTTCCAGCAAGTACGGGATATCAGCAATTAGAAACGGACAAAGCTCAACACTGGAATGCTTTGAGCTGGCCATGGGCTTGCGGCACGCATTTCCGCTAGCGCCAACTGCTTCCGGTGCAGCTGCACTTTGACTTACTCTTTGTTTGCCAGGACTCTCTTTTTACAGGACTCGTTTGAGTCGTTTGTAATTTTATGACTAATTAGCTGACGAACAGCGTGTCAAGTTGCTGCAAGCTGAGAGCCAACTAAGTAAGCTTTGCTGTTGCCATACGGCTGACTTTGTTGACTTTCAGTCTATTAAGGATGTGGGCATGGTTACGCCTCTTTTTTGTAGGCGTGTTCATCTCGCTTATTTGCTTCACTGCGCTTTTAATTGCCTGCAAGTGACTATTCTTGTTGTTATTTTTGTTGTTTTTTCTGGCTTTTTTATGACACGCGTTGTCGTCAGCGTTGTCAGCAACGCCCCCGGTCTGTCTACAAAGTTTAGTTGCAGTTTTAGTTGTCAGAGTTGCCGTAGTTGCCACAGTTGCCTTGCCGCCTCTGCGTCCGTCTGTTTTTCTTTGTATATTGCGTCTGCATACAATTTTGCAGCATAAAACACTACGCACAATGACTTGTTGGCTATTACTACCGCCTTCCGGCATTGCAGCCAGGAATGTCGACTATTTTCAGCAAATTGTTGTGGCTTTAAGCTGATTTTAAAGGGAGTTTTTGGTAAACGTAAAATACTTGTGGCATGATGGTGCGTACAGAGCAATGCTTAATGAAATTTACTATAAATGTTTGCTTCAAAATTTATGGAATTTTACTAATGCAAGATATTGACATACCTAACGTTATTCAACGATGGAAGTAATTTTTACGTACAGTAAAATTTAAATACGGTCTTTGAGGACAAAGTATGTTACATTGTACTTATTTATACTATCGATACTATCGATAATATGTTATTATTGTACGATTGACTTTGACTGGCATTTCACTCACTTAACTCTAACATACGCTTTTAACATAAATTTGCCACAAATACGTTGGTATTATTCTTCTTAACTGGCTAGAGCCTATCCAATCAGGGATACCAAAGGTAGTTAGTGTGCTTCCTACCTGATCCTTCCAACGGAGGCAACGATCTTGCACAGTACTTTTCGCTCAAACCCTCCAGGGATTTTTCATCAGATGGTGTCATCACCAATGCGGTATATTGATGGTAGGATATCAATAAGCTTGAGAACACTAGCATATGGGTTCACATTATATCAAGACATATGTCTATGAGAGCGTGATGACACTTACAGAATGAAACTTAACTAACATTAAGAATTTATTTTTAACGTTCTTCTTATACTATGGATGTAGTATTACCACTATTTTAACAATTCAACTGAACGAACTCACGAAAAATAAACTGGAAAGATCTTTATGACAGAATTTTATTGCACAAGCCACAATATGTTATCGCAATTGTAACTGTTTCCTGAAGAAAAGTTTCCTTCAAAAATTCAACGTAAATTTGTGCTAATTTTTGTTCATAATTAATCACAGCCGAAACACGAATACATCTGGCACAAAAAAAGAAGTAGGGAAAACCAGAATATATTGTTAAATTTACTACTGACAAAAAGACGACAAATGATTTCCGCTGCTAAATTATCCACTTCCGTTGCATGTACATCATTTGTATGCCACTACAGAAGCGTCGCAACTAGCAGCAAAGTCTGCCGACACCTGCAGACACCAAGACTCAGACCACGAAAGCGATTGCACCCACAGACAGGCAAAAGTCAACGTCAAAATGGCAGCCATCCTACGCCCACGCTTACAACTATGCGGAAACGGAAGAAGGCTTTGGTTCAACAGAGTAAGGACGGCAAAGGAACAGAGCTGAAGCATAGCGTGCAGGGCGTTGAATTAAAATAAAAATAAAAAAGTAAAAATAAAAATATTGTTAACACACGAAAGAAGCAAGAAAATTTAAATGACAAGCAACTAATGGAAATTGCTAACAATTTTCAATGGTTGGCGGCCAAAACGCCCATTCAACCGGCAGGTGCGCAAACTTTATCCAAGCCCAAGTGCACACAGATACACCCACACACGCACACAGAGACACACCTATACGGAGAATGTGTGTAACTGTGTGAGCGTCAGAGCTATGGCTTGGCACCGAAAATCAGCTAACAGCACAACAAATGGCTTCATTTATTTGCGTCTTTTGTGCGATGTTAGCAAGACTTCCTTCCGACCAGGTTGCCCAACTGCGGCTGGAGCGAAAAGGAAAGCTTGATTTACGCTTAGCAGCCAGCGAGCAGAAGAGCAGCGTCCAAATCCTCCCCAGCTCCCTTAAGCTGGGCGTTGTTAAAGTGTGAAAAGTTTGCGTTAAAAATGTTGCCAACGAGCGCCATGCCGACAGCAAGAAACATACAATATTTATAAATAAAAAAAAGTTGGCAGCGCCGCAGTTGCTTTTTCTACAGTTTGCCGCACTTGCAGTGATTGAATGACGGCCAGGGCTGCCACTTCGCTTGCTTTACACTGTTCACACCCTCACCACTCATTGCACTCACTATCGTCGTTAATGTTGGAGGTTTTCTCAAGTAAACTTTTGGCTTGCCGGAAATATAAAAGGAAAACCTCACTTTAAGTTTCAGCATTTTCCGTTTTGCAAGCTGCATACAACAAGTACAACAGTCATTGCGTTTATTTTCTATTTGTTGGCCAGCTTGCCACCATTTTGGGGGCTGGGTTTGGGGTGTTTGACAAGCACTAACAGTAAACTTTTCTAGCACTTGTCGTAAACTTTTGCTTTGGCGCAACCTTTGTGTTACGCTGCAGCTCTAGGATGATCCATCAGCAGGGGATGTTCGTCGACGTGAAGGGGCTGCCATTTGTAAATGTTTCTTTGCCTTTGATTGAGCTGTGTGATGTACATAGCTGCCGGCTATTAGAAATTAGCTGGAATAAAGAACGAGTACTCTTGGGTTCATCAAAAAGAAAAGCACTTGCACAATTTGCAACATTAAGGCGGTTCTTGATCAGATCTTTTCTTTGTTTAGAAGTTAACTGAAAGTCTTTGATGGGAATCCTCTTATGGCGCGTTGGAGGCACGACCGATTTTTAATCACATACCGTGATGGTGGCACATCAATGAGCTTGACCTTTTTTTAAGTAAGCAAATGCATTTTGGAAATGGCTTTAATTAATCGGTTGCAAAATTCATTCGCATAAGAATTAAATATTTTCTAAATTAATTTCTAATTTAAAATCACAATAGAAGAAAAGCTTAAAATTACATTACTTAAAATTACATTTAGCTAATGTGATTCTTCTCTCTTCTTATTTACTTTTTTTGTAATATAATAAGATAATGTTTGATCATGACTTGGTATAATGTGGCGCCATCTAGCATGTGTAATAGCTAGCGTTATCCAGCATAAATGTTTGCTAGCGCTATCTCAAGCCAATTGATGTGCTACGATCACGGAATTTACGGGGCATACCATTATATGTTTAACATAAAAGAAAACTATTTTATGCAGGCAGTCGGGACAGTGCCCGACAGTGGGATACTCCGTACCCATTTTACCAAAAAATCAAATTTCTGTGCAAATTTTAGTATCGACGCGTTGAAGTGTATGGGCGTAATAACGGTAACTGTGCTACGGTGGTAGGGGGTATGGTGCGGAAAAAGGTCAACATTATTTGGTTTATAAGCCTGACGTACCATATTTGTTCAACATAAATGTTAACTTTAACATTTCTTTAAAAAGTGAAATTCTGTTGCAATTCATAAGAGGAGGGGCCTAAAATTACAGATATTATATATTCTTAAATTCCTATTCGATAACAATTTAAAAAAATATATATCAATTTGCCCTTTTCAAGGATATATGCATCTTTTGTTAAAATTTTTTTGCTTTAACTCTTATAGTGTCCAAGAAACGACGGTCCGTCTGTCCGTCCGGACATGGCTATATCGACTCGAATATTCCTCATGATCATTTTTTCCCATGGAACATATGATCTGCCACGCCTCCTCCTCCCTCTTACATACATTGCACGAATCTATAATACCCTTTTACACTTTGTGTACAGGGTATAAAGAATCAAAGCATTTAAAGAAAATATGCAACAGCTTCCACAAGAAACGAACATCCGTCTATTCTTTGATAAACTATTTCGAAGTCTGTATTATGAGTGGAGATAGTCTTCTTACAAATTATTTATCAAGAATCATTAATTTGGAATATTTGCGAACACACTTAAGTTTTCGTACATATACAAATAGGCGTACCCGTTCAAAGTCCAGGGCAAAACCAATATGGATCAGTTCTAATACCATTTTAAGAAAATTGTCTTAAGTTTTTGTATAAATTCTTTAATGATTCTTGACTTGAGTAACCTCAAGAAAGGATAAAGAATTGTGGAATTTACAAAAAAAAAATCATTAAATGAAAGTCCTTAAATATGCTTAGCAATCACAAATATTTTCCACTAACGGTTGGTTGTCACTAAGCTGCATTTGACGACCCAAAATGGCCGCCATGTTCTTTAGGAACAACATGAGGTGGCTGCGGTTTTATTGCTTCGCTCCGCTTTTTCGCAGTTGTTTTCATTTTCCTTGGTTTTTTTTTTGTACGCGCCGGAAATGTTCTGCTATAATGAGTTTTTGGCAGACATTAAAAATAAAAAACCAAATCACAAAAATGCTAAATTTTAAGCACAATAAAAAAATGTGCACCCAATGCATTCTATGGATTCCCTGCCTTTTGGCAGGAAACTAAACTTTAATGCAAACACAGCGTTGCCGCTGCCTTCCGGTGACATAGTTCCACCAAACAAACGAAAATACAATGAAGATACTAAGTTGTTTCTTGGGCCGAAGCTGTCATACACTTTTTTTTCGCGAAAAGTTTATGATAGTAAGGAATATCTTGGAATCGAACGAAATCGAACGGAACAGATAGCAAATTAACAACTTTTCACAACTAAGATAAGATTAAATTTGTTGTGGGTGCGATGGCTTATCAAAGGAGGTTGATATATCCCTAGCACTCAAGTAGCCATGCCCACAATGGGCATGACCGAAAGTGTAAGTTAAGAGTAAGAGGATTGTTGAAATGCGAACAAGAATACGGTAATAAAGAAGGCTGACCTAAAAGTCATCGTGAAAAGGTAGAATATTCCATTCAGTCATGTGGAGTGTATCACTTCCCAAAATGCGCTTTCTTGTCTTTACAAAGGCCAGCTGTGATAAAAAAGTGTTTCTAGTGTATTTCCCGTGATTAATCCAAATTGAAGTGGACTTTACTTTACTGTTACTTTGGCAGTAACAGGTTTTTATAAACAAGCAGGGCTCGCAAAGAAGATATTTGTAGGCTTTTGGATTTGACACAAACCATTTAAAACTGGACTGACTGGAAACTCCTCTATAGCATACCTCTTGAATTGAGAAAAATCCCATGAAATTCGAATACGAAGCAGTTTCGAAAACATCTTATGAAAGAGTATCAAAAACAAGGACACACTGTCACTGTCACTGATGACAGACTGTCAGTGTAATTTGTGCTCATTTGTCAGTGTGAATCAAAGAGTCCATGTCTTATGCTAGTGTTAGTGTACTTTGTGTGTGTTTCGCGAATGGGCTAGTGTGTGTCTGCATGTCAATACATATAAAGTATACGCCCCTTTGGCCATTGCATGACGCTTACGAGCATCACAAAAGCGCATTTGTTTGTCAATTTACAAAACAATTCCATTGTCACTTGTTCCCTTGCGCATTTCGCATTGCTTTCTCTGCATTTTATTTCATGCAACGATTTCGCCTTTTGGCAACACATCAAAAGCTGCTTTTGCCTTTTTGTTGGCTGAGTTCTGTTCTAATTTATAATTTAACACTTCAACATACTCTCCATGTCTAGAAAGCTCATCAATATGCACTCTGCCAATGCAATCTGAAGTGCACATGCAATGCAAAAACAACAGCAACAAACAACCGTTACACTTACAGTGGTCGAAATTTTAAATCAAGCTTAACAAAACTCACACTATTCAGATTTGCAGTAAAAGAAGGTAAATATATTTATTCTTTTAGAAGAAGGAAGAAGGATCTATCTCGAGAATACCAAGAGGTTGAGGCGAGAAAGTGCTGAGTCGCCTAACAATGTCTAAAATAAAAAGTTACCTAAACGTTAAAATAAAAGGTTCAAAAAACCGGGGTCGAGAACTTGAAATATTAAGGTTTAGACTGTCTAGCAGAAAAGGCAATTAAACATCACCAGCTTTGAGAAAAAAAAATGCCTAAAGTGGTTTTTTTTTCCCTGATTGTCGACAGATCGATTAACGATGTGGGTCCCCCATATGGTAGGGTAAAATGATTCAAATAACAATGGATAGCCTTTTGATGTGATGAGGATCCAATAACTCCTTTGAATCTAAGAAGAGCTTTCGCTTTACTGACAAAAAATCTACCATCTACAGGCCGTGCAGTACATGATGCGCTTTCGACATCAAAGCGAATTCTCATGCGACGCAATAAACTAAAAAGTAAGAAGGTTTACGGAGTTACGGAGAGTTTACAGAGGATACATTCGGCCTACATAGCTAATAGAGATATTTACAGTCCACATTTCTTTAAAGTACACAAAGTGTTTTGTAAGCAGCGGGAAGATTGTATTTATAAATATTGTATTCGAGACGCGAATGGGACCTTTGGGTAACATAAAACAGCAAAGCACACTTTCTTGCAAAGTTCATTATACTATCTTCGCTATCTCCTCAATTGAATATGTAAAAATCTAGAAAATTTAAACTAATTTTCTTATAGTATAAATGAAAAAAAATGCATCTTTTGGTAAAATTTTGTGTCTCTAGCTCTTATGGTCTCGGAGAACTATCCCCTCATACGGACAGACGGACATGGTCCAATCGCTACCCGAGTCAATGATAACACTTTTTGCCCTTGGAACTTATGGTGTGGCACGCCTCCTTCTGCCTGTTACATACATTGCACAAATCATTTATACCCTTTTACACTGTGTACAGAGTATAAAAAGCTAGAAGATGGGTCTATTATATGTATATATGTATATTCAATTTCTTACGCTAGACTGGCCATTTCGACCACTGTGCAACAGTGGGCATGCTTGTGAGAGCTTAGTCGCGTCGGTCTTCTAATATACAAAACAAAAACGGCAACAACAACAAAACTACACAAATTTACATGAAACTTTGCATTGAAAGTGAAAAGCTCAATTGCACAGCTTTGTTTTTTTTTTCGCCGAACGCGTATTTTGTTGCACGTGTGTGTGTGTGTGTGTGTGTGTGTGTGTGTGTGTGTGTGGAAATTGAAAAGCGTGCAGTTGGCAGTTGGTCAAAGCGGCCATTGCAATCATACACCAACGCACATAGATACAGCACACACACACACACACACACACACTCACGCATTGTATTGCAATTTCATAGTTTTGTGAAACGGTAAAAATTGTTGCCTTTAGTGTTGAACCTATTGTTGTTGTTGCTGCTGTGCATAGAGACTTTGTTGAATTTTCACATCGATTTGCATGCTCTGTAATAAATTGTTCAAAGCTTCGGATTCTTCTATACAATTTTTTCCGTTCGTTGCCGTTGCTATTCATTAAAAATCGTATTCCACATTTGAATCGTAATGAAAAGGGCCCACAGTGTGTCAGTGTTTGAACCGTACGAACCACGGTCCATTGTGATTGTTCTGATTGAACTGTGTCAAAATGTAATTGCTGGAATTTGTAAAAGACATACGTATGTGGTTAAGGGATTCAGTAGATATGGTTTAAATGTTCTTAATTGTAAAGAATGCAACTCTTAACTGAGTGAAGTTCGTAAATGTGGTCAATGTTGCTAATTTGGCATTAAGATAATACTGTAGATCTCTCAATAATAAGAATTTGATAGAAAATAATAATATACCAATTGCTATTAAGTATACTCTAGTGACGCCAAACAACGACGATACTCATGATATGCGAAATGTTTAAGTTTCATTTAGAATTGCTTTTCATTTTCACAATTTACAATTCTTGTATTAAGTAGTTATTTTAAATATATAAACAAATTTTTTGACTGCATAAATAGCTAATTTATTGCGATTGTCGTTTTCAATTTGCCCAAGAATCGATAGTTTTCCTCTTCGTTGTCGTCATTCTTGGGAATGCCAACCACTTTCGCTTGTCGCTTTTATTAAGACAACTTTAGTATTGCCGAATTGGCAAACAAACTCTCATTAAAAACGATACACAAATCTTACTACATATTTAAGAAGAAAACGAGTAAGAATCTACAAACAATGAAAATATACAAATTTGAAATTTGGTGAATATCAACCGGTTACCGCATTAAAGCCTGATGTAGACCACTCTTCTTTAATCGGTGACATCAAAAGTAGTTAGAAGCAAGTGTTCTCTCTACCTGGTTCTTCCAACGGAGTCTTGGCTTAAACCTGTTGAGTTACTGAGCTTTTTCAGCAACTATATTTTATGTTTTTCATTGTTGTTAATTAAAACACGATAATTGTATAAAGTAATAGAGTAATGTTATTTATTTATATTAGTTTAGGTTGTATTTGTGTTGTAGTTGTGTTAAGTTTTGTATGGTTGTTTGTGTTGTATTATGCGTGATTAGGTAGTTGCGTCCAACGGCTAGGTAATATAAAAGGCGAGTACATTCAATTAACAGCGCAGCTAGGCGACAATCCCGCTTAGCTGGCGGCTAACATAAACTACTGTAGGGTGGTGAGTGGGAGCTATGTTAGTTAACATTTGGCTGCTGGGCCGCATAACCAAACAAAGCCATTAAGTTAAAAGGGAGGTATTATCGTCTTGTAGTGTTAGTCTCGTCTGGCGAGAGTGGTCTCTACTTTTTATTTGCCTACTGAGGCCAAATTAAAAAATCTATTGATAAGGGACTCTCCTATGATTTCTTGCTTCTTTAATAGCAGGCATCCCCATAAGACTTCAATGAAACAATATATAATTTGTATACATATTTTATTTAAGTCTGTAGCATGAATTCATCGGACTTTTGATGACGTTTGTTTTCTTAAATTGCTGGGTTGAAAGTCATCCAAGATGATTGTTTTAAATACAATAATTAGCAGCAAGGTCCACAGCCACCGCAGCAGCCGCCGCAAGGTCCGCAACAGCCACCACAAGGCCCACAGCCACCGCACGGACCACAGGGTCCGCAACAGCCACCACAGGGGCCGCAACCACCGCAACAAGGTCCACAGCATGCATCACTAAAGCAGCAGGGGCTGCAGGGTGCACAACAGCCTCCACAGGGTCCGCAACCACCACAGCAAGGGCCACACATGTTTAGTCCGTACAAAGTTACTGCAAAGATATTTTATTTTTTTTTTACAAATTTTATTTTTCAATGTTTTTATTTTTGCTTACCTTGAATTCTAAACAAAAATTAAAACTATTGTATACAAAAATTTAGATGTTGTCGGTTTTAGGTCTGGACACGGAATGAGGTTTTATTTTTTTGTTGGGAAAACTATGCTTTTTGATGTGACATAATTTTCCAGCTTACTTTAATACATAATTATACTCTTTAGCTCTCAATGTTCAATATTGGCCTTAAGTATGATGTATGTATAAAGATGATATACCCATTAACACGGAACCTAACTGTGGCAATTTTCGGACAGCAATTTTAACCGTATTGTGTACATGGTTCTAAATAAATATCAAAATGTCAGAAAATATAAGGACGTCAAACTTCCATCATATTATCGCCATCTCACCTTGACTTCGATAAACGTAGTTTCACCACTACTTACTTTTTGGAATGTGCTGCTCCATCATTCCAGATTTTATCAACGCATGCAAACTGATTAGTGGTAGACTTAACTGACACATTTGATTCAATCAATCATAAGCAATTGCTATTGAAACTTCCCTTTTGGGTGTTTTAATTCCAGATCCTTTACGTACCTCTCGAATCGCGTTCAAACGGGTATTATTATTTATAGAATTGAGCCTAAATCTATTAATGTAACCTTCGGGGTAGTCATTTTGACCCTTTGCTATTTGCTATCGTTATTATTGAGCTGCTTCTGGTTATATCATTATCTTTTTTACTTATGTATGTATGGGGATAAGATAAAACTTTCTTTCTACTTTTATTTCGCTCATGTGCATCTTGGTGAAATGTTAAAAAGCGTTTTCTCCTTTCTGCTGCTCTGCTCTAGAACGTATTTTGACTGTATCTGATCTTGAGGTTTTATTTGGTCATAGGCTAAAGATACTTTGGACGAATGAATCAAACTCCTTTTTACTGCTCCTGTGCTTTCATTTATAACCTTGAGTATCAAGATATTATTAAATCTCTGAAAAAGCAGTTTCTTCTTTTCATGCTTTGCAGTTTAAGTAGAGAGCTTTATGATCGTCTGCTAGATAGTTTTATTCTTACACAAATTGCTTCTTGATCTGATTAATTCTTCTGAAGTTCTTAAAGAGATTTTTGGTGCCGCTGAAACCACTAGTCGGCTTCTATGCTCCAGATATAACGAATTATATTTTTCGTTCTCATTTTGTAGTATTTTTCTGTTAAACTACAAATTGCTTTAAGCTTTATTTCTGAACTTTCTTAGTAAAATTTTTTGTACTCTATTTTTGTATAATTTGGCCCATGTTGCTTTTTTTTAATTAAGTAGCTTAATAAGAATTACAGTTGCATTTTTAAGCCTTAAACCACAAAAGCTTGACAAAGTATTACAATTTAGCCACGTAATTAAAAAGTGCAGGGTACCTGTTTCCGAGTGTGTGTGCGTGTGCGTGTGATCTACATGTGTGTGCCACAAAAGCAACAATTCATGCACGCCAAAGATGTTGCACAGACAATTCAAGGGAACTCATGCAACAGTCTATAAGAGGAAGCAGCAAGAGCTGAACCAGGAACAGCAGGAACAACATCATCTGCCGCAAAGAAGTAGAAACTAAGTCAACAACTTTCTATTTTGTCAATGGGTTGGCTGGCGCTCTGTCTATCTGACTAACTGACTTGACTGTCTGGTAGTGACTGTCTTGCCTGTAAATGACACACTCTGCATATGAAACTAAAAAATAATTTTTCAATTCAGAAATGAAACTTTTCACACAAGTTATTCACGCCCTTTGCGTCTCGCTGTCACACTCTCCAACTCACTCTCTCTCTCTCTCTCTTACAATAGACGTACACACAACTGTAGGGGAGCACAAGAGCTGTGCAAACTTTAAAGTTTGCAATTGCAAGAACGACTCCCCAATGTGAGCTGGTAAACCAAATGTAACAGCATCCCAGACCCGGCTCCGGTCCCAGTGCCATTCCCAAGTTCCCTCTATGACTGCAATCTTAATTTGCTGGCTGCCTTTGCTTTGCTGTTGCCATGTATTTCTTGGGGTTTTTCACATTTTCTTGGTGTTTTTCTTTGGCGTTGCAAAACTCCAGTAGGAAATTACAAACCAATGTAAACGCCAAGAGCCACTGTGCCACCAAGGAAGTTGTTGACGCTGGCAACGGCAGGGCCGAGTGCCGAGTGTCAGTGTCATATCCTGTGCCAAAAGTGCACACAGTCCAAACCAGGACATCAACAGACCAACATAGCCAGCTACCAACCATAGCAACGGTTGCAGCAGACACAAATACAAATTCCGAGCTCCTTGGTCCACATTACAAATGAATAATTTATGCGCGCGCTCAACTGCAGATGGATGGGAATGGTACCAACTCCGTGTCCCTGGCAGTCACGAACAACTGCGGCGACCATAACAAAGCCAAGCGTAACAGCACCGAGCCTGGTCAAAGGAAAATGAGTTGTGGCACAGTCCCTCGACGTTGTTGTAGCACTGCCCGATCCCGTCCCGTGCAGCTCCTGCTTCTGCCATTAGGCGGGAAGCTGTTGCTGCACATAAACTAAAATTTCAGCCAAGTCATAGTCTTTGGGTCGTCTTATCCTCTGCGCTTTTAAACTCTTCACTTGGAAATTTGCCTGCAAATTACTTGGCCTGCCTCTTGGTGTGAAAATTATCTGTTTAACGGCAGAAAATACACACAAAAAAATAAGATGAGGCAAAACTGTAAAAGGGGGCGGTTAAAAGCTTAAAAGTTATTAGAGCAAATTTTTGTCTGGCGGTCTCTTGCTTACCTCCTGCTGCTCTCTGCCCAACTAATGGCCAAGTGCATATCTCTCGGCACATATTGAGTTATGACTTAATTGGATAAGAGCCAGCTTTGCTGGTTACCAAAAAGAGTAGCGCCGTACGCCTGGAGGCACAAACTTTCAAGAAGAGTAAGAGCCGGGAGTCTTACTTGAGCCTTTTAAGATCGTGCTTTTGATTGAATTGACTGGTTGGTGTGCTGAAAGGTTTTGCAGAACTAACTACTTAAGCAAGAAAAGGAGAAATTGTATATATATATAATATGATGTTAAGGTTTGCTCTTAATTAATTTTTAAAGCAAATAATAGTAATTAATGAGCTTTTTCAGCACAGAACAAGGAAGGAACCGTCCTTTGTCTAATAATCATTTCTGAGATTAGGATATCAATAAAAGGTCGAATGAAAAGGTCAAGAACATATAGCTGAGTGCAACTTTGCTGTGAAGGAGAGTGGCCACACTTACGTTTTCATCGTGCAGTTCTTACTCATCCACTCCAAACCGTGTACCCGGCTAGGGTAATCATTATGCCAGTCAGACCGGTGGTAAAGCAGCACACATATCCAGGTAAAGCGACGGATCGCGCAAGCAATGACATGCGATACGAATCAATCATGAAGTGAAATATCATGCCAACGTGCGGCCGTATGCAAAGTGTTTTCACGAATGAAATATGTTGAGAAAACATGGCAAAGATCATACTGGTTAACAAATATAACTTCTATATTACTTAAACTCAAACATAGAAATTCTTCTTAGTTTTAGATTTTCTTTCTCTATTTTAGAAACTTCGTACTTATTTTACTTTAAATTACACATTTTCTTGATTTTGAGTACCAAGGGACTAGGAGAGCGTGATAGAAAAAGCATAAACGATGGCGATGACGACAATTGCTGAGCACTTTGTGCTGTAGAGGTACAATCTGTATACAAAACATTAAAAACAAATGGAATTATCGTTTCTTAGAACATTCGTCAAAAAGTCAAATTTCGTTCAATTGCTGGAACGTCATCTTCTTCTTTTTA
This sequence comes from Chymomyza caudatula, assembly GCA_035041775.1. Lineage (NCBI taxonomy): Eukaryota > Metazoa > Arthropoda > Insecta > Diptera > Drosophilidae > Chymomyza > Chymomyza caudatula. Next base: position 3,619,798 of record JAWNKW010000189.1, on the reverse strand, counting down.
ACTAGCCATAACAACCCCAGCCTGATGTAGAGCACTCCTCCTGGCGCTCCTGTCTTGCGCGTGCCTTCTACGAAAGGTGATACCAAAGGTAGCTAGTGCTCTCTCTACCTAGTCCTAGTCTGCCAATAACCCCCAAAAAAAGAAAAAAAAACTTTTAACATATCGATAAAAAGAACAAACATATATATAAATACCATAAAAAAATAAAATAAACGTGTTGCAAAAATTGAAACGCTAAAAAATTAAAACAACATACCAGCGGAAAAAGAAAGAGAAAGTATCGAGTAACAGAACCGCCAGCATTCACTGGTTGGTCGTACCAAGTTGGCCTTTATGTGAGGAGATCCGGCCAACCTGAAATAGAAGATATCCGGAGAAGAGGGAGACACAAGCAGGGCGAATATCAATCGCTTCCCCGAAGTGCAGAACGTGTCCGACCCCTTGCAGGCGCCATAGAATAAGCCTGAAAAATTCGACTTGGCATTTTGTAATAGTGTAACTATGGGAAACTACTCCATAAAAACAAATAAAGAATAAAAAAAATAACACTATATGAAGAAGAGAGGTAAAGATGAGTATAGTTGTTGAGTGAAAATATCCAAAAAAAAAAAAAAAAGAAATAAATGCAAAATTCCCCTCTAAAGTGGTTCCCGGTGTCAACTTAGAAATTAAAATCGAAACGATATTCAAAGAATATGCAAAACCCAAAAATATTATACAACATAATTGTTTGGTTATGCAGCCAGCAGAGCCCGCACAGCAGCCAACATGCTTAGATAATTAAGTCAGCTACCATATGTTACATCGGGTCCGCCGGCATATTCTTAAACATATAACAATAAGAACTAAACTACTGTACATCGGCCCCCGCGGCATAAAAACAATAAATATAAACTATTACTAAAGCTATTGAAAAAGCTCAATAGCTAAACAATAATATGTGTGAAATTTGATTCTCCTTAGAAAAAACAAATTCGATACAACGCTGAAAGGTCATCGCTGAAATCATGCAAGTTAGTTTGCTCATACATTTATACATATATATTTAGTTTTTTTATTTTGGGTAGATCTGATATTTGTATTTTTTTTTAATCTAAGCGTTCGGTCGAATGCGCTTGTCGGGTCGTCTCCCCAAGCGCTTCGCCTAAGGCTTATTTACTGGACGCATCTCACACCGATAGAGCTCTGTGTATATGTGTACTATCGGTGTGCCTAGTTGTTTCGTTGTGTGCGATGTTGCTTTTCATAATTTTATAATTTCCATTTTCAGATTTTCAAATTTGCGATAATTAATAAGTAGTATTTGACTTTTTACAATTTTTTTTACAACTTACAAATGTTTAGGTGAACATTTTAGTCTTAAATTCAATTTGGAGGTGTTCAAAAAAAAAACGTAACATTTCAGGATTTGCTGGACGATGGGCATAAACTCCAAAAATTAGAAGATGCTACATGTAGTCAGTGCATGAGCCAAAATTCCATTTACCAAACGTATGATATTATCGCGGGAAAAATTTTAATTGTCCGCTTGTTTGTAGCGAAGTATAATGCAAATACCAAGTTGGTAGAGAAAATTAAAAAATACGCTATTAAAAATGTTCAACCTGAAGTTCATCAAATAAGCGCAGCATCGTACAGAATGACAAGTGCTATTTTCCATCATGGACAAGCATTAAATTACGGTCACTATACGGCTATTTTAAAAAAGAATATCAAAAATAAGGACATTTGGTATAAAATTGATGATGCCATTATCGAGAAGATACCATGGCCGAGAGCTGCCTATATCTCTTCCATTATATTTTTTGAAAAGCAATGAATATGATGCCGTATGAAACCATGCCCTGCACTGGTTCATTGTAACTAGCACGGAATCCATATACAGGGTTACAACGGGATGTTATAATTATCTTGCGAACAGAAACCTCAACATTCAATTACCGACCCCTACCAGATAAAGTAATGAAAAAAATCACGAATGGGACAAAAAGACATGGCTCCAATCCAGTTACTTAGTCATTTTGTTATTTAGCATGCAGTACGACAGAGTAGGCTACGAATATGTATACATGACCATCATTAATTCTGCAGTCAACTCAATAAAAATTACCATTGAAACTACCATCTTATCAGCTCAATTATTGCGAATGGAGCTGATAGACGTGGCTCTAATCCATTGTAACTAGCACAGAATACTGTACAGGGTGTCAACATTTAAGTACCGACCCTTACCTGATAAAGTAATTAAAAAAAAAAACGAATTGAACTGAAGAATGATTGAAGATGGTTGGCTCGGATAGAAACCAGGAATGTCCGAAGATGAAATCATTAAACATTTAGGACCTATTTGCTTATGATGAATTACTAATAATGATGAGACAAAAAAGAGGTACATCTTATTGCGATATGTTGGGCAGAATTCGTAAGGGTGTTATTACCAATGGCTCTTACATCTTACATCTTAACATCCATGTTGTATAAAAGTAATAGTCGGGATCATAGAACTGAACGTGTCGATATAGCTGTCTGTATGTTCGTGTTGTCGCATAGCAACCCCACCACCCGCAGTACAGTTACCTTGATTTTATTCACATCCATTTTGAATACAAGTTCTAGAGGGGATCATAGAACTGAACGTGTATGTGGTGGTTTGTCGAGTTTTTGGGAAATTGGAAATAGGAGTCCTATAGGTCAGGTTCTGCATTCGTTTCACGAAACATACATTGAAAGTGCATTTAAACGACTCGTTTAGAATCATTTCTTTTTGTTGTAGCAAAAGTGGAGACCCGAACACGTTTTTTACGTTTTTAACGTGTTTTTTATGTCATTATGAAATTACTGGAAGCTAAATTTTATTAGTTAGGGTATGTATTAAGAAGGGACAATATTTGATTAAATACTCTTGTTAGCCATTAAGAAAAAATCACGGAAGTACCATCACCGGAACATACTTTTAAGAATTTAAGAATGTTTTGAGAGATAGAACTATAAGACTAATGAATAGATACAGAAACCAAATGAAAGGTGGATAAGACCACGCCTCAGATAAACCCCTAAGAAGAAAAGTCTCATTTTTTTTGTAGATCATGTTTAGTAACACGAATGGGGTCATTTCCGTTTCGAGAGCATAGCTCTCTGTTAAAATACAGTCAATACACTCTATAATAATTAATATTATGTAATCGGGAAAAAGAGGCAGCAACCCACCCCACACGCCCAAGAGCAAGGAAATCAAAGGGTACCGCTCCGCTGTCTGCTCTCGACCTCAAGGCCGTTCATATCCACCAGTTCACGTGGATATAACTAATCCCGATGGAACGCAGGATATTACAAACGGAAGCATGGCCTGCCTCTTCGTTGCCTTCACTCATGCTTCAGCGCCATCAAGCCATTAAGCTAAACGGGATGTATGATCGTCTTGTAGTGTTAGTTTCATCTGGCGAAAGTGGTCTCTACTTTTTATTTGCCTACTGAGGCCAAAGTAAAAAATCTATTGATAAGTGAATCTCCTATGATTTCTTGCTGCTTTAATGGCAGGCATCTCCATAAGACTTCAATGAAACAATATATAATTTGTATACATATTTTATTTAAGTCTGTAGCATGAATTCATCGGACTTTTGCTGTCGTTTGTATTCTCAAGTTGCTGGGTTGAAAGTCATCCAAGATGATTGTCTTATATACAACAATTAGCAGCAAGGTGCACAGGCACCGTGGCAGCCAAGGTCCCCAGCATGCATCACTAAAGCAGCAGGGGCTGCAGGGTGCACAACAGCCTCCACAGGGTCCGCAACCACCACAGCAAAGGACACTCATGTTTAGTCCGCACAAAGTTACTTCAAAGATATTTTATTTTTTTTTTACAAATTTTATTTTTAAATGTTTTTATTTTTGCTTACCTTGAATTCTACACAAGACTTAAAACAATTGTATACAAAAATTTAGATGTTGTTATATAATAATAATATTAGGACTCCAAAGTTCCTGCTTCATATTATCACCATCTCACCTTGACTTCGATAAACGTAGTTTCACCACTACTAATAATATAATGTTACAGGCAGAAGGAGGCGTTGCAAACCATATGTTCCATGGGCAAAAATGATCAGGAGCAATAGTCTAGTCAATATAGACATGTTAGTCTGTCCGTCTTGGACCAGCTTTCTCCGACACTATAAGTTAGCGAAAAAAAAAATTACCAAAAGATAAACGGATAAATACATCAAAAGTTATACTCAAAATAAGCTTGTTTCACCCCTCCCCACCTAAAAACTGCGAGGTTCAGTTCCACTACTTATAGATATGAAAGTTTTCACAGATATTTATATATGTATATTTTAACTACATAACAAAATTCAACGTAATTGCCCCAAGAATACTTGAGTCATAGGTATAAAAAGAATTTTTGCCATCCAACTTCCCAGGAATATGTTTACACGCATTTCGATCTTATGAAAAGAGACATAAAAGTGGATACTTCCGTTCCCATTTTGCCGCATTTACCGTATAAAGATTAAAGGTACAGGGTATAGGACTGTCGGGCACCGTCCCGGCTCCAGCCGCTTTTTTACCCTGCATGAAGTTAGATAGGAATAAACAGCTCAAAAAAATATCACATGCAGTTATGTACGACAATATGTAGTACAATGTGTCCAGTTTAAATTTTAATAAATAAAAACTTTTTCACAAAAATATTTATTCGTAAAAAATTTAACGACCATATGAAAATAGAGGAGCTAGAGTTAAAAAACTGGACCAACTAAGCAAAAGCTGTTACACTTGCACGTACTGAGGGCAAATTTTCGTATGTGTCTGTGTCTTTGAGAGTGTGTGTGAGCGAGTACGTGCAGATGGCCAGCATATGGACGAGGACACTCAGTAAAAATTAACAGAATTACACTTAAGTAATTAGGAATTTTGGAAACTGTAAGCCAAGCAAATGTGTTGCAGGACATAAACAAAATCATGGTTGTCAGTGTAGGCCGAAGTTAGAGAGAGAAAGAAAGCAACATGTATCTAACGACGAAAATTTTGAATAGTTTTAGTACATGAGAAAACTGCGAATCAAATTATGTAATATTACAATAAGAGTTTTAGGATAACTTTTACTAAAACGAGTTGTAGAAAATTCTAACTTTGCAAAAAAAGGAACACAGTTTCAATCGAATTAATTGTCCACACGAAAAGGATTTTCACATTTTAAAACGACGACTCCTTGATATGTCAGTGAAAGGCAACATTAGTCCTGTATTAGTGTACCATCAGTTAAAAGAGTACTGTCAAATTTAGAGGAAGGTCCATTATTTAGTTTGAGTTTTTAGTAGCCATTCAAAGCAAACAATCTGGGCAATTCCGATAATGTGACTGTTTAAGAGGAGTTTTGGGCAATGTTCAACCGTAATCCGATCGAGCTTTTACGGCATTTCGTAAACGTGGAGAAGACATATATACCACAACACAGAATACCAAAGAACAGTTTGACATTGTTTCTGTTGTTAAAGTTCGATTAAAAGAAAAACCGACCGTATTTGGCTACATAACACCAAAACATATTTCGATTTTTTTTTTTTTTTAAACTGAAGAAATTTTCTGAATAGGACAGGGTGAAGATGTTCCCTATTGTTACCTTGACCAAGTCGCAAGCTGCCCTAATTACACTATGCAACAGATTTGACCTCAATGAAAGCCCTATGGCTAAAACACACCTTTTCCGGTCCATTTGAGGTCGCTGATTTCGAATTTTCTAATAACTATCGCTATGTTAAATGTTCCGAATACAGCAAAACCCGATACAATTGCGAGTTACAGGGCAACGAAATGCTGTTTTCGAAAATATTTATATCAAAAATACAACTTTTTCACATGATTCTTTTTGGAAATTTCAAGACCAATTTGAGCAAAATCGGTAGCGAAACGGCATTATAAACACTAAATTCAGCATACTGCAAATTAGGAACGAAAGTTTATACTTCGCTTTGTCGCTTTTCACAAGTTCTGTGACTATGACTTTGAGCCTTTTGCTATTAGGAAGTTCTAATTAAGACGTTTTTCTATTGGGAAGTTGGTTATTAAAAAAATTACTTATATGCCACTAACTTCAGTATTCTTTGGACCATGTTTTTATATTTCGTAACATAGAATGAAAACACATTTATAAATGTCTGTGGCTATTTTCAAATCAAAATATAACGGGGTGTGGAAGTAATGAAAAATGGTGAGCACATCTTTAACTCTAGCCAAATATATACACGTCTACATGTTGTGGAAATTTGGAGCAGTTTATCTGCGAAGGGGGTAAAATCAGCACATTTTTGACTCCAACTTTTGATGTATTTATCCGATTTTGTTAATTTTTATAACGCATGCATATATGCACATAACCACGACGCAAATATCTGTCAAGATTGAAATTGATATATTTAGCGGTGCGGCTGTAAACCGCGAAAGTCTGCTGCGAGGAATTGGGTGCAGACATTAACTCAATTCGACAAACTTTATCTTTCCTATGATTATGTACATATTTTTGTAAAATTTTGTATCTCTCGCTTTTATGGTCTCGCAGATTTATCAACTCATACAGACAGAACTCTTTCTGCCTGTTACACATATTGCACAAGTTTATAATAGCTCTTTGTGTGCAGTTCATAAAAAAATGACTTGCCTGTATAGCACAACTCACAATATAAACTTTCTGCTTGTAATAGCCCCGTCATAATGGGTTGGGTTGTAAAATTTTCCCGGACAGTCAGACAAACATCTTATAGTTAGTTGGGTTTTAGTACAATACATCAATTTGCATTGAACTTGAATAAGATAAACTAGTTCGAACTCGCAAACAGACAATGCATATTTATTTATGAGTGTAGACAAGTTACAATTAACATATTGCAAAAATATGACCGACTAAGTTCGGAGCGTCGAATGTTTAATGCTCTAGAAGATCTATGGAGCATGTATAGTTTTTCAAGTACAATAGCATTACATTCTTCTTCTAGCAAATGTCATAGCATAGTAAATATACTCTGCTAAGTTATAAAAAAGTTAGAACGTAATGGGTTTAATACAAACTAGGTAAGCAACAAGTTTTACCTGTAATGCAAACAAATTTACATATTTTGCTATATAAAGCATTATATTGTGCTATATAAATGTAGTTCCGAGTAAACTATATTTTTTATCATCAGAACTATACGACAAACAACAGTAGTCTTAACTGTATTCTCATCTATTTACGTGATGGTCTCAAATACTTTCACAATATGCATTCTTTTGGGAATCTGTTTATACAGCAGCGTTTATGCTGATAAGGACAAGAGTCTATGCGCTTCGGTAAGAATTACTAACTACTTAGAAAATGTCATCAATTTACTTTACTTTCAGGACATTGACATGCATGCCCAATTGAATGCCGTTGACAAACTAATTGAAAAGTGAGATTTTAATAGAACACGAATTAATAAATAGTGCTAAATACTACCTGATATTCTTATAGACTGCAGATGCAAATGAAGTTGATTGAAGAGTACAAAATTCAAGTGAACGCCTTTGAAAGTGTGTATAAAAAATAAATACCTTTCATACGCTGTTATCTAATGCGACATGTATTTATATTACAGATTTGACTCAAATAGATTTATCCGAGTCCTATCCCGATTCTTGTTTAGCTTATGAGAAATCGTCAAATATACATGTTATAAAAGTTGCTAACTTGGAACCCTTTTGGGTCTCTTGTAGTGCCGACATAGCAGGTTCTGGCTGGATCGTCATACAACGCCGTGTTGATGGGGAACTGAATTTCTATCGAAACTGGAAAAGCTACCAGCAAGGCTTTGGCAATCTTTCAACAGAGTTCTTCATTGGACTTGACAAGCTGCATGCTATTACGGCTTCCCAGCAATATGAGCTTTATATACACCTTGAAGATTTTGAGGGTGAAACAAGCTTTGCCAGATATGATAACTTTAGTGTTGGCAATGAAGAGGAATCTTACAAGCTGCAATCTTTGGGAAACTTTACCGGCGATGCGGGAGATTCGCTGGAATTGCATTTGGGCCAGAAATTTGCAACATACGATCGGGATAATGATCCAACCAGTGAAGGAGATTTAGACAGTTGCGCTGTTGCATATATTGGTGCTTGGTGGTACGAATCATGCCATCTTAGGTAAGCAAAATAAGGAATGATCCTCCTTTAAGTGTATTTTTAAACCAAAAAAGAACCAAAAATAGATGTAATGGTTAGCTTCTTAGTATTACACACATTTTTTAATAACGTATATTTTATATTTATTTTTAAAGCAATTTGAATGGGGTTTACTTGAGAGGCGAAATGCGTGAAGATCTTAGAGGTAAAGGCGTCAACTGGGACACTTGGCGCGAATTCTATTCCTTAAAATTCGTACAGATGATGATAAGACCAAAGTCAACTGTCATCGCTTAAAAATGTGTGGCTTCAATGCTACTTTGTACAGTTATATTCTCAAAGATTGTTGTTTTTTTGTAAATAAATCGTCATTTGTGCAAAATCTTTAAAGGATTATCACAAATATTTATATTGTATACTTTGTGACAATTTCGATGTTGCGAAGAAAGTAAGAGAAACTCATAATTTGAAGAAAAAAAAATTTTGTATAGTTTTGATTACTCCCACGGCTTACACCACAACTTTAAAAGCCGTTTGAATGAAAAGCATCAGGGTCGTATGAATATTTTGAAAAGATATAGACAGTAATGTACTAATTTTAGACGAAGTTCTCCACAAGCTACCTAACGCAACAAAACAAACCTATTAGTTTTCGACCTGGCTATGATGGTGCAATTGGCAAGTGCAGTGTCCTTGATGCTTCCAGGTCCTACAATCTCTGCCTGCGGAGCACCCCTACTAGTCCCAGACGCATGCATCCACGCTCTTATGCGGTATACCTCACACATCCGCCACCATGACCCCATGCGCTTTACTGCTTTATAGCTCAGGCTCGTACTAACGCACTTAGGAGGACACTTCCCCTGCACTCTATTCTACTCAATGGAGGAAAAATGACATATACTACCCTTCTTAAGGACGGGCAGAGGACACCGAGGTTGCAATTGTCGGGGATGTTCTCATCAAGCCATATTTCGTAAAAGAGCTAATCAGCAGCTTTTTTGTTCTTGGCCCGTTTGATTGCGACCCTAACTTCGTCATGACTAGGCAGCGGTTTATCCAACATATTTAGATAGGAAAAAGGGGCTATATACGTGTACACTGCATTATAACCTTTAAGAGATTATCTAATGAGAAAGAGGGGTTGATTCTAAATTTGGGTCATACGGTCGAAAACCAGAAAAAATCGATGTAACAAGCATGTTGGCACCAAAGGCAAATATTTATTCTCATTGGCGCTATCGGAAGTCTAGATCCAGGTGTACGAATTCCTGGCTATAGTACAATTTATAATGTCGAGTGTTACGCTAATACTTACAATATGTCGAGTTTTACGCTAACAATTTTGTCAAAATAAACCGTAAATCCGATCGTCACCAAATATTTACTTTTTTTTTTCGAACAATTGGAACCTAATACGAGTCGATTTCGAATAAGAAGCCAATGAAATAAGCACGTTCTGCAATATCCCCAGGGAGGAAAAAGGAAGAGGCTTTAAATTGAATGAATCACATCTTTAGTTAGTTTTATGATACCCTCAGTAATGGATTACATAAAACAGACGAGGCTTATTGCTTCTTCTATCCTCATTTCTCCCCATGTATTCGAAACTTTTTGTATTTTAGCGCGATTTGCTGCACTTATTTTGGTAATTAACAGCATTGTGCCACAAAAATGTCAACAGGCATGCACTGCGTGGTGCACACGGTTCCAAATAAACTTCAAACACACACACACACATACAGGCCGCACTCATACATATGTACATATGTAGCCACAGACACGCACGTGCTCGGCGTAAAACGGAAACGGAAGCGGCAGCTCGGTTGGCTGTCTACTTGTGCATGTGTCGTTTTTCCCGTGTCCCGCCGCTATTCTCTCACAGAGATCTCTGTGTGCATTCGAGCTGGCAGAGGCTTTGACAATTATTTTGTTGCATTTTGTTTATTTACACATATATTTCTACGTTTGAGAGTGTGCGTATGGCGAAAACGGATGTGAAAGTTTGTTGGTTAAAACAAAATGAATGAGGTTAAAAAACTCTGCCTGTGTACCATATGCAAATGTGTGCTTGTATGCGCGCGCGTGTGTGTATGTGTGTGTGTGTGTGTGTGTGTGTGCATTTGCAACGGATGCACGTATGCACAACATTAACGGAAAAGGACTCTTGTGGTATGCAGCATATTTAATGTATGCGGTTTCATTGAAAACAGAAACAAATGAAAACTGTATTGACAACAACAAGAACTTGAATAAACAAACAAATTGACTGTACATTTAGTGCGTATTCTGACATTCTTTGAGGGTGTTGAATATTCAATGGAAAGATTAAAGGAGTTAAAGGAGTCACAAAATCAAATAAAACAAAAGAAGTTCGAAAATAAAGCGATGGTTGTGTATAGATAGATTGTATCTATACTGCATAAAACAAAGGGATAAGAATATATTGTGCATGTTCGATATATGCTCATAGCGGTTCATAAGACAACTGGTTCAAGCACAGATTACAGTTGGTCCGAGCTTAAACCTGAACAGAACCAGGCATTATTACTTTGATGCAATTGCAAACATAGTTCGAAAGGTCCTACAGAAATGTTTGTTTTTCTTTAACATAAGCAAATCCGCTAAGTTGCCTTGAATTCCTAAAAATGGTCCATTTTGATTTTTGAAAAATGGGTTCAGTTCAATTCCACACCCCAAAGGTTTGAAGATTTTATAATTTACGAATGTAAATTGTCTATCTATCTAAATCTAATTGCTGCAATAAGAGAAGTTGTACTTATATGTTATCTAGCTATCTTCTTCTCTCGCTCAACTTTGCAGTATTGGCAAGCCAAATTACCAGTGTTTGAAAAGATCAATCAATGTGAAAATCTTTGCCTCAAGAATTGAAAAGCTTGAGTTGTTATTCAAGCAAAGCATCTCGGCAAAGGTTTGCACGAAGAACTCTAGAGAATTGTTACAACCGAAGATGTTTTATGAAGTTAACAAAGTTTTCATTTAATCGAAAGTGCAGACGATTAGAGGGAGGCAACAAAGGGGCAGACCATGGCTCACCGATTGGAGCAGGCGCGTCCGAGCATTGGAGTAGTGCTCTACATCAGCCTGTAACCTGGTAACGCATTGTTATGGCCAGTCAAGCATAAGTATGACATTTTCATTGACTTTTACCTTAGCTCATATCCTATCTCCTCCCTCCTTAACCAACCACCTTTTAAAAACCCTAAAGATACATATAAAATATTCCACTTGTATTGCACCTTACTTGTGGCTCAATTTCTGTTTGCGATTTGGCTAGCATTGCAGGCGCCGGACCGTCTAACCGCCTGACCGGTAATGTCAAATCAGTTTTGTGTTCATAATCAAACCAATCGTCAAACTGCCAATAGGGCAGCGGCTTAGGCTCTGTCACAGATTGCCACAGACTGTGGCCATGTTCAATGCCTAATTAAAATGGCAAATAGTCCACAACAACAACGTCAGTGACAACAACAACAGCAACAACTTCAACAAGAGCGCGACGCCCAGTGCAATGGTCAAACAAAACAGCCAATTCAAATGCAAATTTATGCGCCGACTGGCAAAAACAAACGGCAAATGTGGAAAAACTCCAGCAGCCATGGAAAACTAAGCGTCAAAATTATGCAAAACACAAGCAGACAGTGGACAGTGACGTAGATAGCTTTTATGATGGGGGTAGCAATGATAGGCTTGATATCGTTTCAATGAATCAAATATGTCTTTCACGCATTTTGAAGTTTTAATGGGTTTTAGAAAATTTTGAATGCATCATGCGAGCAAAGCTTTTGCTTTCAGCAATTTTGCCTAACAAAGCTTTGTAAATCCAAAAGAAACGAGCCTTATTTTCTTTTAGCTTTTGCCAAGTCTAAATCTAGTTTCCTTCATTGGTATCCTACTGAAATGTCATCAGAAAATGGCTGTGTGGTCATTGCTCATTTGGACATTGCTGTCCCTATTAAGAACTTTGTTTATTTTAACATTAAATTGATCCTTTCCGAATTGCTTTCAAACAATTCAAGCCATTTTATAGCAATAAATAGGAATAACAAATTTTCTCCCACAGAAATCAATAAAACAATGTAAAAATAGTATACACATTTTATTTAAGTCTGTAGCAGAATTCATCGGACTCTGGTGACGTTTGTTTTCTCAAGTTGCTGGGTTGAAAGTCATCCAAGATGACTGTCTTAAATACAATAATTAGCAGCAAGGTCCACAGCCACCGCAGCAGCCGCCGCAAGGTCCGCAACAGCCACCACAGGGTCCACAGCCACCGCACGGACCACAGGGTCCGCAACAGCCTCCACAGGGGCCGCAACCACCGCAACAAGGTCCACAGCATGCATCACTAAAGCAGCAGGGACTGCAGGGTCCGCAACAGCCTCCACAAGGACCGCAACCACCACAGCAAGGGCCGCACATGTTTAGTCCGTACAAAGTTACTGCAAAGATATTTTTTTTTTTGTTATACAAATTTTTTTTTTAATATTTTTATTTTAGCTTACCTTGAATTCTACACAAAACTTAAAACAATTGTATACAAAAATTTAGATGTTGTCGGTTTGAGGTCTGGACACGAAATGAGGTTTTATTTTTTGTTGGGGAAACCTATGCTTTTTGAGGTGACAGAATTTTCCAGCTTACTTTATACATAATTATATTCCCTAGTTCTCAAGACTCAAAATTGACTTAAAGTATGATGTGTAGTATTTATGAAGATGATTAACCCATTAACAGAGAGCCTTACTGTGCCAAGATTCGGAACTTAAATTTCGCTCTATTGGGTGCGTATATATCAAAATGTCCGAAAATATTATTACTTCACGTCACCTTAATTTCGCAAAAGTAATTTCAGACTTTTGTAAAACAATCGATGCCGCACATCATGAGCTAAAGTCATTGAAAACCCATTTTAGGTTTTCTAACGTTTTTACCCCTTATTAAATCTTGAATCGCGTGCATAGTGTAACTTTTAAAAATTCTATTAAATGAAGCTCCAGAGCCCTGCAGGGTATCCAACTGGGACCTTTGCTTTTTAATTTTGATATCAATTACCTGCTTCGGAATATATCGTCCTCTCTAATACACCTGTATGACAATAATATAAAACTTTGTCTCTCCCTTATGATGCACATACTCAGATTTCGAAAGACATACTTTTGATGTTGTCAATGATTTCGTCAACCTTGGTACTCACGTCACAATGAAAAACAATGTAAACAGTGAAGCGGAGAATTACTCTTGCCAATAGATGTTACTGTGGTCTTAGTTCCAAAATGCATAGCTGAGACCACTTTCACTAGACGAAACTAACACTAACCATGCTGACGCTTGGATGATGACACAGCATGTCGTAGCATGTCTCCGTTAGAAGGACCATGTAAGGAGCATACTAGCTACTTTTGATATCACCCATTGAAGAAGGATTGCGCATGTATGTTATGGATGGTTACGGGTCATAAATGGGGACACACTTTTCTACGATTACACTGCCGTGGTGTATCATGAGTTCTTTCCACAATGTCGAATGGTCAATAGGATATATTACCTTGAAGTTTTGCACTATTTGCTTGAAACAAAAGCGCCCGGATTAGTGGCAAAACAATTTAACGCTTTTGCATCACGACCATGCACGTGCACACAATTCGGTGCTTTTTTGACCAACCCCAACATCCTCATCACGTCTAGGTCGCAGTCGCTCATCGGATATGGGCCCCTGCAATCTTTCCCTTTTCCTAAAACTGAATGTCCAATGAAAAAACGGCGTTATGCTACGACTGAAGCGATGAAAATCTTATTGCTCTGATAGTCTATGGCTACGTTAAAAAACGCATATCAGAAGTTCTTCTTGGAATCGAAGCATTGACACAAGTGTATTACATCTAAGGGGCATTACTTTAAAGGGTAAAATTGATGAATGAAATAATAATAGAATATTTTTCAAAATAACGTTTAACTAAGTTCTAATACAATTATAGAAAGTAGGATAAGTCATTAGTATTGACAACGAGCAGGAGCATAGTAACCCAATCTGAGAAGAACTGCTGTGAGTCCCAGAACCTTCTATTATTCTATTATTAAATCATGATAGCGTTGTGATACTATCTCTTGATTAAAGGCCACCAATCCAATGATCCTTCCTCCAAAAAGCTTCGCCAAAAGCTTAAAAGGACAAGGCATCAGATTAAGGTTAAGTGTGTGAATTATAAATACAACAGCCATTTTTTATTTTGCAGTGAAATACAGTCTACGATAATTAGAAAAAAGATAGAACATCTATCAAGATCAGAGATGGTGCAACGTGCGCCATACCTAGAATTGTGTTGAACACACAAATCGAACAGGGCAAACTTTTTGTCTGGCTGACTGAAACCTTATATGTTGTTTAGTTAGCAAAACATCTGTAAGCTGTTTTCAGAATATGAGCCAACACTGTTTGTACAGGCTTACAATAAACGTGGCAAATTTTGCTTTATCCACAGCTCTATAAATTGTGTAACTTGGCTACATATTCTCCAGTTGGATACCAGCAGCATAAGCATGGCGATCTCGAAGACTAACATCCTTTTGATGCTAGCGTTTGCCTTACTAGGACTTTGCGCTGCTGTGGATTATTGTGCGCTGCCTACCTGTCTGGACAAGCACGTAGCCTGCAACAACAAGGGCGTAAGTGTATGTGGATATTAGCTATAAGAGTATGTTTACCTTACACATTTCCACAGAACTTTAGTGCAGAGTGCCCTAAGGGTGTGCGTCAGGTAAAGATTGATCCTCATCGTAAGCTGATTCTAACACTGTTCAATGAGCTGCGCAATAAAGTGGCTGGCGGAAGCATAGAAAATCTTCCCAAGGCTGTTCGTATGGCCAAGATGTCCTGGTGTGAGGAGCTCTCCTATTTGGCGTTGTTCAATGTAAAGACCTGTCAATCCTTATCTGATAAGTGCCGCAGCACTGAACGCTTTGCGTATGCTGGTCAAAGCAATGCCATCTTCAGCTACAGCGGTGCCGAAAGCGAATACACAGATTCCGAGATTATTAAGGAACAGATCGAAAATTGGTTCTCTGAGCGCACCAACGCTTCACCAGAAATCCTTTCAAGCTTTCCGGAAGAGCTGCCCAATAAGAATATAGCCAAGTTCACACTGGCTGTTGCCGAAAAGAACACTCATGTGGGTTGTGCTGCCATAAGATTTAGCAAGGACTTTTACAATCACTTTGTGCTGACCTGCAACTTTGCAACATCAAATATTATTGGCCAACCTGTGTATACACCCGGTGAGAAGTCCGCTAGTGGTTGCACAAACCGTTACGGCGCCGCTTTTGACTACCCCAACTTGTGCTTTGCTAAGGAAATCTATGACAACGAAAAAATTGTGAAGGATATCAAATTGTTCTAACTTGATTGCCATTCTGATTCCTGATCGTTTTTGCCGCATTCCACAACTTAAACTAGTGTTTGCCCTTAAATTGAATTTCCACCATTATAGCTACAATGCAACTTAGTTAAGTCAAAATTCCAAGCTATATTCGGCAATGTCATCATAATTTATTAAATAAACAAAATGCATTAAAATCAGTTTAACGTCGTTTAAATACAACGTTTAAATTATACTCCAACACTTATAGAATCAGTTGATGGGTGTGAATCAGTTTCGCTCACAGACTTGCTCGTTTCGTGAGCTCTTCTAGTTGGATTGGACATAATGTGGCGTCATCTAGGGAGAACATATACAAGCACCATTCGTTTATGCTCGCATCTACTAAAGCTTATTGATTAAGAGCCGTCACGGCATGTACGCGGCATAAGAATCGGTGTTACTACAAAGGCGCAACAAAAATGTAATTTTTTTTTATTAATATTGTTAAAAAAGCTTTCTAACTTGTATTCTTACTTCAATTGTGCACAAAAAAAATTTTTTCGAATTTAACTTGAAAATTGAAAATTTGACTTAAGTTGATATTTTCTGTTCCTACACAATGAGCTCGGTTTTATCTCCCATGTAAACATAAATGCAAGAAGACTTTTTTTAGTTCTATTAGGTATAATTATCGCTGGGGATTGATGGCCTAAGTACCTCGCCATCTACGGCACTGACACGCACACACAGAAACACACATCTAAACACGCTTACACACAAGTGCAGCTGGGTACAGTCTCGATTGGCCAGGCACATGTTTTACTGTGTTCATTCATGATAGAATTTATCATGCTGCACTTGGCCAAATATCAAAATAATTTTAAATTTGATTAACGATTTCTGGCCATTTTTGGCGTCCATTTGCCGCACAGACCAAAATTGATTGGATTTGGTTTGCGCACTGAAACTGAAACTGTATTCAAATTCGAAGATTTGCAACTGTAAGTAATTAATTTTCAGCTCGTCTATTGGCCGACATTGCATTTTGTTACGATTCATTAACTTGGCCATTTGACTACATTGTGTACGATTTTATTCGCCTTTCTGCTTTTTTACTGACTTCATTGTGGTAATTGCATATTTTGGCCATTTGCCCTCTGTGTTTGTTTTCAATCCAGTTAAGAGCCCGGTCAGCAGTTCCTCGCCAAGATTGTTGTATCCATCCATCAGAATCTTCCACAACGCACTGCAATCCACTATATGCACTCGCACTTATGCCTTGTTAACGCTTATTATCCTTGTCACGTTTGAGGACCAACGCTTCTGCCTTTGTTTACTATTGTTGTCCTTGTTGTTGTTGTGGGCCTACCTGGACGCGCAAACAATTTGCTTGAGTGCAGCAGCAATTGCTTGCAGGTAAATGCACAAGCAACGCTTCCGTATGGATACACCCAAAGACAGACATGGCCAGACATGAGCAGACATGCACAAACATGACCACATTCAATAATTGAAGCTTCTAGTGCAGTCTCTGCAATGATTGCCTATCGGCCGGGCCTCCAAACGTTAAGGGATCAACGGGATGGAATATATGACTGCACAAACAAAGATTGAGTTAGTTGACATGCTTATTTCGAGGGCAGGGACCGTTAATTTGAGTGTTTGTTTCAATTCTTTGGGATATGTACATATGAGAGTGTGTGTGTGCATGTGTACATGTCTCGGTCCATTTGATGATTGACGAGTGGTAAAGGTGAATTTTTGATTGTTTGGTGTTAGCTTACAATTTGTTGTCTACTTATTGACTAGACACTAAGACCCGATAACGGATTACGGCCTAATGATGGCAATCCGCTGGACTATGTCAACGACCTCGTCCTTGTCGTTTCATCGTATGGATTATTCTGGGAAGATTGTACTAAACACTTTGCCCTCAAGTGCTCCAAGTACAAAAGTTAGGCTGGGTGTCTTTAAGATGGCTTACTTAAGTTTCTACTAATCAAATGACTTTGTTCTCAGTTATATTTATTGGCAAAGGTGATCTCTATGCCGATATCATTGTTGTCTATTACAAAGCATAAGGATATATGTATGTAGGTTTAATGCGGGGTTAGTACGTTTAAATAAAACACGTTTGCAAATTACGCCTTATTTAACGAAAAAAAAAAATAGATCTAGAACTAGGGGAATCCGCCCCCTGCTCGGTCCGCTCGCCACGACGTCGTTATTTAGGAGAATCGTGTACTGCTCAATTACTTTGTGCTGACAACTTTGCAATTACTGTTGTCAATAGTGGACTTAAATGGCTAGCATTGGATTTATTTAGGACCGTGCTCTGGTCCTTTGTCTTTAGGTGCTTTGCTCTAAGACTTCTCTACACTGATGTTTGACGGTTGGCAATACAGCGATTTTGTCAAGATGAGGTAGGACCTTTTTCTAATTAAACTCTTCTTGAATTTTGTCAATATCTCTGCTTGACTTTCGCTTCTCTGAAGCGACAACAATAGAAGCCTTTGTTATAATCTCGTTCTATCCTGCCTTTGCTATTTGACCTGATAAAGTACACGTTTTTTTCAACTTGGCTGGCTTGAGACTCAATTACTGGAGGTGGCTTCGGTTTACCAATTACCTTCGGAGCTGCCTTTTTGGCCTTCAGATGCGCTGGTCCAGATTTGCTTGGTGATCCGTGAAAGATGAAGCTATTCGGTTAGGCTCTCGGACAGCCTGATTCATCACGGGAATCATGATCATCTTAGTCAAGCGCTCTGGCTTAAAAACAAATGTTCTTGATTCCCAACAAAATTCTAGTTTTTTTTCTGAGTGTATGGCACTACCACCAATCGGTAAGCTCTTGATAACTATTCAATCTGAGACATTTTTTTAGTTCTACTATAATTCTCTCAATTTACTTAAATGGTATTTTAAAATTTAATACATATTTAAGGGTTTTTATAAATTACACTATTAGAATTTATGAGAACTTCAAAAAAATAATAAAATATTTCCATTTTTAGCATTTGTTTAATAAAATGTTCCAACCTTTTGCTAAATTTAATGCCCTAAGTAGCTTGTAATTTGGCGAACCCAAAAACATGAAGAGCCCTAAAGGAAACCATCTTTCATGCACAACTAGACTAACAAAAAGTATATAAGAATACTTATATAACACATTTATACATATAAATATATGTATATAGAGGGCTTTGCCTGACTGTTGACTGCAACGTTGGCATTTATCAAATGTGCTGCCACATCCTGTTTATAGCTGGCCAACACTTGTCATGTAAAACTGGAAAATGAATGACCATCCTGGCTAGAGAGCCAAATTCGTTGGTTCGCTCGTAGAGCATTTCAAGCCGCAATGACTGCGGTTAACAGGGGAAACTCCATTGCCAAACATAAATTTAAATATATTTCACTGAAAAATAAAGAAACATGGCGTATACATCATGACATGTCTGTGTTGGCGCCTCTGGCTAACTGATTCTTTTGGCCTGCTGCTCCTAATAGAGTCATGACTATTGTGGTTCGGCAATTAAGTCAATGTACGCTTGGCCCAGAGACATGGGCCAAAAATTTTGTAGACAGCCATAATTAATTAGATACGCAATAAATTACTCATATGCCAACGGCAGCACACACATACACTGGCATACACCCACACAAAGACACACATGGCTTTTGGGGCCAAGCAAAAAGTTGTTGAGTTTTATGGTCAAATTTTATAGGCACATGTGTTTGACGGCAAAGAGCTAAAGGCCTAAAGATAAGAACCATTTTACACATTTGTTATGTACAAAGTTACTTGAAGAGTTTAACCTCGACCTGAAGACTCAGTTTCTAGACTAATTGGAGCACTTTGCTTTTGGTTTATATTAATTTGTTCACTTTGGTAATTTCACTTTTTTTTTTGTTTTTCTGAACATTGCCAAAAAGCAACAACAACATTGCAAATCAATATTAATTGCTTGAAATTTACTCAAGAATAAATTCATAAAAACAGAAATCTTTTGGAACAGTGCACAGTGTGAGTAGTGGAAATTATAGGCAACACCCAGCACAAGAAAACAATTTGCAATAATTTCACAATTTATGTTGCTTGCCCCACGTTACTTAAAAGTTTTGCAACCTTTTAGCTGCACTTACTGGGCTTCCGGAGTCCACGACTTGGTTGCCCACAAGTCGCTATAGCTATTAGGGATGTTGAGCTACAAACAGCTACTTATTCCCATCTCGTATACTTTATATACTCTGTAATCATGTATTGTGTGGTGAGC